>CAWUFW010015315.1:0-367428 GCA_963921515.1 Calotriton arnoldi | reverse complement strand
AACAAAAATACAAATGTAATAGAAGTGGACCCTGTTTGGCATTAACCCCTTCGCTGCTAGGCCTTTCCCCCCTGTGCTAAGCCTTTTTTGGCTATTTGGGGTTGTGCGCGCTTAGGCCCCTGTAACTTTTTGACCACATAAGGTATCCATGCCAAATTTGCGTCCTTTTTTTCTAACATCATGGGGATTGTAAAGGTACCCAGGGTTTGTGGATTGCCCTGGAGGGGACCCAGAAATTAGCCAAAATACAGCAACATTTTGTTTTTTGGGGGAAAAATGCGAAAAAAGGGCTACAGATGAAAGCGTCTTGTTTTTTCCTTGCAAATGGCATCAAAAAAGAGGTTGTCGTGCTGAAATCACCATCTTCCCAGCTTTCAGGGACAAGCAGACTTTTGTCAGAAAACCAACTTTTTTTACACAGTTTTGGCATTTTTCTGGGACATAGCCTATTTTTGCTATTTTTTGAGCTTTCAACCTCCTTCCAGTTAATGGTAGAAATGGGTATGAAACCAATAATGGATCCTGGAAAGCCATACATTTCTGAAAAGTAGACAAAATTCTGAATTCAGCAAGGGGTCATTTGTGTAGATCCTTAAAGTTTTCCTTATAGAAACTAACAGTTAAATAAAGAAAAAATTGAAAATTAGTTGAACAAAACAGCCATTTGTGTCAACGTTTTCACCTGTAACGTCTTCTAATTATGACAGCTATTTGAAAGCAATATACCGTTATATCCGCTGGACCTTTCTGGTTGTGGGGATATATAGGAATTGTAGGTTCACCAAGAACCCGACGAACCCAGAGCCAATAACTGAGCAGCATCTTGCAATGGTTTTTATTATGTACCGGGTATATAGCAATTATTTTGGGAAAATGTATACATGGAAAAATTGTTATGAAAGACACCTATGTATTTATGAAATGGGAACAAAATGTAGATTTTAGAAACAGTAGATATTTGCACATTTCCGAAATTGGGAGTACCCATACTAGCATGAGAATTATAGGTCATTTTTCAAAATGACTTATTTTTTACACATTGTCTTTCATTTGGATGGCAGAAATGCATCGAAAGTCAATAGGTAATAACAGTTGCTCTACAATTCTGTGTTACCCTAAGTCTCCCGATAAAAATGGTACCTCACTTGTGTGGGTAGGCCTTGTGCCCACAACAGGAAATGGCTCAAAATGCAACGTGGACGTACCACATTTTCAAAATGAAAAATTACCCTTTTTTGCAAAGTGCCTAGCTGTAGTTTTTGAACCCTAGCTCTGCGGGCACTTAGGGAAACCTAGCAAACCTATACATTTTTGAAAACTAGACACCCAGGGGAATTCAGGATGGGGTGACTTGACTGGCTCTCACCAGGTTCTGTTACCCAGAATGCCTTGCAAACCTAAAAAATTGGCAAAAAAAACACATTTTCCTCACTTTTCTGTGGTGGAAAGTTCTGGAATCTGTGTGGATCCACAAAATTCCACCCACCCCGCGTTCCCCAAGGTCTTCCGAAACAAATGGTACCTCACTTGTGTGTGTAGGCCTAGTGCCCGCGACAGGAAGCAGCGCAAAACGCAACGTGGACGCACCACATTTTCACAATGAAAAATGACCCTTTTTTTACAAAGTGCCTAGCTGTAGTTTTTGAACCCTAGCTCTGCCGGCACTTAGGGAAACCTAGCAAACCTATACAATTTTGAAAAGTAGACAACCTGGGGAATCCAGGATGGGGTGACTTGACTGGCTCTCACCAGGTTCTGTTACCCAGAATCCCTTGCAAAAAAAACACATTTTCCTCACTTTTCTGTGGTAGAAAGTTCTGGAATCTGCGTGGATCCACAAAATTCCACCCACCCCGCGTTCCCCAAGGTCTTCCAAAAACAATGGTACCTCACTTGTGTGGGTAGGCCTAGTGCCCGCGACAGGAAGCAGCGCAAAATGCAACGTGGACGCACCACATTTTCACAGTGAAAAATGACCCTTTTTTTGCAAAGTGCCTAGCTGTAGTTTTTTAATTCTAGCTCTGCCGGCACTTAGGGAAACCTAGCAAACCTATACATTTTTGAAAAGTAGACACCCAGGGAATCCAGGATGGGGTGACTTGACTGGCTCTCACCAGGTTCTGTTACCCAGAATCCCTTGCAAACCTAAAAATTGGCAAAAAAACCACATTTTCCTCACTTTTCTGTGGTGGAAAGTTCTGGAATCTGCGTGGATCAACAAAATTCCACCCACCCCGCGTTCCCCAAGGTCTTCCGAAAAAAATGGTGCCTTACTCGGGTGGGAGGCCCAAGTACCCTCGACAGGCAAGGGCCCACAACGTATTGAGGCGACCTCAAAATGGCCTATCACAAAACAACCTGGTTTTGCAAGGGGTCCCATGACGTTTTGGCCCGGGGCTCGGCGGCCACCTAGGGAAACATACCAAACCCACACATTTCTGAAAAGTAGACACACGGGGCTTCCAGGGAGGTATGGCTTGCGTGGATCCCCAACGTTTTCTTACCCAGAATCCCCTGCAAACCTGACATTTTGCTGAAAAAATCCCTTTTTCACACATTTTTGTGTGGTAAAGTTGTGGCATCACGGGGCTGACACAAATTTCCTACCACCCAGCGTTCCCCCAGGTCTCCCGATAAAAATGGTACCTCACTCGGGTGGGAGGCCCAAGTACCCGCGACAGGCAAGGGCCCACAACGTATTTAGGCGACCTCAAAATGGCCTATCACAAAATGACCTGGTTTTGCAAGGGGGGTCCCATGACGTTTTGGCCCGGGGCTCGGCGGCCACCTAGGGAAACCTACCAATCCCACACATTTCTGAAAAGTAGACACCTGGGGGATTCCAGGGAGGTATGGCTTGCGTGGATCCCCCAACGTTTTCTCACCCAGAATCCCCTGCAAACCTGACATTTTGCTGAAAAAATCCCTTTTTTTACACATTTTTGTGTGGTAAAGTTGTGGCATCACGGGGCTGACACAAATTTCCTACAACCCAGCATTCCCCCAGGTCTCCCGATAAAAATGGTGCCTCACTCGGGTGGGAGGCCCAAGTACCCGCGACAGGCAAGGGCCCACAACGTATTGAGGCGACATCAAAATTGCCTATCACAAAATGTTTTGGGCCCTTGCCTGTCGCGGGTACTTGGGCCTCCCACCCGAGTGATGCACCATTTTTATCGGGAGACCTGGGGGTCCCACAACGTTTTCCTACCCAGAATCCCCTGCAAACCTCAAATTTAGCTGAAAAAATCACTTTTTCCATCCATTTTTGCGTGGGATCACCGTGCCGGAACAAATGTCCTACCACCCAGCGTTCCCCTTGTTCTCCCGAGTAAAATGATACCTCACTTGTGTGGGTGGGCAAAAGGCCTGTGACTGGGAAGAGCCCAAAACATAGGGATTTAGGGTATAGCACCGAGAATTCTAAGCGCTACATTTTTTAAAAATACGTTTTTAGCCAGTTCTGCTTTGGACACCCACACAAGTGAGGTATCATTTTACTCGGGGGAACAAGGGCAACGCTGGGTGGTAGGACATTTGTGCCAGCACGGTGATTCCACGCAAAAATATGTGGAAAATATGTTTTTTCAGCTAAATTTGAGGGTTGCAGGCGATTCTGGGTAGGGAAATGTTAGGGGATCCACGCAAGCCATACCTCATTGGACTCCCCAGGGTATCTAGTTTTCAGAAACATGTGGGATTGGTAGGTTTCCTAGATGGCGGCGAGCCCGGGGCCAAAAACCAGGTGCCCCCCCAAAACCAGTTAGTTTTGTTATAGGTAATTTTGAAGTCTCCACAATATGATTTGGGCCATTTCCTGTTTCAGCCACTATGCCTACCCACACAAGTGAGGTACCATTTTTATCGGGAGCCCTGGGGGAACGAAGGGTGGTAGGAAATTTGTGGATCCACGCAGATTCCAGAACTTTCCCAGACAGAAATTTGAGTAAAAAGTGATTTTTTCAGCTAAATTTGAGGTTTGCAGGGCATTCTGGGTAGGAAAACGTTTGGGGACCCATGCAAGCCATACCTCGCTGGACTCCCCCGGGTGTATAGTTTTCAGAAATGTGTGGGTTTGGTAGGTTCCCAAGATGGCCGCTGAGCCCGGGGCCAAAAACCCAGGTGACCCCCCTTGCAAAACCAGGTTGTTTTGTGGTAGGTAATTTTGATGTCTCCTCAATACGTTTTGGGCCCTTGCCTGTCACGGGTACTTGACCCACCACGCGAGTGAGGTATCATTTTTATCGGGAGACCTGGGGGAAAGCTGGGTGGTAGGAAATTTGTGGATCGACGTAGATTCCAGAACTTTCCCGCACAGAAATTTGAGAAAAACGTGATTTTTTCAGCTAAATTTGAGGTTTGCAGGGGATTCTGGGTAAGAAAATTTTGGAGGACCCATGCAAGCCATACCTCGCTGGACTCCTCCGGGTGTCTAGTTTTCAGAAATGTGTGGGTTGGGTAGGTTTCCCTAGATGGCCTTCGAGCCCGGGGCCAAAAACTCATGGGACCCCCCTTACAAAACCAGGTTGGTTTGTTGTGATAGGTAATTTTGATGTCGCCTCAATAGGTTTTGGGCCCTTGCCTGTCGCGGGTACTTGACCCATCCACACAAGTGAGGTACCATTTTTCACGGAAGACTTTGGGGGACGCGGGGTGGGTGGAATTTTGTACATCCACGCAGATTCCAGAACTTTCCACCACAGAAATGTGAGGAAAATATGTTTTTTGGACATATTTTTAGGTTTGCAAGGGATTCTGGGTAACAGATCCTGGTGAGAGCCAGTCAAGTCACCCCATCCTGGATTCCCCTGGGTGTCTAGTTTTCAAAAATGTTTAGGTATGCTAGGTTTCCTAGGTGCTGGCAGTGTTAGGGTTCAAAATCTACAGCTAGGCACTTTGCAAAAAAAGGGTCCGTTTTCACTGTGAAAATGTGGTGTGTCCACCTTGCGTTTGGGCCGTTTCCTGTCGCGAGCACTAGGCCTACCCACACATGTGAGGTGCCATTTTTCTCGGAAGACTTTGGGGAACGCTGGATGGGTGGAAATTTGTGGATCCACGCAGATTCCAGAACTTTCCACCACAGAAATGTGAGGAAAATGTGTTTTTTTTTACAAATGTTTCGGTTTGCAAGGGATTCTGGGTGAGAGCCAGTCAAGTCACCCCATCCTGGATTCCCCTGGGTATCTAGTTTTCAAAAATGTATAGGTTTGCTAGGTTTCCCTAGGTGCCGGCAGAGCTAGGAACCAAATTCAACAGGTAGGCACATTCCGAAAAAAATCAGTGCCTAGTGATCTTTCTGCCGCCCTGGGGAGGGGAAATCAGGGCTATTGCCCCGATATGCCCCTGAGGGGGCAGAAAGACTGTGGCTATTCTTTTGGGGGTCGGGGGCATTGGGATGCCCATTCTGGTCAGCCCCCACCCCTGCATATAAAAAGCCAGCATAATCGCTGGCACATAGTGGGCTTTCTGCCCCCGGGGGCAGATCAGGGGCTACTGCCCCCATCTGCCTCCTGGGAGAGGCAGAAAGACAGTGGCATCTTTTTTGGGGTGGGTGGGGGCATTGCCATGTCCATTCTTGGCAGCCCCCACCCAGAAGTTTGTAAAAAAAAAAATCCCTGGTGGCTAGTGGGCTTTCTGCCCCCCCCGGGGGGTGAAGATAAGGTGCTATTGCCCCATCTGCCTCCCAGGGGGGGGGCAGAAAGACTGTAGCATTTTTTTGGGGTGGGGGCATTGACATGCCCATTCTGGGCAGCCCCCACCCCTACCTATATAAAAAAAAATCCCTGGCGCTTAGTGGGCTTTCTGCCCCCTCCCCGGGGGGGGGCATATCAGGGGCTATTGCCCCCATCTGCCTCCTGGGGGGCAGAAAGTCATTTTTTTCTTTGGGGGATAGGGTGGGGGCATTTGCATGCCCATTCTGGGCAGCTCCCACCCGGGCCTATAAAAAAATAATCCCTGGCATCTAGGGTGTTTCTGAACCCCCGGGGGGCAGAAAGACTGGAATTTCGTGGGGGAGGTGTGGGGGCATTGGCATGCCCATCTTGGGCAACCCCACCCCTAAATTTATTGAGGGGAAAAAAACCCTGGTGTCTAGTGGGCTTTCTGCCCCCTGGGAGGCAGATTGGGGGCTACTGCCCCCATCTGCCCCCAGGAGGGGCAGAAAGACTGTACCTTTAGCGTCGGGGGTGGGGGCATTGGCATGCCCATATTGGGCAGCCCCTACCCCAAATTATAATAATAAAAATAATCCCTGGTATCTAGTGGGCTTTCTGCCCTCCCGGGGGGGCAGATTGGGGGCTACTGCCCCAATCTGCCCCCCAGGAGGGGTAGAAAGACTGTACCTTTGCGGCAGGGGGGTGGGGGCATTGGTATGCCCGTATTGGGCAGCCCCCACCCCTAACTATAATTTAAAAATAAATCCCTGGTATCTAGTGGGCTTTCTGCCCCCCGGGGGGCAGATTGGGGGCTACTGCCCCATCTGACCCCCGGGGGGGGCAGAAAGACTAATTTTGTGGATGGGGGTGGGGGCATCGGCATGCCCGTTTTGGGCAGCCCCACCCCTAATAAATATCACATAAAAAAATCCCTGGTGTCTAGTGGGCTTTCTACCCCCGGGGCTAGATTGGGGGCTACTGCCCCATCTACCCCCAGGGGGCAGAAAGACTAATCATGCCAATTTTTATGGGGGAGCAAAGGCCCTTGCCCAAGGGCCGCTCCCCTCCTGGGTGCCTAGTGGGTGGATCCCTGCTTGAGGATCGCCCTCCTGGGGCGATCCCCAAGCAGGGATCCACTAGGGAGGAGTACCATTGGAAAGGGAGATTCTCCCTTTCCAGCGATGCCTCTCCTGAGTTTCTACGTGCTCAGGGGCTGAGATAGCCCCCTGAGCACGTAGAACTGAAACTGAAATGAGCCTCTTGGCTCATTTCAGTTTCAGTTTCACTGAAATGACATCAGCGCGACGTGCGCGCCGTCGTCATTTCAGGGAAACCAGGGGGGGGCCTCAGGAGCTGGGGAAGCTCTTCCCCAGCTCCCGAGGCTTTAGAGAAGAAAAGGGAATCCCTCTGGTGCCCGCACCAGCGGGATTTCCTGTGCAGGGAGTCATGACGAGCTGGACTCGTCATGAGCACACGACCACTGTGTGCCATGACGAGTCCAGCTCGTCATGAGCATGGAAGGGGTTAAATTATTTGCTCATCACATCATTCAGGGAGCTGCAGCTGGCAAAGGGGATGGATGGAAGCAGTAAGCCAAGAGGAAAACCATGCAGGCCTAAATGGCAAAAGCAGAACACTTATAACTCCCACCAGAAATGACCACCAGCCACATGGACACTCACAAATCACAAGCAACAAGCATGAGGCCTGGAAAACAATGTACTGAAAACAGGCCTATGATAGCCAGGCAAAGGCTGCATGCTAAACCACACTGCTTTGCCTGTAATGCAATAAAATGCAAAAATGAAAATCCACAGGGCTAAACAAGGCCTGCAACACACCACACACAACTAAGGCATGTATTTAACACACAGCCCAAAAAACTGAAATACACCCAAAAATACACATTTTGCAATTCAATCCAATGCCATCCATGTGCCCTAAATGATGTTTAAATTCAACAGAACACATAGAAACAGTTGTTTCATGCACCCCTGACTACCTCTGCGCCTACTGGATGAAAGGCCTGTTGGCAGACTAGGCCACAAGCTTGCAGGCCTATGGCAAAAAGCACACTGCCTGGCTTCAAAATGGCCGCCAGCCTCATGGCCAGGACCACAACAAGAAGCCTAGGCCACAAAGGAAACACATGCAGGCCTATATGGCAAAAGCAGCACACTTATAACTCCCACCAGAAATGGCTACCAGCCACATGGACACTCACAAATCACAAGCAGGAGGCCTGGAAAACAATGTACTGGAAACAGGCCTATAATAGCCAGGCAAAGGCTGCATGCTAAACCACACTGCTTTGCCTGTAATGCAATAAAATGCAAAAACGAAAATCCACAGGGCTAAACAAGGCCTGCAGCACACCACACACAACTAAGGCATGTATTTAACACACAGCCCAAAAAATGCCATTCATGCCCCCTAAATGATGTTTGAAATTAATAAATACATCACACAGCAAAGGAACAGTTGTTTCATCATGTTTCATCATGCACCCACCCATGACTAGCTCTGGGCCTACTGGCTACCCACAACTATTTATTTTTAAAAATGATGAAAAGTACAAAAATTGTAGTTGCAGCAACTGCAATGCCCCAATCAAACAACACCAACTTACTTGTAAAATCTCAAATCCAACAATCCTCAAATCCAATGATAATGATGCAGCAGACACAAAGAGTGATCCTTCCAGCTCAAATCCAAGTGAAAAATGAACAGGAGATGGACAAAGCACTGGGAGGAGCCTGCTGGACAGGAACAGGAAGTAGGAGACTCTGTGGCACTTCCTCCATCTCCCCCACAAACAATTTGACAAAAAGGACAGCCAAATATCAATCTGAGGTTTTTTTCATCCAAATCATCAGTTTATAGAAGGTTTTATGCTCCTCGCGATATTATTCTTCTCCAGATTGAAAATTTTGCGTGTTCGGGATCGCGAGCATTACCAACATTCCGCCGGATGTCCGATGGCGCGCCTGAATGACGTGTTCGCGATCGCAATCTCTCTCGCGGTGCACGATGGCGCGGCGAATGACGTGTTCGCGATCGCACACTCTCGCGTTGTCCGATGGCGCGGCGAATGACGTGTTCGCGATTGCAATCTCTCTCGCGGTGCACGATGGCGCGGCGAATGATGTGTTCGTGATCGCACACTCTCGCGTTGTCCGATGGCGCGGCGAATGACGTGTTCGCGATCGCAAACTCTCGCGGGATCGCGCGGCCGGCTACCGAAATCTCGTGGCGCACGCGAACGGATAGGAAAACCCGTCAGCGAACGCAGGAATCCCGGTAAGTCGCTATCGCGCACGCTAGAACGCATTTTTAAAGCGCGAACAAGAAAATAATTCCGCTACGCCGCGGATCGCAGAATTGTTGGCAATTCTGCGTTCTCCGCGGAACGCAAAATTGCCTAAATTCCGCAAATTTCGCGAGCGGAGCGGAATTTGACGCCCAGGGTTAGTTTTAGTATTGAATTGTTGATCGCAGCCATGAGTACTGCTAATATGGGAAGGCCAACATCCAATGCTTCGGAGGATCTCGCCTTTGAGGAGGAAAGATTAGATACCTATACTGCCAAACAGCTGAAGTCATTTTGTAGGCAATTCACAGTCCCCGTGATAGGTCTCTCTAGGAAGGAGGAGTACCACAAGGCGCTGAAGGCCTGGTGGGAAGCAAGAGAGTCCGCTGGGGATGAGGAAGAGAATGCTGGAGGGCAGCAGGATGATGCAGTAGAGGGGGAGAGATAGAACACCCTCCAATCCAGGTACTAGTGTATCCCAAAGGAGCCTGACCCCAGAAGAGCTGGAGGACAGGGAGAGAGATAGGAGGCATAGTTTGGAGATGGCTAAATTGAAAGGTCAGAAGGACCTTGAGAGTAAGAAGTTAGACATTGAGAAGAATCGATTGTCATTTGAACTTGAGAAAATGAGAATGGAACATGAGAGAATGTTGAGGGAGATAGAGATCAGGGCGAGGAGTGTCCTGGTCTCCCCTCTGGTGGCAGCATACCTTTAGTAACTCCTGAGAGTAGAGTTTATATTCCTAAGGATGTCATTAAGGATTTTCACAAGAGTGAGGATATTGGGCAATGGTTTGCCGCATATGAGATAGCAATGGTGTCCCACTGGGTCCCTGAGCAGGATTGGGGAGCGGGATTGTGGGGGCGCTTTGTGAGTGATGGTAGGGATACCCTGTTGGACCTGCCTGAGGAGAGCAGGATGGTGTATGCCCATATGAAAGAAGCTTTGATGACCCGTTATGGTTTGACCCCGGAAATGTACAGGCAGAGGTTTAGGACCTGTAAGAAGTTAGAGGGTACCACGTGGGTTGAATATGTGTCTTTTTCTGCAGAGCAATGGATCGCTGGGTAAAAGGTAGCAAAGTGGAAACTTTCGAGCAATTGTATGATTTGTTTGCGTGGGAGCATTTGTCCAGTAACTGTTTTCCAGAGCTACACCAGCACCTGATTGATAGCAAGCTGACTAACCCTAGGAAGCTTGCTGAGGAGGCGGACCGCTGGGTGAGCACCCGGGTCCGCAAAGGTTTTGTGGGAGACTTCGCAAGAGGTGGGCAAGGTCCCCAGCAGAAAAGTGGGGGGGACAAGGGTAAACAGAGGGAGTTCCAGAGAGGGCCCCAAAGTAATTCCCAAGGGAACCAAGCAGTGGTGTCCCAGCCTCCCCTGAGAAGAAGCCAGTGTCTCCGACAGGTAGGCCTGTTCATAGGGGTCCCTTACTTGTTTCAAGTGTGGTCAAGTGGGCCACCGGTATTATGATCCCCAGTGTCCCCAGAGGGACCCCAATGCATCCCCTTGTGCACCACCCCGTGCACCATCCCGCCAGATTGCAAGTGTAGCCCTGGGGGAGGAAATGGAGGTCCAAGGTGGGTGGGATCCCATAGAGTTAACCCTTGTCTCGCTAGGGGACTTTGAGAAGGTCCCTAACCCCACATTACCGACCAACACTCAGAAGTACCGGCAGTGGGTGACCATCAATGGTCATAGGGTGGAGGCTCTCAGGGACACCGGAGCTAGTGTGACTGCTGTCAGCTCCCGGTTGGTGTCCAAAGAGCATGTTGTCCCCATGCATTGTGCCGCGTAGTGTCAGCAGACAACTCAGAGAGCCAGTGTGAAGTGGCTCAGGTTCCCTTCGAGTGGGGGGGGGTCACGACTCGCTCCCTGCATTCTCGTGTCCACCACCAGGGGGCCGAATTGTGGGGCTACCCAGTGTTCTAACAAGCTTCCAGACCCTCCCCTTCATGTACATACTGACTTCCAGCCATTTCGACACTACTTGGGAATTGACATCCATTCCCAATCCATGCCGGGTTTTGTGGAAGCCATCCTGCTCATGCCTGAAACTCCATTACTCAGAATTCCCTGCTCAAAGCTTAGTCTCCACCCCTGCAGGCCAAGGATGGGTGGAGGAATTCAGCTCACCTGTGGCTGGCTGCTGCTAGCCTGCTCACACCTGATGCATGTGATTAATTTGAGCTCTTTTAAGCCCCAGCTCCCTTCAGCCCAGTGTTGGTCATTGTAGCTGTATACCGGTGAGACTGATCCTTGTTGCCTGAGCTGTTTGGTTTCCTTGATTCCTTAGCTATAGTTAATCCTTGTTCCTTGATTCCTGAGATATAGCTATTCCTTGTGCCTGAACTAGCACTGCCTGCAGTGCTACCTTGTTTCCTGAGTTCCTGAGCTATAGCTATTCCTTGTACCTGAATTAGCACTGCCTGCAGTGCTACCTTGTTTCCTGAGTTATAGCTATTCCTGTTCCGGGGCTTCAGCTATTTCTTGTGCCTGATTTGCACTGCTTGCAGTGCTCTCTTGACTCCTTGTTTCCTGAGCTGTAGCTATTTCCTGTTCCCTTGAACTAGCACTGCCTGCAGTGCTACCCTGACTCCTGAGCCTTAGCATTCCTTGTTCCTGACCTGCAGCAGTTTCCCTTCTCCTGACCTAGCACTGCCTGCAGTGCTACCCTGACTCCTGAGCCTTAGCATTCCTTGTTCCTGACCTGCAGCAGTTTCCCTTCTCCTGACCTAGCACTGCCTGCAGTGCTATCCTGACTCCTGAGCCTTGGCATTCCTTGTTCCTGACCTGCAGCAGTTTCCCTTCTCCTGTACTAGCACTATCTGCAGTGCTACTTTGACTCCTGAGCTTTTGCTCAATTCTTGTTCCTGCCCCAGCACTGCCTTCTATGCTTTGTTTTCTTGATTCCTGAACCTGCACTATTCTAGTATACCCTTGTAGCCTCCCCTTCTGTATATCCTTTTCCAGTCCCTGCCTTTCTTCCCATTTCCTTGGTTCCAGTTCTAGTTTGCTGTCTTTCTATTCTGCTGTCTTGCTTCTGTTACCTTGTATGTTTGTTACCTGCTTTCTGCCAAATGTGCCCTGTGATTTCCTTCCTTTCCTGTTAAGCACTCCTCCCTGCTAGCTCCTTGTCTATTGTGCTTGTGTTTAGTTCTACCCCTTTGCTGTTACTGCCTTGCGTGTTCCTGTTTGATCGCCAGGATCCGTGGGCACAGCTGACTACCTAGGTGGTGTTTCTTGTTCACTATGAGTATTGTCTTTGAGTTACTGTTATAACATCACCATAGGTATAAGCTCCACAGACCCTGCCTTTGCATACATATCCTATATGTGGGTATTTTCAGTCAGTATCTGTAACAGCAATTGTGGGTGAGGAACTTACTGAGCTTCAGTCTTACCGTGTGGAGCTCCTGAGTGCTTTACCCCACACTCCCCTTTATTGTTAATGTTGTATTATATATATGTCTTGCACGTCCGTCCTGGGTGTAGTTAGTCTGAATGCTAAATTGACTTGTGAGTGCCCTTCCTTTCTGAGTCTTACCCATCTTGTTCACTTGTACAGGCTTCCCCTTTGGATCCCTTTTTCTCCTCTGACTCCCTGTATGATCCTGGACAGCGCTGTACTCCTCTTTCTATGTACGTTTTCTACCCAGTTCCCAGTCCTTGCCCAAGTCCCTGACTGTGTTCCCGACATAGTCCCGGACAGTCCCTGACAGGGGGGGGTCACAGGAACTCTTCAAGTGGCTGTGAGGGCCGCCATGCCTGTAGACTGTCTGTTGGGCAACGATCTGGAGAACTCCCCGTGGGCTACGGTGGAGAGAAAGTCTCATTTGGAAATGTTGGGTTTGCCTGAGTGGACTTGTGTGACCACTCGTGCCATGACAGCTCAGAAGGATGTTCAGGAGGGTCTGGAGCCTGAAAGTATGGCCCAGGCCCCTGCCTCAAAGAGATGGGGTAGGGGGTGCGGGTAACCGGCCCCCGCGGTTCCCACGGTCCCGGAGGGAGCAGACCTTGAGGGGGATGCCCTGGAACCTACAGGGGAACAAGTGGCTGAACTGGGGGACCTACCGCAGCTGACCCATTGGCAGCAGGAAGGGGGGCCCTCCAGGGAGGAATTTTGCGAGCAGCAGAGAACCTGCCCTTCTCTTGAGGGGGTGCGGCGACAGGCCGCCGCCCAGGCAGTAGGTGACCAGACAGGGTCACATTGGATCTATTGGGAGAACGACCTCCTTTACAGCGAGCCTAAGGTTGCTGAGCCTGGGTCAGCCCGTGTGCTGGTGGTACCCCAGCGCTTCAGGACCTTCCTACTGGGGTTGGCTCATGATGTGCCACTGGCCGGACATCTGGGGCAGACCAAGACCTTTGAGAGGCTGGTCACCCACTTCTATTGGCCCCAGATGCGCAGGAGCGCCGATGCTCACTGCAGGACGTGTGAGACTTGCCAGGCAAGTGGGAAGAGTGGGGGGAAGATTAAGGCCCCACTACAGCCCTTTCCCGTGGTGAGCACCCCATTCAAAAGAGTGGGCATTGATATTGTGGGGCCTCTGGATCCCAAGACAGCCATGGGCAACAGGTTCATCCTGGTCTTGGTGGACCATGCCACCTGGTACCCTGAGGCCATCCCGCTCAGGACAGTGACGGCCCCCGTGGTGGGACGGGCACTGATGGGGATTTTCTCCTGTGTGGGATTCCCCCGAGAGGTGGTGTCCGATAGGGGAACTAACTTCATCTCCAAGTACATGAAGTCTCTGTGGGAGGAGTGTGGGGTAACATATAAGTTCACCACTCCTTACCACCCCCAGGGTAATGGGCTGGTTGAGAGATTCAACCGGACCCTTAACGGCATGATTATGGGCCTAGGCAAGCCCATGAGGCGTAAGTGGGATGTCCTCTTGCCATGCCTGTTGTTTGCTTACCGTGAGGTGCCACAGAAGTCCTTAGGGTTCAGTCCCTTTGAGCTGCTCTATGGTCACCCGGTAAGAGGGCCTCTGAGTCTGGTCAAGGAAGGCTGGGAGCAATCTCCCAGGAAACCTCCCCAGGATGTGTTTAGTTACATGCTGGCCTTCAGGAACCAGACTCGGTGTTTCAGGAAACTTGCTGAGGCAAACCTGGAAACCAGCCAGGAAGAGATGAAACGCTGGAACGATCAGAATGCCACTCTGATCGAGTTTCAGCCTGGACAGAAGGTTTGGGTCATGGCCCCGGTGGAGCCCTGTGCGCTCCAGGATAGGTGGACCGGCCCCTTTGAGGTGGTGGAGCGCAAGAGTCCTGTTACCTACGTGGTGGACTTGCAGTCTCCCAGGAACCCCTTGCGGGTCCTGCATGTTAACCGCCTGAAGCCCCACTTTGAGAGGTCTGAAGTGGGCATGCTTCTGGCCACCGATGCTGGGATGGAGGAGAGCGAGCCCCTTCCTGACCTCCTGTGTGCAGGGGAGCGAGATGGGTCAGTGGAGGGTGTGGTCCTCTCCACCACACTGACCCCTGAGCAGCAGGGTGATTGTCGCCAACTGTTGGGGCAATTCAGTGATCTGTTCTCCCTGGTACCTAGTGTCACTGATTGGTGTGTCCATGACGTGGACACCGGGGACAGTCCTCCCATTAAGCACAAGGCTTACCGAGTGACTGTCCGGGTAAGGGCCTACATTAAGGATGAGGTTACCAAAATATTTGCCCTTGGGGTGATTGAGTCCTCTAGCAGCCCTTGGTCCAGCCCAGTGGTCCTGGTACCAAAAGCTGCAGCGCCTGGTACCATCCTAGAACTTTGGTTCTGCGTGGACTATCGGGGCCTCAATTCAGTCACGAAGACTGACGCGCACCCCATCCCCAGAGCTGATGAGCTCATCAATCGGTTAAGGGCTGCAAAATACCTCCGCACATTTGATTTGACGTCTGGGTATTGGCAGATCGCCTTGACCAAGGGAGCAAAGGAGAGGTCAGCCTTCTCCACACCCGATGGGCACTACCAGTTCTGGGTGATGCCCTTTGGAATGAAGAATGCCCCTGCCACCTTTCAGAGGCTGGTCAACAGGGTGTTGGTTGGGCTGGAAGACTTCAGTGCCGCCTACCTGTATGACATTGCGGTGTTTAGCTCCTCTTGGGAGGACCACCTGCGACCCCTCTGGGAGGTATTGATGGCACTGCGGAAGGCAGGCAGGCCTCACAATCAAAGTCAGTAAGTGCCAGATTGGGCAGGGTTCTGTAGTGTATTTGGGGCACCAGGTGGGGAGCGGCCAGGTGGCGCCCTTCAGCCCAAAATTGAAACTATCCTGGCGTGGGAACCCCCAAGACTCAGACGCAGGTGAGAGCCTTCTTAGGACTCACGGGGTACTACAGGAGGTTTGTCAAGGGATATGGCAACATTGTTGCACCCTTGACTGAGCTGACTTCTAAGAAGCAGCCAAAGAAGGTAAACTGGACTGACACCTGTCAGAACGCTTTTGACGCCCTGAAGACTGCCATGTGCACCGCACCCGTGCTTCAGGCGCCCGACTTTTCAAAGGAATTTGTTGTCCAGACAGACGCCTCAGAGCATGGCATAGGGGCTGTTCTGTCACAGATCAATGAGGAGGGACTAGACCAACCGGTAGCCTTCCTAAGCAGGAGGTTACTTCCCCGGGAACAGAGGTGGAGTGCAATTGAGCGTGAGGCATTTGCTGTGGTCTGGGCGCTGAAGAAGCTGAGACCATATCTGTTTGGGACTCACTTCCGGGTTCAGACAGACCACAGGCCCCTTAGATGGTTGATGCATATGAGGGGTGAGAATCCCAAGTTGTTGATGTGGTCCATTTCCCTACAGGGTATGGATTTCACCGTGGAACACCGCCCTGGTACAGAACACGCCAATGCTGACGGTCTGTCCAGGTTTTTCCGCCTTAGTGATGAGAACTCCCAAGGGAATGGTTGGTTCTCCCCACATTTCAGCTGGAGGGGACGCGTGTTAGACCTGGCATCATTGGCGCGGGTCTCCCTTCCTCTTTCGCTTCTTACCTTTTATGTTGGCTGGATTTAGATGCTCTGGGCGCTGTGCCACTGCCAATCAGTGACACAGCGCGAATGCTCCCTGTGTAAAGATAACTGTATGAATTGGGATAATCATAATTGGCTCGTTTGGTTTACCTGTCAGTCCCTAGTATCAGTGCACTGTGTGTGCCCAGGGCTGGTAGACCAAATACTGCTGGTGGGCCGGCAGCGCTGATTTGCGCTACCCACTGAAGCAGCTTTTAAAGTATGTCTGTGTAGCATGTTCTAATAGCGAGTTACCCTCCATTTCACTGTTTACTATTGTGAGGCTATCCGTTCTCATAGGCCAGAATGGGCAGGCTGAGTATTACATGCCCTAATCCTACCTGCCCCAGGAACCTGATAGGAACGTCGAATTTGATATGTTTAAGCTCAGGACATTGAGATACATCTTTTAGTAAGGATTATTTGCGTAGCCCGTGTTCAAAAATACCTCTGCTAGAAACGAGGTATTTTCTAGCCTCAGCTTTCCTGTAGGCTTTGCTAGCGTGTGTTTTGGCCGTCTGGTTTTGGAGCAGCAGGGCCAGCTGGGTCAGTCCTGGCTGGAGAGAGAGATCGGCATTTAGAGTATGGAGAGGGGTGACTCTTTGATCTGAGCAGGGCCGTGCCTGGCAAGGTGAATGATGGCTCCACCTCCCACTGGGCGTCTGATAGCAGACCCTCAGATTCTCAAAGGGCAGGATGTCGCCTCGTAAACCAAGTGCTCCCCGACCCCACCGAACTGGTTCTGGCTGGATGCAGTGATTTGTGACTGCAGAGAACAAAGACTTTTTAGGTATAAAACGCTGCGCTGAAACCTGTTTCAAGGGTGTTCCTTCTGGATGTCAAGAAGAAACTCTGTCCGAGCGGACAGAGGAAAGGACTTTGAAACTTTCACCAAGCTTGCTGAAGAAACTACCAAAGGGCCTGAATTGAGAGCGCCTCCTGCTGAAGTCTCAGGGACATTAGACTTCACCCCGTCAGCCACCCGAATTCCTTTGCTAGGAATTCTACTTGCAGGTGAGGCCTCCGTCGAGTAATCCGGAACCTCTAGTCCTACTGTGAGGAACGCGGACTGGTAACCCTTGTGAACTCTGTGTGTGGGCCGCCGCAGCTAAGAGAGAGCTGCCGCCGCTGAGTGCCCGTCTTAATTTGAATCTTCAGAACCTACGCTGAAACTGTGTGGGCCACCGCTGAGTGCCCGCCTTAATTTGAATCTTCAGAACCTTCGCTGAAACTGTGTGGGCCGCCGCAGCTAAGAGAGAGCTGCCACCGCTGAGTGCCCGCCTTATTTTGAATCCTCAGAACCTTCGCTGAAACCCTGTGGGCCGCCGCAGCTAAGAGAGCTGCCGCCGCTGGATGCCCGCACTTGTGTTAGTTGTGCAACATCGTGTATTGTCCTTTGAGCCGCTGCAGCTAAGAGAGAGCTGCCGCCGCTGAGTGCTCGCACCCTTGCTAACTTTGCATCATCGTGATTTGTCCTGTGAGCCGCCGCAGCTAAGAGAGAGCTGCCACCGCTGAGTGCTCGCACCCTTGCTAACTTTGCATCATCGTGATTTGTCCTGTGTGCCGCCACAGCTAAGAGAGAGCTGCCGCCGCTGAGTGCTCGCACCCTTGCTAACTTTGCATCATTGTGATTTGTCCTGTGAGCCGCCGCAGCTAAGAGAGTGCTGCTGCCGCGGAGTGCTTGCACCTTTGCTAACTTTACATCACCGAGATTTCTCCTGTGAGCCGCCGCAGCCAAGAGAGGGCTGCCGCCGCTGAGTGCTCGCACCTTTGCTAACTTTGCATCATTGTGATTTGTCCTGTGAGCCGCCGCAGCTAAGAGAGAGCTGCTGCCGCGGAGTGTTCGCACCTTTGCTAACTTTGCATCATTGGGATTTGTCCTGTGGGCCGCCGCAGCTAAGAGAGAGCTGCTGCCGCTGAGTGCCCGCGTCTTTGTCAACCGAGAGTCATCGCCACCACCAGCCCGGGCCGCCGCGTGCTGCTGCCGCTGGGAGCCCGCCTGTCCTCGAGTGCCCGAATCATTGTGAGTGCACTTTGCGGACCACTGCCATCGAGAACTGTGGTCGCTGGGAGTCCGCCTGTCACTGTCTCCGCTTCTTCGAGAAGCTACGTGCTGTGTCCCCGTCCAACGGCAGGTATCTGGTGCGCAACGGGTCGCGTAGACCCAGGCCTTGAATTCAGTCAGTGCCACGTTCTGGTGAACACGTTATTGCCTTTTAAGTCCCTACTGATTTACGTGCATTGTGACTGGTTAAAACGCTTTTGAGAGTCTCGTACTAAACCTTAGATAAAGATACTATTTTTTCTATACCCACTTGAGTTGTGTCCTTTTGTGGTTTCGTTACTGCCTTATTGTGCATGGTCATAAATGCTTCACACACTGCCTCTGAGATAGGCCTAACTGCTCGTGCTACGTTACCACAGTGTTGAGCAGGGGTTACCAAAGGGGTAGCCCACTTGCCCTGACTTAGGAAGAAGGGTCCCTATTTGGACATTGGCGCCAGCCATGGCCAACTAGAGACCCCCATTTCTAACAGTCCTCTTATAGGATGCCACCAACTAATCAATGTGTTGCCTCTAAACAAACCTAGTCACAATACCTTTGGGCAACATTGTGTCATGGGCACCCGCTGCAAATACCCTAGTCACAGTTTTGCTGCCACGATTCTTGCTGGACTGCAAGCTAAGCTTTCTCCTTGAGGGCCAGTCTCTTTTCCTCCAAAGCACAGCGTGTCATCTGGACTTTGAGGTCTCCATGCCCATTCTCTGATGTTAAGCTCCTCTCACTACCAGAGATTGAAAGGACCCTGACACATGTATATGGGTCAGAATGTCATCATTCCCCCCATCCTTCTCATTGATGACCCTCCTGCCATCATCCTCTTCCCTACTGTCTGGGGTAATTTTACCTTCCAGGAGTGCTTGATCTCTGTGAGCTTCCTCACAGGCCCTGAGGGACTTCAAATGCACTTTCTTAGCTGAAGAGACCAGATTAATCTTTATGTCATTACACAGAGCCCCCAGCCATTGGCCAAATCGATCTCCATGTTTCCTGAACTTTTCAACAACGTTGGGAAACTTTGCATACCTTTCCAAACCATTTTCAAAACGTTTCTAACCTTTTTAAAAGTTCTGTAATTCCTGGAAGAAGTCATTTTGAGACTTCAAAACTTGGGTCATATAAGCAAATAAGATTGGCAATCAAACATACTTGTTGTTCGATGTCCATTTGGAGGATTGTTATGTTTTCTAACTTACTAACTGCACAACACAAGTTCTGAATCCCACAGCTAGGCACCAATGTGAGGAAATGTGGATTGCAATATGGTGTGGTTGGGCGACTTCAAAGTGTAATAATGACACAAATCTGTATCAGGTCCAGACAGGTTTGTTTGTAATACCTTATCTGAGTCCTGGGTAGCTGTGGCTCAGAGCAGTCACGCTCTATCAAAGGAACAAGTGTAAAGCATTAAGAAGTACCAAAACAGTTGAATAAGAAAAAAAAAAAACTCAATAAACATCCAACATCAATTTATAAAAATAGGTTGTATTGTTTTCTTTAAATTGACACCTCAATGACAAAAAGCCAATGAAGAGTGCTTGAGATATGAATTTTCAAAGAAACAATAAATCAATGCTTTTCACTAAATGCAATAAATATTTGGAATCTACAACAATCACAGTTTAGGGTTAGCCACAACAAGCAACTTGAAAACAGCTAGATGGGTGCTCTTGGACGTGTCAAGTCTGATAGGGAGCCAGTCACAGGGACAAGCCAGGTCTAGTGGACAGATACTTGTCATCTTAAGCAGTCCACTGTCCAGTCCTGAGTCCTATGGGTCAATGGGATGATCCTTATGCAAGGGATACATAATGCTGAAGATGCTCAAGGATGCTGAGCTGGTGTCAGGTGCATTCCTGTGGCTACCCCTTGGTCCTCAAGCACAGGAGGCGACTTTGACCTCAGGGGTTAATGTGCTAAGACGTCTGGGTAAAGTTCAGCAGAAAACCAGTTGTCACTGGTTTACTGGTTTCCTTTACAACAAAAGAAGTAGTTACCTTTAACTTGCGGTAACTTCTGTACTGGGTAACCAAACTGAGCTCTGACTACTCTCCCGGGTCCAGCAGACTTGGGTGCAACTTTTGAAGGTCAGGACTCAGTCTCCCAAGCTGCACTTCAGCATCCATCGGCGGTCAAGCTTTGTGGCGCTGGGCTTTCAATGGTGCAGACTTCTCAGTGTTTATGGTCCTGTAACCGTATCAGAGTCGGCCAGGTGACTCTTGGTGTCAACTTATCTGTCTGGGGCTCGTGGGCAACTTTTCAATGAGAGGGTCACCGCAAGCACACAATGAGAGGGTCACCGCAAGCACAGTCCTTTCTTTGATAGTACAAGGTGTAGTGTGTACAGTCCAGTCTTTGGTAGCCTCTCTTGGCTGGGTCTAGGGAACAGCAGAGCAGTCCTTCTTTGGTGCAGATGTGATCAGAGGTCTAGGTGCCAGGGATGACACTCTAATGCCTGCTATGAGATAAGGAGGATATGGCGACTAACCAACCAATGGTTTGCCAGGTCCCTCTCAGCTAATGATGACTTCCTGTGGATTGCAGGATCTAGCTAGCCCAGAATGCACTATTCTGCACAATTCCAAACTATTCTCTTTGTTTGTAGAACTCCATAGTCCAACTCAGAGGTGAGGCTACCTGAGGGCTCCACTGTCATTGGAAAACTTGTTTGACAATGGCTTCAGCCTCCCTGTCCGAGTTGCCAGCCTGAAAAAAGAGCAGCCCCTTCATAGTATGCCTACTATCCATTTTTCCTTCAAATATGACTTCCTCTTTGAAGCTCGCCTTTTGGGGTCACACCCACTTTGGACAGCCTGCCAGAATGAGGTCACGCTTCTTTCCTCAGCAGATCATTTGCTCCTCTTCCTTAGTGTCATTCTCGCTTCTTCCGAAGAGGGCAGAAGGCTGTCTTGAGGACAGCAACTGTGTTCAACCATCAACAGCTACTATGTAACTTTGGGCAACAAAGTGGCAATTTTCTAAAGCTGTCCTTTGTAAAATAGCTACATTAAATTCGACTTAAGCAACAAGTTGGGTTTAATGCAACGATTTGTTTAATACCTTGAAGTACCATATTTAGTATTCCCATTTGGAAGTTAGCACTGGTAGGATGTCAGTGTGTAACTTCATAATCACCAATGGGGCTACTAAGCTTTCCACAGTAAAAACAACATTGCTAGGTTTTTACTGTCAGGATATGTAAAGTTAATACAACACATGACTTTTAATATAATGCACCCTACCTTTAGGGCTCAGTAGACCTGCCTTCAGAGTGACTTATAAATATTAAAAAGGAAGGTTTGGGCTTTGCCATTCATTTAAACAGCAAAGGTGGGTCAGCAGTCTGAAACCACTCTGTCAGCTTGCAGTGGCCGGCTGGAAGTCATGCTTTGCTTTGTTACACTCGTGGTGGCACAATAAGTTTTGCAGTCCACAAAAGACACTTAATTTACAGGCCATGGGGTCTGCTGGTGCCATATACTAGGGACTTATAAGTAAGTTAACTTATGCCAATTGTGGGTAGACTAATTAGACAAGTGCAGCACATTTGGATTGCTATCGATGGCAAAGGATAAAAATTCCTTCAAGCAAATTAAAAATCTCAAAATGCTCACAACAAAGGAGCTTTCATTCCAGACTGACATCGTTCATAATAATCCCTGCTTACAGGAAGAAAACCATTGATGATTCTACTTTCTCAATTCAAACCACAAAATATGAACTTCCCTACCTGTAATGATCAAAGCCACTAAAAACCACTTAGGGCCTGATTGCGACTTTTGGTGGAGCAGTGGCGCGGCCGTGCAAACCGCTGCGCCACCGCTCCGTCCGCCGAAGGTCACCGCCGCCCTCCTGCCAGATTAAGACTTTTCAGTAGTCTGCCAGGCGGGCGGTGTGGCGGTCCCATGGTGGTGCGTCTTTTAAAGGCTGCAGTGCCTTTGAAAAAGGCACTGCAATGGGACCACTCTACAAGAGTTCCTACACGGCATGGACTCGAAAGTCCATGCCGTGCAGGAACCTATGTGCATGCACACAGGGGGCATTTATGCCCTTCGTGTGCATCCACATGTGGCTGAGGCCCCTCCTCCAAGGTTTACATGGAGGAAGAACCTCCATGTAAACCCTGGAGGAGAGGAAACCCGTAATTTGCTTGGGGGCACAGCGGCGGTCCCTTCAAGCATATTGCGGCCTCTGAGTACCACTCCAATGCCAAGGAACAGCGGTTCCCTGGTGGAGCCGGCGGTCCCAGGGCAGTCTGAAATCTTAATGGGGCAGTCGAACCACCAGTGCGGCAGTGGCTGGATCCGCCACTGCCATGCCACCACGATTCTGGCGGTCCTCGGACTGCCAGACTCGTAATACGGCCCTTAGAGTTCAGAAGGATGGTTAAGACCCGATTACTTCCAATATGATGAAAAAAAAATCCGCACAGTCTAATGTTCTGCCTACAGACAGATACCCCCTAGGACCTCTAAGAACAAGAAAGTGCTAAATCAGCAGAATTCCTTTACAACTGACCCCTAATATCAGGGAGAACACCCATGCATCTGTTTCAAACAAACACATAACAGAACGATCAAGGACAAGCACAGGGTTTCTCCACTCCTCACAATCACACCAGACAAACCTAAATGCTATCTGAACATACCACATAACATAGTACCCCATAATTAAAAAACAAATACAAAGTCAAACAATTTCAATATTGTTCAACATCTAAGCAAAAAAACACAGACACACTGTTTCAACAGCGAAACGAAAAAACAACCTAAGGCTCGACAACTCCTGGCCACAGGTAATCAACTTTCAACTTTTCTTTTCTACTCTTTAAACTTATTCAGATTGCATCCAATCTCAATATTGCAAAACAAAAAACATGAATGAAAAGCCCGATTTATAACTAGGGAGAATTTCTCTATCCTACATTTCTATTTGATTTATACACTCCTTACACTCACTCTTCTCCCTGAGAGTACTCTACTCTATCATATGCCTTCCACCTTAATCTATACTGTCCTCTACTATACTTAAGCAAACTAACCATAACCCCATCCTTCCAAATCTTAAACAATCTTGAGTAGCCATTCCTACAATACCTAAACTTTCTCCCTTTTAGACCTGTCATCCTTAGGGTGGTCGTGCCCCCAACTTTTAGCCTTTTGCCTCTCATGTTTGCTGATTCTTTTTGTTGGCCTTAGGACTCTGCACACTTTACCACTGCTTACTAGTGCTAAAGTGTATATACTTCTCCCCTAAACATGATGACATTGTTGTATACCTGATTGGAAAAGTCACTGTACTGGTAAGTCCCTTGCAAAGTGGTATACAATATACCGAGGGCCTGTACTTCAAATGCTACTAGTGGGCTGAAGTACTGATGATGCCACTGAGCAGAAGTAGCCTTTCAAACCTGTCTCAGGCCTCCCCACTGCAGTGCCTGTGTGTGCAGTTTACTGTCACTTGGACTTGGCATTTGAATCTACTTGCCAAGCCTTAAACTACCCTTTTATTAAATATAAGTCACCCCTAATGTAGGCCCTAAGTAACTCTAAGGTCAGGAAGCCATAAAGTAAAAGATACGAGATGTACCTCTATGTTAGCATGTCCTGGTAGTAACAAACAGCTTTTTTCATTTTTCACTGCTGTGAGGCCTACCCCTCTCATAGGCCAGCATTGGTAATTCCTTGATACACTTTTAAGCTATAATGTCTGATCAGAGAGGAGTAGCTTTTTCATGTTTCATATGTTTGGAATAGTAATGACAAATCCTCCTTACAGGTGAAATTGGAGTTAACTTTACTAATTTAGAAATGCCATTTTTAGAAAGTGGTTACACCCAAAAGGGGCAACCCTATTACCCAGAACCTGGTGCCATTAAACAATATCAAAATTACAGTGGTTCAGGAACCAATTCAAGAAACAACATACAATTTAAACAAAAGAGCGGGGGAAAGAAAGAGAGAAAAGAAAGAAGATACCCATACGAAAAAACCTTTTTCAGAACAAAAGATTTTGCTATTCAAGGAAACTCTCATATAAATAACAATACAATACAAATGTCAATACATAAATAGACAATTTGTGCTCACAATATTACACTAAATAGATATATACAAAAATATACAGTGTAAATAAAAAAACAATGGCAGGGGAATAATGATCCAACAAGGTTTTGTTATGTTCCATATAGGTACCCAATTATTGCTCAGGTAATGAATGCACCTTTCACCTACATTCCCCTGATATTACACTGCATAACGGTTCTTATTACTGACCTTTTACCTAGTTACGGTAATGCCTAAAGATGACATGGGGTTTTCTCTGAAAAACTTAAGCCTCATTCATTATGCATGAGGATTCTTGGAATCACAGCAGGACAGCAGGCCTACCATCTCCTGCATAATAACTATGTATATGGGTCATTCCTTCCGTCATCCTAGTCCGACATGACACAGCAAGGTATATCCCCAGGGGGTACCACTTTGGGTATATATACACCATATCTTGCTGAGGTAGTCAGAGGAGAAAAGGACTTCCATGCCGACACACTGACGCGAGACGCTGAGGCTCCTGCACGCAGGCACTCCAGCTTGCAGTGGTCTGACATCCCTTGCGGGGTGTCCATCTCGAGACCAAGACGGTGTCCCACAGTCTCTCACTTCAGGTAATGGGGATGACTTTATCCTAGAGGGATTCTTGGCTTTTACACCCACATACATGCTAGGTACACTTAGGCACATCTAGTTAGGGTTGCATCATAGGAGTACGCATTTACTACTGTCATGTATTTTATATACTTGCCTGTATTCATTGTTTTAGCACGATGGTAGAAATCTACCATCCTTTTACTCTGTTAGTGCTTCTACTCATTTATATCTGTTACTGTCTAATGGTTGTTTCAGCACACCTATTTTACACTAGAATTACGCAGGTTCAATAAATGCTTATTGAAAAACGTCCCCACCGTTTATTCTGTGTATCTCTCTGAGACGAAGTGAGCACGAGTGACTGAGCGAAAAGTAATACACTGTTTCCACGATCCTGAGGGATCAGGGTTGTCATGTTCGATAGTTGCCAAGAACTATTCTCTCCTTCGTAAGAGGGGTTTCTAGTGGCACTGTGAGCTAGCTGGTATACAGGCTAACATACCCAGTAGGGGTGTCTAGAATCAGTCTGACACCAATCCTACAGTGTATGTTGTCTAAACGTGCAGATCCTATATAGGTTTATAGGAACTTCATGACAGTTTGCAATAAATATGCAATAAATGCATTTTGCCGATTTGCCATAGGGAAGTGTCAACGGTTTCTTAGGTCATCATCAGGGCACATAGAAAACTTTTCGAACAACCAAAATATATATATATATATATATACACACACACTCCCAATCCTGGCCCACCACTTTCCTGATGAGGACTTTCAGGTACGGACCTCCAAAACGCGGAAAGGTTGTTTATCAAATAAAGTGCTTTATTGCTCAAATGGCACACAGATTACTCCTGGCTACTGCCTGCCATGACGCGTTTCGACTGCTGAAGCGCGGCCTTGATCACATGACACGCCGTCATCATCTTCACAATTAAATAGTGAACAACACCCACCGGTGCTAAAAACTAACAAGCACTGCTCATAGATATACAGAACAAACTGTGGATATGCATAATTGATTTCAAAATGAATTTCATGACCTTAAAATCGTCTCAAGGTTAATGCATAGTATATACAATGTTACATTGTGCTCGATTATGTCCAAAATAAAAGTCACATATCGGAATAAAATACATTATCACAGTGCTAGGATATACCTCTCAACATAGCAACATTCGATTGTCATTAAAACTTGTCTTTTAAACATCAACTGACAAGATATTGACATATTAAGGTGCTAGTGCTTAAATATGAACAACTGTCAGAAAATATCATAACTTTAGGAACCATGTTGGCTGATCTTGAAATTGATTGTGCAATAATGCCGTAATGTTGAACCTATTTGGACCTGAAAAGCTAATATGGGTAGCATGTATTTAATATCTTGAACAGTACCGAATCTATAAAGTGCGAGTGCTTGCACATTACCATAATCCCTAAAGTGCTGTGAATCAAAGTGCTAAATTGTTGTCCACCGTAATCTTTGCCTCTTTATACAGTGAAGCTGCCCAGAAGCTGAAATTCAAACCTCTTTATGGATCATAAAGTGCATGTGCTAGTGCAGATATTAACAGGTCAGAAAACTATCAAAAATTAGTTATTAAAACATCAATGCGTGAAGCCTAGTTGCAGAGAGCATATTCTTGATCATATTAGACCACTAGTTTTGCGTTCCTTTAATTAACTACTGATATGAAACTGAGCTTGGTAATCGTTCACATCAATCAGAGTGCAGGTGTCCAAAAAGATAGCAAAGAGTAATAAGAGCGCTGAAATTACATGGATACTAAAATGGATGAAATTCTGATCTAGCCTCAGAGAAAGTTGTGAAGGTCCTCACTGGTATTAAGACCATTAGGCATTTTCATATCTAATGCCAGAATAAAATGTGACTCCAACTGTCGTAGACACTTTTCTCTGTTACCGCCTCGTCTAGATGATGGAACTGCTCCTTTAACAAAGTACTTAAGCTTGTTTAAATTGTTGTGGTGTACTAACTTGAAGTGTCGGGCTACAGGGTAATTTGGATCCGAATAACCACTGCCCTCAAATGCTGTAAAATTCTGTTAAATACTTGCAGTTTAGTACTCCCTACGTACTTGAGCCCTCATGTGCACTCTAAGATGTAAACTGCATGGTCTGTGTGGCACGTGTAATGGCCTTTGATCTGGACAGGTTTTGAACTAAATGCTGTTTTATATTCAGTGGTATTGATGCCGAATTTACAAGCTCGGCACGAGCTACACTTGAAAAAAACTGTTTTATTCGATAACCATGTTTGTGTAGGAATAAATTCCGGGCTGCTTTTAACTAGTGCGTCCCTCATCGATGACGCTCGCCTGAATGTAATAGATGGAAGTTCAGGGAGAATTTGATTTAGAGTAATGTCAGTCACAACAATTGGCCAGTGAAAATAGATGATTCGTCTTATTTTTTTCTCTTGCCTGCTGAATGTCATGATTAGTCTAGTTGACTGTGCTTTGTCCTCAATGGGACCTGAAAGGGGGGGAAGATACGACTCTTTTGGCTTTCGGTAGTAAACATGCCGCTCTAGTATGTGAATTAGCTTTTGAGTGGGCATTGAGTAAATCTATGTGTTTGTACCCTCGGGCAGTAAAGCGATGTATGGCTTCCTGTTGACATTGTTCAAGGTCTAAATCGGAACTACAGATACGGTGTATTCTTAAAAATTCCCCGTAGGGAATACTGCGTATCAAGTGTTGAGGATGTGAACTGCTGGCGTGGAGGATCGAATTCCCAGCCGTACTTTTGCGGTGGAGTTTGGTATGAATCTCACCCTTGCATAAATAAAGCTGTACATCCAAGAATTCTACACTTTGTTCACTGATTTGAGCCGTGAATTTTAAGTTCAACCCGTTGTTATTGATGGAGGATACAAATATTTCTGCTTCCTCCTTGGTGCCCTTCCATATTATACAGACATCGTCTATGTATCGCCAATAGTGTTTCACATGAGAATCCCAAACGGTCTTGTGTTCTACCCTGAGGACATGCTCCTCCCACCAGCCCACATGAAGATATGCGTAGCTGGGGGAGAAGAATGCCCCCATCGCCACACCCCGCAATTGCTGGTACACATCCCTGTTGAAGAGGAAATAATTCTTATTAAGGCACAATTCAATCATTGTCAATATCAGCCGGTTATGTTCATATAAGTGAATAGATCTTTGATCTAGATAGTATTTAACAGCAGCCAACCCATCTTTGTGATAAATACTCGTATAGAGAGATGTTATGTCCATCACTATAAAAAGATAGTCATGATCCCATTGTGATTCTTTGATTTTCCTTAAAAAGTCACCAGTGTCTTTGATGAAAGAAGGTAGCATGGTTACAAACTATTGCAGGAAGTAATCTACATATTTTGACATAGATTCCATTAAGCTTTTCCTAGCTGAAATGATTGGTCTTCCTGGAATAGGTGAAACGTTCTTATGAATTTTTGGTATAAAATAGAGGACTGGTGTTATCGGGTGTTCATTCTTTAAGAAGTTTGCTTCATTTTTGGTTATTAGCCCTGTCAGTTTCCACTGTGATAGGTGTTGAAATACCGTTTCTTTTACTTTGCGAAGGTCTTGTACTGAGGCTTTCCTGTAACAGGCTGAATCCTCCAAGTCTCTGTTGGCCTCCTCTAGATATTGCTGTCTGGGCCAAAGAACAATGTTTTCACCCTTATCTGCTTTATTGATGATTATTTCATGATTGTCCCCTAATTTCTTCATGATATTAAAGTATTGTAATTGCCGATGATTCTTCCGATGTTTGTTAAGATTGATGGTACTGTTTAGTTGTTTCAGCTCATCTATAACTCTGTCACTAAATACATCGATGGCATCCTTTGGCATCATTGGGACGAAAGTAGATGGAGGGCGAAAGGGACTACTTGTTGCTTTATTGATGTTGATTCCAACCGCTGACAGATCTTGTTGTGTGGAGTTAGAGTCATTATCGTCGTTGGCTAAAGAGTGTAAAAGTCTAAGAGTGGTGATATCTGTTGCTTGTAAATTGATATCGCTTTGTTTGAGTGTCATATCGTCCTTGGTGTTGGTCATGGAATCTTTAAGTTGATGAAATTTAATAAGTTTTAATTTTCGAATAAATTTATAAACCGATTCTTGACTGATTATATTCGAAGTTACTTTCCGGACAATATGTAAGTCCCAAGGATAATAATTGCGTTTCTGCAGCTGTCAATGCAGTGTCCGTTAGGTTGATCACGGTATTGTCATTTAACTCAGTTAGCGTCTCCACTTTTTGGCTTGTGCCCCTCTGTTTATATTGCTGTTTATGTTTCCTCCTCCTCTCCCTCCTACGTTTGTTCCTCCTTCGCCTTGTTTCGTTTGCAGATTCCGAGGACGTAGGGTCTGCCTCTGATCCTGTCGTAAAAAATTGAGTTCTTAGGCTGGTGTGAGATTAGTTGCCCCCAACTCTTGTGGGTCTGATGTGATTTGCCTGCTATCATCGGAGTCGCTGTTACTGGTAATTGAACTTGCCTTGGAATCCGAATTTGCCATAGCGATATCTGTTTGCAGTGTTATTTGGACTTCGGGCATTTTATTTGTAAAAGCTTGTCTTCTGAACGTGTCGAATTTTCGAGAGAAAGTGAACACCCTTCCTGTTTCATAATTGTTTTTATCACGTGCGAACTTTAAAATTTTTCTTGCTTTTATTATGTTTTAATGTTTTTTTATTCTTATTTCAATATCTGCACGGCCTTTTGTTATCACATCTTTTTGTTCTAGTTTGTCGAGTAGACCATTGACCCTTTCACCTTCCTTCAGGGTCGTTTCCCGGTCTATTTTGGCATATTTTATAAGGATTAATACCATGTTCATTGATGCTTGTAGATTATGTTCCGCCCACTCCTTCAACATTAAGGGGTTCGGGTTTTCAAATGTCGGCGCTATCATCACTCGCAGCCCCCTCGGTACTCTATTTGCATCTCTGTATTTTTCAAGTGACTTTTTTTCGCACCATTTGGTGAGCTCAGTTTTAAGAAGTTTCTCTAAAGTTCTCAATAGACTTTTCGCATCATTGTTGGGTATTTGATTCATTTGACCATCATGCTCGTTATTAACCACAGGGAGGTTTAAGAATAGCGCTTCAGCTGCTGCCTCACAATCACGCAGCGCGTCGTTGGATGACATAGTGTATAATCCCTTTGATGCACTTTATATGGAGGTGCTTATTCCCTTCTTAAGACACATTGATTAATCGCGTTAAATCTCTCCACCCGCTAGGAAAGTCACTGATAATGTCGGCCCCTGCTTACCAGAACAAATCGTCTGGTCCCTAGAGTCCTCCAACCACTCGGGCGCCTCCGATTCCACACTGGAACTGCCGAGATCCGACTTGATGTTTCAGAGCTAGTGGGGGCGAACTCAACTCGTACTCTTTCCGGGTCAACTCCTTCGCTTCCGCGATCTCGGCGCACGTCGGTTCGCCTCAGACGGGGAGAGGGTCCGCAAAACCGTAGACAGCCTTTTTCCATATAAGTTGAATGAACACTCCCAATCCTGGCCCACCACTTTCCTGATGAGGACTTCCAGGTACGGACCTCCAAAACGCGGAAAGGTTGTTTATCATCTAAAGTGCTTTATTGGTCAAATGGCACACAGATTACTCCAGGTTAGTGCCTGCCATGACGCGTTTCGACCGCTGAAGCGCTGCCTTGATCACATGACACGCCGCCATCATCTTCACAATTAAATAGTGAACAAGACCCACCGGTGCTAAAAACTAACAAGCACTGCTCATAGATATAGGGAACAGACCATGGATATGCATAATTGATTTCGAAATGAATTTCATGACCTTAAAATCGTCTCAAGGATAATGCCTACTATATACAATGTTACATTGTGTTCGATTATGTCCGAAATAAATTTCACATATCGGAATAAAATACATTATCACAGTGCTAGGATACACCTCTCAACATAGCAACATTCGATTGTCATTAAAATTTGCCTTTTAAACATCAAGATATTGACATAATAAGGTGCTAGTGCTTAAATATAAACAACTGTCAGAAAATATCATAACTTTAGGAACCATGATTGCTGATCTTGAAATTGATTGTGCAATAATTAGGCCTGGGTGTCAAATTCCGCTCCGCTCGCGGAATTTGCAGAATTTAGGCAATTTCGCGTTCAGCGGAGAACGCGGAATTGCCAACAATTCCGCGATCCGCGGCGTAGCAGAATTATTTTCTTGTTCGCGCTTTAAAAATGCGTTCTAGTGTGCGTGATAGCGACTTACCGGGATTCCTGCGTTCACCGACGAGTTTTCCTATCCATTCGCGTGCGCCACGAGATTTCGGTAGCCGGCCGCGCGATCCTGCGAGAGTTTGCGATCGCGAACACGTCATTCGCCGCGCCATCGGACACCGCGATAGTGTGCGATCGCGAACACGTCATTCACCGCGCCATCATGCACCGCGAGAGAGATTGCGATCGCGAACACGTCATTCGGGTGCGCCATCGGACATCCGGCGGAATGTTGGTAAAGCTCGCGATCCCGAACACGCAAAACTTTCAATCTGGGGAAGAATAATATCTCGAGCAGCATAAAACCTTCTATAAAATGATGATTTGGATGAAAAAAAAACCTCAGATTGATATTTAGCTGTCCTTTTTTGTCAAATTATTTTGGGGGGAGAGGGAGGAAGTGCCACAGAGTCTCCTACTTCCTGTTCCTGTCCAGCAGGCTCCTCCCAGTGCTTTGTCCATCTCCTGTTCATTTTTCATTTGGATTTGAGCTGGAAGGATCACTCTTTGTGTCTGCTGCATCATTATCATTGGATTTGAGGACTTCTGGATTTGAGATTTTACAAGTAAGTTGGTGTTGTTTGATTGGGGCATTGCAGTTGCTGCAACTACAATTTTGGTACTTTTAATCATTTTAAAAAATAAATAGTTGTGGATAGCCAGTAGGCCCAGAGCTAGTCATGGGTGGGTGCATGATGAAACATGATGAAACAACTGTTCCTTTGCTGTGTGATGTATTTATTTATTTCAAACATCATTTAGGGCACATGGATGGCATTGGATTGAATTGCAAAATGTGTATTTTTGGGTGTATTACAGTTTCTTTGGGTGTGTGTTAAATAAATGCCTTAGTTGTGTGTGGTGTGTTGCAGGCCTTGTTTAGCCCTGTGGATTTTCGTTTTTGCATTTTATTGCATTACAGGCAAAGCAGTATGGTTTAGCATGCAACCTTTGCCTGGCTATTATAGGCCTGTTTTCAGTACATTGTTTTCCAGGCCTCCTGCTTGTTGCTTGTGATTTGTGAGTGTCCATGTGGCTGGTAGCCATTTCTGGTGGGAGTTATAAGTGTGCTGCTTTTGCCATATAGGCCTGCATGTGTTTCCTTTGTGGCCTAGCCTTCTTGTTGTGGGCCTGGCCATGAGGCTGGCGGCCATTTTGAAGCCAGGCAGTGTGCTTTTTGCTATAGGCCTGAATTGTCTGTCTTCAGTTTCTTGTTGTTGTGGGCCTAGCCATGAGGCTGGAGGCCATTTTGAAGCCAGGCAGTGTGCTTTTTGCCATAGGCCTGCATTGTCTGTCTTCAGTTTCTTGTTGTGGTGGGCCTGGCCATGAGGCTGGAGGCCATTTTGAAGCCAGACAGTGTGCTTTTTGCCATAGGCCTGCATTGTCTGTCTTCAGTTTCTTGTTGTGGTGGGCCTGGCCATGAGGCTGGTGGCCATTTTGAAGCCCGGTACTGTGCTTTTATCCATAGGCCTGCAAGCTTGTGGCCTAGTCTGCCAACAGGCCTTTCATCCAGTGGGCTCAGAGGTAGTCAGGGGTGCATGAAACAACTGTTTCTGTGTGTTCTGTTGAATTTAAACAACATTTAGGGCATGGATGGCATTGGATTGAATTGCAAAATGTGTATTTTTGGGTGTATTTCAGTTTTTTTCGGTGTGTGTTAAATAAATGCCTTAGTTGTGTGTGGTGTGTTGCAGGCCTTGTTTAGCCCTGTGGATTTTCGTTTTTGCATTTTATTGCATTACAGGCAAAGCAGTGTGGTTTAGCATGCAGCCTTTGCGTGGCTATTATAGGCCTGTTTTCAGTACATTGTTTTCCAGGCCTCCTGCTTGTTGCTTGTGATTTGTGAGTCTCCATGTGGCTGGTAGCCATTTCTGGTGGGTGTTATAAGTGTGCTGCTTTTGCCATATAGGCCTGCATGTGTTTCCTTTGTGGCCTAGGCTTCTTGTTGTGGGCCTGGCCATGAGGCTGGCGGCCATTTTGAAGCCAGGCAGTGTGCTTTTTGCCATAGGCCTGCATTGTCTGTCTTCAGTTTCTTGTTGTAGTGAATCTGGCCATGAGGTTGGAGGCCATTTTGAAGCCAGGCAGTGTGCTTTTTGCCATAGGCCTGCATTGTCTGTCTTCAGTTTCTTGTTGTTGTGGGCCTGGCCATGTGGCTGGTGGCCATTTTGAAGCCCGGTAGTGCGCTTTTATCCATAGGCCTGCAAGCTTGTGGTCTAGTCTGCCAACAGGCCTTTCATCCAGTAGGCTCAGAGGTAGTCAGGGGTGCATGAAACAACTGTTTCTGTGTGTTCTGTTGACTTTAAATATCATTTAGGGCATGGATGGCATTGGATTGAATTGCAAAATGTGTATTTTTGGGTGTATTTCAGTTTTTGGGTGTGTGTTAAATAAATGCCTTTGTTGTGTGTGCGGTGTGTTGTGTACCTTGCAGGCCTTGTTTATCCCTGTGGATTTTCGTTTTTGCATTTTATTGCATTACAGGCAAAGCAGTGTGGTTTAGCATGCAGCCTTTGCCTGGCTATTATAGGCCTGTTTTCAGTACATTGTTTTCCAGGCCTCCTGCTTGTTGCTTGTGATTTGTGAGTGTTCATGTGGCTGGTAGCCATTTCTGGTGGGAGTTATAAGTGTGCTGCTTTTGCCATATAGGCCTGCATGTGTTTCCTTTGTGGCCTAGGCTTCTTGTTGTGGGCCTGGCCATGAGGCTGGCGGCCATTTTGAAGCCAGGCAGTGTGCTTTTTGCCATAGGCTTGCATTGTCTGTCTTCAGTTTCTTGTTGTTGTGGGCCTGGCCATGAGGCTGGAGGCCATTTTGAAGCCAGGCAGTGTGCTTTTTGCCATAGGCCTGCATTGTCTGTCTTCAGTTTCTTGTTGTTGTGGGCCTGGCCATGTGGCTGGTGGCCATTTTGAAGCCCGGTAGTGTGCTTTTATCCATAGGCCTGCAAGCTTGTGGCCTAGTCTGCCAACAGGCCTTTCATCCAGTAGGCTCAGAGGTAGTCAGGGGTGCATGAAACAACTGTTTCTGTGTGTTCTGTTGAATTTAAACATCATTTAGGGCATGGATGGCATTGGATTGAATTGCAAAATGTGTATTTTTGGGTGTATTTCAGTGTTTGGGTGTGTGTTAAATAAATGCCTTAGTTGTGTGTGCGGTGTGTTGTGTACCTTGCAGGCCTTGTTTAGCCCTGTGGATTTTCGTTTTTGCATTTTATTGCATTACAGGCAAAGCAGTGTGGTTTAGCATGCAGCCTTTGCCTGGCTATTATAGGCCTGTTTTCAGTACATTGTTTTCCAGGCCTTCTGCTTGTTGCTTGTGATTTGTGAGTGTCCATGTGGCTGGTAGCCATTTCTGGTGGGAGTTATAAGTGTGCTGCTTTTGCCATTTAGGCCTGCATGGTTTTCCTCTTGGCTTACTGCTTCCATCCATCCCCTTTGCCAGCTGCAGCTCCCTGAATGATGTGATGAGCTAATATTTTAATGCCAAACAGGGTCCACTTCCATTACATTTGTATTTTTGTTGTTGTTCCTCTTCTTTCCTATCCTTCCTGAGAGTGTACTCCGTATACCATGAAAGCCCTTGTTGACAAAGTCTCACAAATGGCTACATTAAGTTATATATTTTATTTGTTTGTTTGTACTAGTAGTAATTGAACCACAACAACAAATGCAACATTTCACTGATGTTCTTCTCCTGGCTTCTTTGCTTTTAGGTGCACAAAAAGACAGATGAGGAGGTGTCATCATCAACACCCGTTGTACTGCCAGACAGAAGTCCTGCTGCGCACCACGTCACGTCCACGTGTGACCACAGACATCTCTAGAACTTGTGCACCTGCGTCCTGCTGACATCTGAAGAAGATGGCCCCAAAGAAAGGTACCAGGTCCTCCAGTACCAAGAAAGTTGCCAGTGAGAAGAGGAAGGAACAGAAGAAGGAAGTGGCACTTGCCAAGACTGGTGTGCCGCCCGATGTGTTTTTTTGGGGAAAAAAAACTTACGCCTGCAGCAGCGGTGTCCGGCGGGGACCAAGCTGGGAGCAGCACCTCCGCATCAGCGGGCCCACCCCACCAACCTAGGCCCAAGCCCATGAGTGTGGCAGAGGTAGCCAGTCTATTAACGAGCAGTGATGTTGAAATGTTATTATCGCAAAGTAGTACCCAATCCACGCACTCGAAGGCGGAAACTCAGCAGATAAGTGGGCAACCACAGCCGCAACCACAGCCGCAACCAGATGCAACTACAGCCACAACCGCAGCCCCAACCACAGCCCCAACCACGGCCGCAACCGCAGCCCCAACCACAGCCGTAACCACAGCCGCAACCACAGCCCCAACCACAGCCGCAACCACAACCACAGCCGCAACCGCAGCCCCAACCACAGCCGCAACCACAGCCCCAACCACAGCCGCAACCACAGCCGCAACCACAGCCGCAACCACAGCCGCAACCGCAGCCGCAACCACAGCCCACAATAGTAGTTGTTCCACCTGAAGTAGGGGCAGTTCAGGAAATCGAGCCTTTTGCAGACGAAGAGGAGCAAGCCACTGTTTCAGAAGATCCATTGTCTTCCAGACCCCCAGCAAGGAAAAGGAGGGTTAGTCCATCAACTTCTTCTTCAAGCCCCGCTTCTGATGATCTAGATGCCACTTGGAAGCTACCAGCTCAGTCTGAGAGTGATGCACGCCACAAGACAAGGCTAGTGAAAAGGAAGGTTCCAGAAAGCCTTAGAGTTATGGAGGTAGATGTAGACGAGGGGGTGATGATGATGAAGAGCCAGTCATCATGAACATCACTCCCGGGCCAGAGGAGATGGAGACCAACATTATTAGACTATCCAAAATCGCTGCGAGGGATGTAGCACGGATACCACCAACACAGGTAACACCAACACGACCTCCAGCTTCCATATTTGCCTTTGCAAAGGCCCGGCAGGGACCTACATCCAGCTCAACCACCACCTCAGTAGGTAGTGGTAATGTAACTGCACAGAGTCAAATTCCAGGCACACTCTCCAGTTCATCTGGTATTGAAAGTGGCACCTCCTGCAGCACCAGAAAGTTCTCCTCCCCAGTTTGGGACTTCTTTTCGGTTAGCAGTAAGGAGGAGAACATTGCTATATGCTCAATTTGTCGGCAGGCTGTTAGGCGGGGTAAGCTTGGTACAAACTATGGTACCGGAGGACAAACAAGTCATCTCAAAAAACACCACAGTATCAAGTGGGAGGCTCACCTACTTCACTTAGAAAAAAGTAAAACTGGACCCATTGCTGTTGTTTGGGATGAAGCAGTAGGGGAATATATGATCGCGGTGGAAGGTCAACAAGAGGGAGACATTTCTAGCGCTATCCCCAGCAGTGTAGTGGTACCGCCCACATCCTCAGCAACATCTCAGTGGCACCGTAGTAAGAATCAGCCTGAGACACAAAGGCAACCGAGTACTGCAATGAGAAAAAGTGCGTCGTTGTTGAGCCTAACTGGGTTCAAGAAGACAGCTGCACCACAAAGGAAAATATTCCAGCCTACCATTGACAGCATGCTGAGGTCGGAGGGGCAGTACCAATGCAACCACCCAATGGCACGGTTGTACAATGCAAAGCTGGCTAAAATGTTAGCGCTGGACCTTCTCCCTTTTTCATTTGTGGAAGGGGTGGGTTTCCTTGAATTTGTGTCAGCCATCTGCCCTAAATGGAAGGTTCCCAGCCAGTCCTATTTTGCCAGAGTTGCTATTCCAGCACTACATCACGATGTGCTGGAATTGGTTGGACAAGCTTTGCAGCAGAGTGCTGTTCACAAAATCCACCTGACAACAGACATGTGGACCAGTTGCCAAGCCACTGATTACATGTGCATCACTGCACACTGGGTCTCTTTTGTGGGGGTTAGAGAAAAGCTATCTGAAGTAGGTGCTGTTGACACAGCTGAGATTTTTAATGCTACTAGGAAACATGCAACTGTAGCCATGTTCGCCATGTAGAAATCTCATACTGCTGCAAACATTTTAAAGAGTTTAACAGCAAGGTCTTTGAATGGCTGCGCCCAAGAGGGCTTAACATTGGTTTTGTTGCCACGGATAATGGCAGTAATGTACTTAAGGCCATGGAGGTTGGTGCCTATTTCACGGTCCCGTGTTTGGTGCACTGCATTAACATTATAGTTCAAGACTTTCTGAAAAAAGAACCCATAGTCAGCAACTTACTGACCACCTGCCTCAGAATATGCACTCATTTCAGCCATTCTTTTAAAGCCCGGAAGCAGCTGAGGATCATTCAACGTGACTATAGAATGCCAGTCAAAGCACTCATCCAGGAGGTGGCAACACGTTGGAACTCAACGTATTACATGCTTGACCATCTGTTTGAGCAGTACAGACCAATCAATGAATATGTCATGCGAAGGGCGGATGCTACTGTGAAAGGCATGACCCTTCAGATGGACCAATGGTGCCTAGTTAAATGCCTGACAGAGATGCTTCTTCCTTTCGAGGTCTTCACACGTGAAGTCAGCAAGGAGGACTGTACTATGGGCCTAGCTATCCCATTGTTGCACATGCTAGAGCAACAGCTGAAGGAGGTGTCTGAAGCGTACATAGGTGTGGAGGAAAAAAAGAAGCATATGAGTTGGTGGAGAGCTTATCATGTCGCTTAACTGAAAATGCAAGGGTGCAAACTAAGATTTTGTCACAAGAACATTACATTTGTGCCACAATTCTGGATCCACGGTACAAATCGGCACTGAACAGTAAGACATTACTCCCTTTTTCAGAAGTGGATGTTGCCCGGTACAAAACTTGGATAGCTGAGGCAGCCAGTAAATTGGAAAATGAACGGCTGGTAATTAAAGGCCCGCTACTCAAACCCAAGACAAGTACTGCAGCAGGGCATCCGGCGTCAATTTCAACTTCAGAGCCTGAGGGCAGTGCATTTGGTTCACAGCTGTCACCAACACCAACACTATCAACAACAGCAAGAACCGGATCATTAGCCCCAGTAAAAACGGCACAGGATTGGTATTTACAGCAAGGACTTGCTAGGTCCAGTGCTGATGCAAAGACAAAAGAGGCCGAACAAAGTGTAGCACCCCTGAACATTGACCGGATGGTCCAGGCCTACCTGGATGACCCAACAGAGGTCTACATTGATCAAAACCCATTGCGGTATTGGTATGGCAAAAGGGGCCAATGGCCAGTGCTCAGCAGGCTGGCGATAAACTATCTGGCTTGCCCTATCGCAAGTGTCTCTTCTGAACGTGTTTTCAGTGCTGCTGGCTCCATTGTAACAGTGAAAAGGACCAGTCTCTCACCCAAAAACGTGGAGAGGTTAACCATGATCAAAATGAATCAGCAATTTATACCACCGAATTACACAATACATGAATCAACGCAGGAAGATGACGACAGCGGCTCAGGTGACGGAAGTAGCGTGTTAGATGCTGATTACCTACTTCTGGTTGAACCCCCAGAGTTTGAGGACGAGCTATACTTCCCTGACAACTAGGCTTCCACTTCTTACTTAGCAAAACCAAAGGGGATGATGGACGGAGTGTTGAACATTGCAAGCACTCACCCCCAGTCAACTGATCTGGGTTTAATCCATCATCATTCTTTAGCTCACTCCGCCACCCCAGTTCAGACATGGCCATATGCAAATCAGTCTGACCCTGTGCCTCATGGGAACAGGGTCCCAGGATGCTTGTTTCCGGTCCAGGGAAGACATGGCTTGGCAGTTTGGGCTGGACTGTTCCCATGAGGCACAGGGTCAGACTGATTTGCATATAGCCATGTCTGAACTGGGTTGGCAGAGTGAGCTAAAGAATGATGATGGATTAAACCCAGATCAGTTGACTGGGGGTGAGTGCTTGCAATGTTCAACACTCCGTCCATCATCCCCTTTGGTTTTGCTTTGTTCGCCCTAAGTTGGCAGGGTATGCCCAGACATGGGTCCCTTGCTCACTTTGCCACTGGATTCAAGATAGCCTGGCTGATGAGGGCTGTGAGCCCGAAACCGGTCCCAGGATGCTTGTTTCCGGTCCAGGGAAGACATGGCTTGGCAGTTCGGGCTGGACTGTTCCCATGAGGCACAGGGTCAGACTGATTTGCATATAGCCATGTCTGAACTGGGGTGGCTGAGTGAGCTAAAGAATGATGATGGATTAAACCCAGATCAGTTGACTGGGAGTGAGTGCTTGCAATGTTCAACACTCCGTCCATCATCCCCTTTGGTTTTGCTTTGTTCGCCCTAAGTTGGCAGGGTATGCCCAGACGTGGGTCCCTTGCTCACTTTGCCACTGGATTCAAGATAGCCTGGCTGATAAGGGCTGTGAGCCCGAAACCGGTCCCAGGATGCTTGTTTCCGGTCCAGGGAAGACATGGCTTGGCAGTTCGGGCTGGACTGTTCCCATGAGGCACAGGGTCAGACTGATTTGCATATAGCCATGTCTGAACTGGGGTGGCAGAGTGAGCTAAAGAATGATGATGGATTAAACCCAGATCAGTTGACTGGGGGTGAGTGCTTGCAATGTTCAACACTCCGTCCATCATCCCCTTTGGTTTTGCTTTGTTCGCCCTAAGTTGGCAGGGTATGCCCAGACGTGGGTCCCTTGCTCACTTTGCCACTGATGATGATGATGATAATTGCTTTATTTGTTGATTTAATAAAAATCATTACAATCAAAGAAAAAAACACAACAGATTAGAAACATTATTTCTACCCATAAAAATGTATACACAACTTTATACTAAAGACTTTAGCAGCAATAATAGAAAGCAGCAATGAATAAAGTGCATTTGTGCCAGTGTTATCATTAAAATTTTTAAAGCAATTTATCTTAATTTAATTAACCAATCCTATAACAGTTTAAAATATTTAATAACTATAATGTAAAGTTATATGCAGAACTATTAAAGGCAGATTTTAAAAGCAAATTTTTCAATTCATTTTTGCATTAAAATCTTTGACGACATGTTACTGTATTAACAATCAGAATCAGTTTTGGTTAATAGTTTTTTTTCTGCAATAAAAATAAACTTTACAAATTGAGTAATCAAGCGGGGCATAGACCCAGTGAGACAAGTAATAATGGCGTGGCGACATGTTCTCACCCCTAATTCATTAAAAATCGGTCTTAACAAAGACTTCCGCTCTTCTAGCAATTGGGGGCAGGTAGTTACAATATGTATTATTGTTTCCTCATAAGTGCCACATAACCTACAAAGTTTATTAGACCATTTTTTTTCCCATTTAGGTATTCCGTCCTTAGTGGGATATCTCCCAAACCGCAATAACATAAATTTATTCCTTAAAAATGATTTTAAGTGGGTCATCAAGTATAATTGGGGTTCTAATTTAATAAATGAGTTAGTAACTGACCAGGAATGATACTTTTTTCTGAGTTCATCTTTATCTAGAAGACTCGATAGTAAATTGACTGATCGATTTATAGTTTGTTTAAAAACAGCTTTACTCCTAACTTCTTCTTCAAAGGTTGGACACTCAAAATTATTTAAACTCTCACTTAAAAAGGATCTCCAGCTACTAGCATGCTCATACCTCGTTATCTCCTGCCAGCACTGGTTTGCAAGGGTACCTTGTTCTGAGCGATATAAAGTATATAGTATTTTTAAAAAGGCAGATTGTCGTACCAGAGATTGCCTTTTCAGACCAAATTCTAATCTAACATTAGCATGTCCTATATACCTGGGGATCCTAAAAACTGATTTGAAGACTTTTATTTGTAGGTCATCAAGAATTTTCACGTCTTTACCACGAAAAATCATTGAGCCATAAGCCAAAGATGGAATCAGCTTTGCTTTCATGACCTTCAATAGATGTTCGTGATTTGGACATGACAACTTGTCCCTCAACCTTCTAAAGGCAAATGACAAAGCTGTTGCCTTTGCTTTAAGGTTAATAAAATGCTGTCTAAAGGACATATTATCGTCAAATGTTATTCCTAGATATTTATAAAATTTTACAGTTTCAATATGTAACCCATTAATGTTCCATTCTTTTTTATCTATTTTTGTTCCACCTATAATCATTATTTTTGTCTTTTTACTATTAATTTTCAAACCGTTAAGGGTAATATAATGATTAAAAGAATCAACTAATCTTCTTAGACCTATGACAGAATGACTTAATAATATAGTGTCATCAGCATATTGTAAATATTTGATGTCTTTGCCTAAGAGGGAAGGCGAATGAGCATTAACTTTTTTTAAATATATAGGAAGGTCGGCCATAAAAATATTAGAAAGACATGGAGCCAAAACACAACCTTGTTTCAGACCAGTCTTAGTTTCAAGTCGGCGGGTTGTACTTCTACCATCTCCGACTTTGATCTGAACCCATGTCTTGGTATATAACAGTTTAATCATTTCAAGCAATTGGTTTGGGTTGCCCCAATTTAAAAGTTTAGCCCAAAGTAGATTTCGAGGAACAGAATCAAAGGCGGCTTTGAGATCGATAAAACAGATATGTAACTTTTGCTTTCTATATTTAGCCCTTTCGCCTAATAAAGTCAATAAAATCAAATTCGTGCTGGTTGATTCGCCTCTTCTAAAACCGGTTTGGAAAGCTGGAATTAGATTTTTTCTTGTTGCCCAATCTTCCAATTCTTCAAGGAGGCAACTTGCAAAGATTTTTGCCTCCACATCAGTTAGGGCTATTAGTCGGTAATTTGCAGGATTGTCATGTGGGCCACTTTTATATATCGGCTGAATTATGCTTCCTTGCCATGACTCTGGGACTGATCCAGTTTTAATGATATCATTAAATAAAATCGTTAAAACCTCTGGCCAATGCTTAAGATTTGCTTTAAAAATTGAATTTGGAATCCCGTTTGGGCCGGGCGCTCCATTCGATCTGATCCTGCTCATTGCCTTTTTAACTTGCTCTATAGGCCATAACTCGATTACTTGTGGCCCAGCTTGGGCAATAAGCGGGACTTGCTCCTTAGGCCATAACTCCTCAACTTGTAGCTCTGCCTGGTCAATATGCTGAATAGAACCGTATTTTCTGCCTTCTTCTCTGCTCGATACATTTATCTTCTGACAAGCAATATTGATGTGGGTCCCTTGCTCACTTTGCCACTGGATTCAAGATAGCTTGGCGGATGAGGGCTGTGAGCCCGAAACCGGTCCCAGGATGCATGTTTCCGGTCCAGGGAAGACATGGCTTGGCAGTTCGGGCTGGACTGTTCCCATGAGGCACAGGGTCAGACTGATTTGCATATAGCCATGTCTGAACTGGGGTGGCAGAGTGAGCTAAAGAATGATGATGGATTACACCCAGATCAGTTGACTGGGGGTGAGTGCTTGCAATGTTCAACACTCCGTCCATCATCCCCTTTGGTTTTGCTTTGTTCGCCCTAAGTTGGCAGGGTATGCCCAGACATGGGTCCCTTGCTCACTTTGCCACTGGATTCAAGCTAGCCTGGCTGATGAGGGCTGTGAGCCCGAAACCGGTCCCAGGATGCTTGTTTCCGGTCCAGGGAAGACATGGCTTGGCAGTTCGGGCTGGACTGTTCCCATGAGGCACAGGGTCAGACTGATTTGCATATAGCCATGTCTGAACTGGGATGGCAGAGTGAGCTAAAGAATGATGATGGATTAAACCCAGATCAGTTGACTGGGGGTGAGTGCTTGCAATGTTCAACACTCCGTCCATCATCCCCTTTGGTTTTGCTTTGTTCGCCCTAAGTAGGCAGGATATGCCCAGACGTGGGTCCCTTGCTCACTTTGCCACTGGATTCAAGATAGCCTGGCTGATGAGGGCTGTGAGCCTGAAACCGGTCCCAGGATGCTTGTTTCCGGTCCAGGGAAGACATGGCTTGGCAGTTCGGGCTGGACTGTTCCCATGAGGCACAGGGTCAGACTGATTTGCATATAGCCATGTCTGAACTGGGGTGGCAGAGTGAGCTAAAGAATGATGATGGATTAAACCCAGATCGGTTGACTGGGGGTGAGTGCTTGCAATGTTCAACACTCCGTCCATCATCCCCTTTGGTTTTGCTTTGTTCGCCCTAAGTTGGCAGGGTATGCCCAGACGTGGGTCCCTTGCTCACTTTGCCACTGATGATGATGATGATAATTGCTTTATTTGTTGATTTAATAAAAATCATTACAATCAAAGAAAAAAACACAACAGATTAGAAACATTATTTCTACCCATAAAATGTATACACAACTTTATACTAAAGACTTTAGCAGCAATAATAGAAAGCAGCAATGAATAAAGTGCATTTGTGCCAGTGTTATCATTAAAATTTTTAAAGCAATTTATCTTTAATCTTAATTTAATTAACCAATCCTATAACAGTTTAAAATATTTAATAACTATAATGTAAAGTTATATGCAGAACTATTAAAGGCAGATTTTAAAAGCAAATTTTTCAATTCATTTTTGCATTAAAATCTTTGACGACATGTTAGTGTATTAACAATCAGAATCAGTTTTGGTTAATAGTTTTTTTCTGCAATAAAAATAAACTTTACAAATTGAGTAATCAAGCGGGGCATAGACCCAGTGAGACAAGTAATAATGGCGTGGCGACATGTTCTCACCCCTAATTCATTAAAAATCGGTCTTAACAAAGACTTCCGCTCTTCTAGCAATTGGGGGCAGGTAGTTACAATATGTATTAATGTTTCCTCATAAGTGCCACATAACCTACAAAGTTTATTAGACCATTTTTTTCCCATTTAGGTATTCCGTCCTTAGTGGGATATCTCCCAAACCGCAATAACATAAATTTATTCCTTAAAAATGATTTTAAGTGGGTCATCAAGTATAATTGGGGTTCTAATTTAATAAATGAGTTAGTAACTGACCAGGAATGATACTTTTTTCTGAGTTCATCTTTATCTAGAAGACTCGATAGTAAATTGACTGATCGATTTATAGTTTGTTTAAAAACAGCTTTACTCCTAACTTCTTCTTCAAAGGTTGGACACTCAAAATTATTTAAACTCTCACTTAAAAGGATCTCCAGCTACTAGCATGCTCATACCTCGTTATCTCCTGCCAGCACTGGTTTACAAGGGTACCTTGTTCTGAGCGATATAAAGTATATAGTATTTTTAAAAAGGCAGATTGTCGTACCAGAGATTGCCTTTTCAGACCAAATTCTAATCTAACATTAGCATGTCCTATATACCTGGGGATCCTAAAAACTGATTTGAAGACTTTTATTTGTAGGTCATCAGGAATTTTCACGTCTTTACCACGAAAAATCATTGAGCCATAAGCCAAAGATGGAATCAGCTTTGCTTTCATGACCTTCAATAGATGTTCGTGATTTGGACATGACAACTTGTCCCTCAACCTTCTAAAGGCAAATGACAAAGCTGTTGCCTTTGCTTTAAGGTTAATAAAATGCTGTCTAAAGGACATATTATCGTCAAATGTTATTCCTAGATATTTATAAAATTTTACAGTTTCAATATGTAACCCATTAATGTTCCATTCTTTTTTATCTATTTTTGTTCCACCTATAATCATTATTTTTGTCTTTTTACTATTAATTTTCAAACCGTTAAGGGTAATATAATGATTAAAAGAATCAACTAATCTTCTTAGACCTATGACAGAATGACTTAATAATATAGTGATACAAAAGGGTATGCCCAGACGTGGGTCCCTTGCTCACTTTGCCACTGGATTCAAGCAAGCCTGGCTGATGACGGCTGAAATGCCAGAAACCGGTCCTAGGATGCTTGTTTCCGGTCCAGGGAAGACATGGCTTGGCAGTTCGGGCTGGACTGTTCCCATGAGGCACAGGGTCAGACTGATTTGCATATGGCCATGTCTGAACTGGGGTGGTGGAGTGAGCTAAAGAATGATGATGGATTAAACCCAGATCAGTTGACTGGGGGTGAGTGTTTGATTGGCTCAAACGTTCCGTCCATCATCCCCTTTTGTATCGCTTTGGTCGCCCTAAGTTGGCGGGGGTATGCCCAGACGTGGGTCCCTTGCTCACTTTGCCACTGGATTCAAGCAAGCCTGGCTGATGACGGCTGAAATGCCAGAAACCGGTCCTAGGATGCTTGTTTCCGGTCCAGGGAAGACATGGCTTGGCAGTTCGGGCTGGACTGTTCCCATGAGGCACAGGGTCAGACTGATTTGCATATGGCCATGTCTGAACTGGGGTGGTGGAGTGAGCTAAAGAATGATGATGGATTAAACCCAGATCAGTTGACTGGGGGTGAGTGTTTGATTGGCTCAAACGTTCCGTCCATCATCCCCTTTTGTATTGCTTTGGTCGCCCTAAGTTGGCGGGGGTATGCCCAGACGTGGGTCCCTTGCTCACTTTGCCACTGGATTCAAGCAAGCCTGGCTGATGACGGCTGAAATGCCAGAAACCGGTCCTAGGATGCTTGTTTCCGGTCCAGGGAAGACATGGCTTGGCAGTTCGGGCTGGACTGTTCCCATGAGGCACAGGGTCAGACTGATTTGCATATGGCCATGTCTGAACTGGGGTGGTGGAGTGAGCTAAAGAATGATGATGGATTAAACCCAGATCAGTTGACTGGGGGTGAGTGTTTGATTGGCTCAAACGTTCCGTCCATCATCCCCTTTGTATCGCTTTGGTCGCCCTAAGTTGGCGGGGGTATGCCCAGACGTGGGTCCCTTGCTCACTTTGCCACTGGATTCAAGCAAGCCTGGCTGATGACGGCTGAAATGCCAGAAACCGGTCCTAGGATGCTTGTTTCCGGTCCAGGGAAGACATGGCTTGGCAGTTCGGGCTGGACTGTTCCCATGAGGCACAGGGTCAGACTGATTTGCATATGGCCATGTCTGAACTGGGGTGGTGGAGTGAGCTAAAGAATGATGATGGATTAAACCCAGATCAGTTGACTGGGGGTGAGTGTTTGATTGGCTCAAACGTTCCGTCCATCATCCCCTTTTGTATCGCTTTAATAATATAGTGTCATCAGCATATTGTAAATATTTGATGTCTTTGCCTAAGAGGGAAGGCGAATGAGCATTAACTTTTTAAAAATATATAGGAAGGTCGGCCATAAAAAGATTAAAAAGACATGGAGCCAAAACACAACCTTGTTTCAGACCAGTCTTAGTTTCAAGTCGGCGGGTTGTACTTCTACCATCTCCGACTTTGATCTGAACCCATGTCTTGGTATATAACAGTTTAATCATTTCAAGCAATTGGTTTGGGATGCCCCAATTTAAAAGTTTAGCCCAAAGTAGATTTCGAGGAACAGAATCAAAGGCGGCTTTGAGATCGATAAAACAGATATATAACTTTTGCTTTCTATATTTAGCCCTTTCGCCTAATAAAGTCAATAAAATCAAATTCGTGCTGGTTGATTCGCCTCTTCTAAAACCGGTTTGGAAAGCTGGAATTAGATTTTTTCTTGTTGCCCAATCTTCCAATTCTTCAAGGAGGCAACTTGCAAAGATTTTTGCCTCCACATCAGTTAGGGCTATTAGTCGGTAATTTGCAGGATTGTCATGTGGGCCACTTTTATATATCGGCTGAATTATGCTTCCTTGCCATGACTCTGGGACTGATCCAGTTTTAATGATATCATTAAATAAAATCGTTAAAACCTCTGGCCAATGCTTAAGATTTGCTTTAAAAATTGAGGGGCAGATTTACAAGCCCCTTGCGCCACTTTTGCGTCATTTTTCCCATGTTAAAAATGACGCAAAAGTGGCGCAAAGGGCTTGTAAATCTGCCCCTGAATTTGGAATCCCGTTTGGGCCGGGCGCTCCATTCGATCTGATCCTGCTCATTGCCTTTTTAACTTGCTCTATAGGCCATAACTCGATTACTTGTGGCCCAGCTTGGGCAATAAGCGGGACTTGCTCCTTAGGCCATAACTCCTCAACTTGTAGCTCTGCCTGGTCAATATGCTGAATAGAACCGTATTTTCTGCCTTCTTCTCTGCTCGATACATTTATCTTCTGACAAGCAATATTGATGTGGGTCCCTTGCTCACTTTGCCACTGGATTCAAGATAGCTTGGCGGATGAGGGCTGTGAGCCCGAAACCGGTCCCAGGATGCATGTTTCCGGTCCAGGGAAGACATGGCTTGGCAGTTCGGGCTGGACTGTTCCCATGAGGCACAGGGTCAGACTGATTTGCATATAGCCATGTCTGAACTGGGGTGGCAGAGTGAGCTAAAGAATGATGATGGATTACACCCAGATCAGTTGACTGAGGGTGAGTGCTTGCAATGTTCAACACTCCGTCCATCATCCCCTTTGGTTTTGCTTTGTTCGCCCTAAGTTGGCAGGGTATGCCCAGACATGGGTCCCTTGCTCACTTTGCCACTGGATTCAAGCTAGCCTGGCTGATGAGGGCTGTGAGCCCGAAACCGGTCCCAGGATGCTTGTTTCCGGTCCAGGGAAGACATGGCTTGGCAGTTCGGGCTGGACTGTTCCCATGAGGCACAGGGTCAGACTGATTTGCATATAGCCATGTCTGAACTGGGATGGCAGAGTGAGCTAAAGAATGATGATGGATTAAACCCAGATCAGTTGACTGGGGGTGAGTGCTTGCAATGTTCAACACTCCGTCCATCATCCCCTTTGGTTTTGCTTTGTTCGCCCTAAGTTGGCAGGGTATGCCCAGACATGGGTCCCTTGCTCACTTTGCCACTGGATTCAAGATAGCCTGGCTGATGAGGGCTGTGAGCCCGAAACCGGTCCCAGGATGCTTGTTTCCGGTCCAGGGAAGACATGGCTTGGCAGTTCGGGCTGGACTGTTCCCATGAGGCACAGGGTCAGACTGATTTGCATATAACCATGTCTGAACTGGGGTGGCAGAGTGAGCTAAAGAATGATGATGGATTAAACCCAGATCAGTTGACTGGGGGTGAGTGCTTGCAATGTTCAACACTCCGTCCATCATCCCCTTTGGTTTTGCTTTGTTCGCCCTAAGTAGGCAGGATATGCCCAGACGTGGGTCCCTTGCTCACTTTGCCACTGGATTCAAGATAGCCTGGCTGATGAGGGCTGTGAGCCTGAAACCGGTCCCAGGATGCTTGTTTCCGGTCCAGGGAAGACATGGCTTGGCAGTTCGGGCTGGACTGTTCCCATGAGGCACAGGGTCAGACTGATTTGCATATAGCCATGTCTGAACTGGGGTGGCAGAGTGAGCTAAAGAATGATGATGGATTAAACCCAGATCAGTTGACTGGGGGTGAGTGCTTGCAATGTTCAACACTCCGTCCATCATCCCCTTTGGTTTTAACTTCCACTTCTTACTGTCGTCCTCCCTTATTTACTTTTATTTGTGTGTCTGTCTTTCTGGTTGGAAACTTCAAATCACAACAAATCCATCACCACCGTCTTCGTCTTTTATTGCCATATATGAGTTTCAGCTGTCTGCATTTCAGTCCACTCCTCCGAGTCCTGCTCCTCCATCCTCCTGAATCGCCCTAAATCTATTGCCCTCAAGCCAGATGATGATTGGATGTAGCATAATCGAAGAAAAAGAAAATCTTGCCTCGTTGAGTCTCTCCAAAAGAAGTGGAACATGATGATGACTACTATAGCTATCCTCCTTTCCGAGCCGAGAGAGACTGCCCATTAACTGAAGATGAGAAGGAACAGGTAATGAATGATGACATGCATTGGACGCTGACTGAGTGATTTGTGTTGTTGTTGTTTGTAGTGCATGAAGTTAATTCATTGTGTACTATTATCTAATCTACACACTAAAAGTAACTCAATGCAATGTTTGTTTCCATTCTTGTTTTTTAATAACAAATTTGTACTTCTACTGCAGGCCGATCCATTGCATTTTGAATATGGAAAGGGGACTCAATCTGTACACTGCACACTGAGTTGGACAACACACCATGATGATGACCACAGTGACATAATATCTTCGCAGTCACTCAGTAGGATCCGAGATGATTAACGGAATAACTCAGGGCGTTTCATGAGTGGCATAAAAGGTAAACAAGTCAACAACAACCACTGCAGACCTACATGTCTGTGTAGTGGTGGAGTCGAGTGTGGTGGTATGACTGACAGCAGAGCATTGATTTAGTCACTTAATTTGTAAAATGCTATGTTGCTGTATATCTGCTTTGTCTGCCTCTGTCAAAAAATGTACGCTAAATGGAGGATGGGTCACGGGTGCCGTGGGCCTGCTCTGTCCTGTTGTTGTTGGAGGTTAATGCTGGAAACAGACTAGAGTAGACATGATGTATCCATGCCGCCTCTGAAAGTGTTCTTGTTGCACTCCACCGTAATTTATGCATTTTTTTTCTACTTGATTTTTCAATATCCCTTTTGTTTTTCCATCTACAATTACAGGCCGGCCCTTACCCTGTGCTATACTGGGAAAAACAACTCACACTTACCTTACCAATGAATCTACATCTGCCAGGCAGGCAGTGGCGTCACCCAAGATTGATGACCGGAGCGTCCATGGAAGGGAGGACCAAGAGGAATGCCGAGATGCAACTCCCCATTTTGAGCAGGATAACATACAGTAACAGTATCAACTTTCATCATCTTTTAAATAATTTGATTCATTTTTTTGTCTTCAATCATTACTACTGTGTGTTGTTGTTATTATTATGTTTGCTCTCTGCTTATAATTCAATTCATCCCTACAGCTATTTTTGAATTTTCTTTGCTATCTTTAATAGTAAGCCCGGGCCGGTACAACAGAACAGAAACTGTATGTAATTCGGGTCTCTCGGAGGGCAGACAGGCAAGGCAAATTGCATAATATACTGCTGCCCTGTACTGTCTAATTGTCTAGTAGTAGTTAGTAAGTACTACTTATCATTAACCATCAAGTTATCATCATCATGCCTGCATTTCCTTTTTCTCCCTTAACAGATTTATGGATATGGTCGTCTGCCAAGATTGTGTTTTGTTGTTGTCCATGCGTACTCATTGTCTTTGTCAAACCTTTCCCCAAACCCCCTTCCCAACCATTCATCAAACCCTAACCCTCTTCCCCCGGGCTGTGTGACTTATTGAGGTGTGACTAAATTAAATGTACACCAATAATTTATCACACGCTTGCTGGGGCGGATGTGGCAAAAGCCACACTAATTCAATTTCAAGGCAGGGCGAGGATCTTCTTCTGCTTGCCCACCCATGAGCAGTATATTTGCAAGATAATTTTTTTACCAAAGGAACCTAATTCATCAGCATTAATTGCCGGCATTGATTGGATTTGTTGTCATCCTCCTACACAGCACTAACGGTTACGCTTGTGTCGAGTGTACTGTAGGCCTAGTCGAGTGACTCGACACAGCTAGAGTTTGTAACTCTATGTACTAGGCTATCCCTGCCACCATTATGTTTTATTGTATTTTGGCATATTATTGTTTGGCAGTAAGTTCTGTACTGTACTTTGTTCTACTACTCCTCCCACAGTCTCTCTCAGGCGACTGACTGTCTCATTTTCTTTTTTTTGCAAATGCTACTGCCGCTGTCTACTACTACTACCACCACAACCATGGCATGTTGGGAAAGAAAACCATCATCACCATGCAGCCATCGCCGTGCCTAAGTTAAACATCAAGCACAGGTAAGAGAAGAAGTTTGGGGGAGGCATAATTAATAATGGAAATTTTTTCATTAATTCTATTTCACACACCCCTTTGAGTCCAGTTGCAGAATGCATAGACTAGGAGGAGAGACTGACAGTACTAGTAGGACAAGTCCCTCAGTGAGGGGTACCGCATCTATCTGTTTGTGTCTTAATAAGTCAGCCAATTATTTAAATCAAACACTGGCTGTGGCCCTGCACCAGCAAGGAAACAGTGTGACGTAAAACAGTAACCCCACCCACAAAACATTAACAACATTGTATGCAAAGTATAAATATATAATTTAATCCCCTAACAAAAATAAACTATGTAAAAAATCTCACAACAACACCTGACCCACCCCTCTCCCTAACCCCAACCAATGTCCATTGTCCAGAACGAAAAAGTCCAACAAATTAAATGTCCAATTGTCCAAAAGTGAAAACCCCAACGCCCGATTCCCACCCACCAAAATAAGCAATAAAAAAGGGGCAATCAACAGGGTCTGTTCATCGGCGGGCTCGCCTCTCCAGGACACGAATACGCTCCTCTAGGCGGCCCACGCGGCGCTTCAATGCGCGGCAATTGCATCCACGGGGGGGCAGCAGTGCTATTAAATGAATTGCGGTGGCGGGCAGCTGCCAGACGGTGGTGCCGTAACACTGGAGGGGGGTGGCTGGGGCCCGGGGCATTGGAGGAGGCTGCAGCTGCTGCCGCCTCCTCCTCCTCCTCCTCCAGAACCACCAGCCGCCGGTATTCCGTTTGCATGGCCTCCAGCTTCCTGCGCCGGGCCTTGGCTACCAACTCCTTCCTGTCTGCTTTCACTTTGGAAGGAGTAGCTATATCAAGAAGCAAAAACAAGACTATTGTAAAATATACTCTTAGCAAAGCAGTAAGACAAATTAATTCTACACATAGTGGCACAGTAGCACTAGCAAGCACAGTACATAACATTTGTGGTATGTATCTATCCTCCCACTACCTCGGCCTCTAACATTTGTGGGAGTTTCAGGCATTCCACCACCCATGCATCTGATTCCTATCAGCCACCTATGCATGCATCCCACGTATCCTTCTCTGCCAGTCATAAATATTAAATCTCGCCCATCCTTCCACCCTTCTTTCCCTTTTCGTTCAACCCATCCATCAAGGTCATCTGATCTGACTTTTAGTCTTCTCCATAAAACTTTCACAGCTGAGTTGAAGTCAGATAGAAGAGGCCATTGGTTACTCAACAGTACACTACCGCCGCTAATGCTATTGCTAATGCTAAGTAAAGGGTGTCTTCTTCAACCGTTCACAACAACTTCTTACTTAATAAGTCTCAACAGTACAGTATACATTACACCCTTGCAGCGAGTGTAATGTCAATAAGTAAGGATTAGGAATATAACTTACCACCGCCCGCCACTGCTGCTGGCTCACCCCCTGCAGCTACTTCTGCAACTGCCGCATCTCCTCCTGCACCCTCAGCGGCCGCGTCACCTTCGCCGCTGGCCCCGGTACTGGTGGTCGGTAGTACGCCTAGAAAAAACATTACACATTTTTTAGATGCCATATACACCTCCCCCTAATTTTCACTAGCAACATTGAAAAAAAAGTTAATACATACATAATACATATACAACATACATCACTAGTACAAATCAAGTAGTAGAGTAGACACTAGTAGTGTTATATGGTCCCTAGGGTCATTCTAGTCTTTGCTAAGTTACCCCGAGCCATGCAACCATTTTAGCTTTGCGTCTTTTATTTTTGCGCAAGTTACCTCGCAGCTTGTTGTGTAAGATGCCTTCGAGCCCACGTGAGCTCATACTGCTACTGTCTGAGCGCTGCGTACAATGTCGAAAAACAAGCCACTTTGTTATGGAGTTCTGGTGTTAGTCCATAGTGCTTATCCATAAAAATACTACACTTTTTGGCACGACTGAGAAATGCTTGCACTATACTAACGCGCACCATTTTTCTCATTACAGATGGAAGATTCCCTTCTACGAACCAGAGCTTTGCAGAGCTTATGATGTAACCAGTACTAGGTTCTTCTAAGGTGAGGGGTCCCCAGAATTCGCTCAGAGATCTTCATTTATAATTTTATATAAACTATATTCCTACCAAGGGGAGGGTGGTTCTTCCACCACTGTTCAGTTATCATGATTTCGCCTTTTGTCTTCTATGGACTTGTAATTGTAAGTGTAACTAAGTGTAACAATGTTTAGTGTTTTAATCTTATGCATTTTGCTGTTGCTGCTGCATTATCGAACAACGTACAGAGCTTGTCAGTTGAAAATAAACCTTTTAAACTTACATAGACTCGGTGGTATTTGGTGTGGAGTTACACGAGTGAGTGAGCGAAAGGGTGTGCATTGCTTCCGCGACTGCGAGGTCGGGAATGTTATGTTCTGGGTTGTCTACTCATTGGGTATCTTGGGGGGGGGTTCGGAAAGCTAATGAGACACTATAACTAGTCGGTCAGGGGATTGTGGTGGCTTCTGATTGAGGTGTGAGGAAGGTCCAACCTCCCATCACCAACGTCCTATTTTCTTGTGCAAAGTTCTGTATGTGCAGAATCCCTACAACAGTAGTAGTATGTCATATCCTATCAAAAATAGTAAAATCTGGTGGGGCATTTTGTTGGTGGGAATTGTCGAAAAGCCTCAAGATTAAGAAGACTAGAAGTAGTAGAAGAGGACAACCCAAAGGACTGGACTCAATGGCTAGAGCTATTGGTGAATCTGAGTTTTATTTAAAACCTTTTAAATAAAGAGTGGCCAACTGGGCAAGCTTAGCTACAGACAGACTAATAGTAGTAGTACAGAGAGTCATAGCAGACGCAGTTAGAGGCAGGGATAACAAGAATTTAGAAACAGATAGTCTAGATCGAAGAAGAATTTGTAAAAAATAGAATTAGGAAACCGAAATAATAGTTCGGAAAAAATAAGGTGCAGGAAAAGTTAGGGAAATATAATTATTAATATTAACCACTGGAGGATTTACTGGGGCCAGCAGCAGAGCCCTCGGTAGAGGAGTGGTCCTTGCCCTGGGAGGCATGTTGTTCTTCTGGTTCCGCCGACTCAGACCCCGTCTTCTTGCCCCTGGGTGCTGATCATGTAAGATTTCATAAAGAAAGAGACAAAAATTAAAGTTTGGTGTGAAACAAATAAATACGCTCCAAAAACATTTTTGTGAACAACAATTGCAATAAAATTGACCTATCTAATCTGATCGACTAGTAGTATTGCGAGATTCACAGACCGTCTAGGAAGCCTAAGTACCACCTGACCTAGCCCACCTATTCCAGACGGGCATATTGTTCACTAAGTCTGCATTTCCATTTATTTTAGTCCTCAAAAATGCATAGATGGAGGACACATGCATACATTTTTGCATACACCAAATTGTTGGTTGGTTGCTGCTGATGTTCTGCTAGTGATGATATAAGCCTATTAACACTTACTAAACAAACTACAAAAGGTTCTACTAAGGACTGGGGTAAGCAGCACTCAGCAGCACGTGACGTGACAGAGGATGCGTCACGCACACCACTTAAAAATTACCAACTAATACTAATAAGCAACTAAACCTATCAATCCACCACTATCCCTTTTTAGTGGCAGGAGGACAAAGGAAGGACTAGAGTCTCTCTAGCATTACCTAACTTAAGTTCTCTAAAGTAAACTCTTACATAATCAGGCCAAGCGAGCGCAAAGTTGCAAACAAGTAAGATTAGTAGCGCCGAGCACCTGTGTCATAACAATCACAGAAGATTTTTAAACGTAATTTACCTGCAATGTAAGCAGCAGCAATCTTGCTGGTCGGAAAAAAAAAATATTCGCAATATATAACACAGAGCAGAACAACACAAAGTAGTAATATTAAATAGCTACTCACCAAGCCCCGGGACCTCCACTCCTAGCAGGTCCTGTTCCCGGTCCAGAATATCCGACCACCGGTGCGTCAGCTGGTTATTGGTGCGCCGGACACCAGAGCAGCGAAACACTGCCCAACGCACCTTGCCCCACCACTGCCGACGCTCCCGGAGCCCGTACCCGGACCCAGGCCTGCCGCCTGCTGCCAGGGTTAAGGGGAGGTGGCACTGCACAAAAAAAACCAGTGTGGCCACCTCCGCCTCACCAAATAAGGCCCGTGCCTGCACCCCTTTTTGGCGCTGCCTTCCGCAAGGAAGGCGGTCGCGGCTCTGGCTACGGCTACGAGCCCTGTGGCCCTTTGCCATGGTTCTGGGTAGGCGGGGGGGCGGAAAAGAAAAGGTAGGAATTAAAAAAGTAAGTAAAAGAAATGAAAAAGCAGGTAATAGAAAAAGAGTGAAAAAGTAGTGAAAAACACACAAAAAGTAGAAAAAAACTCAAAATATAGAATCAGGAAAATAGAGAGATAATAAATAAAAAAGATCAAAAAAAAGTTTCCAGAAACAAAGGATTGAAAAGATAGAGGGAGGATTGAAAAGCAGGCCCAGAACCATAGCAATAGAGTGAAAAACAAGATGGCCCGCCCATTGTGACCGCATGGGCAAGTTTGCGCGATATTTCCCCCCCGAGCACGCAAAAAGCGTTGCGAACACGTAATACGCGTTCCCGAACAGGAAATACTTATTGCGAACGGGCGGGAGCATGCAATACGCGACCCGGAACAGGAAATAAGCATCGCGAGCGGGCGGGAGCATGCAATACGTGACCCGGAACAGGAAATAACCATCGCGAGCGGGCGGGACAAGTGAAAAACAAGATGGCCGCGCCCATTAGGCATTATGGGGGACGTAGTGCGATGTATTACACCAACAAGTACTCAATGTCTGCTCAGATAAAGTCCATAGTGAACTCCCGCCTTAGAAGCCTGCCCTCAATCCCACGTCGCTCTTCCGTATCGTGGGCAGTGTATCCGTCCACACGGCCCCCTTGAATCCGGGGTGGTGCTTGCTCGACGGCCGGGCCACCGTCTCAAGATGCAAACACGTGGTAACCCAATGAGCAGCACTCGAAGAGAAAACGAAGGTTACCAGCCTCAATTAAGGGTATGGGTTACCACGTGTTTGCATATATATATATATATATATATATATATATATATATATATATATATATATGGGTACCATAATTAGTTAAAAACAATAATAAACCAAAGGTCAGGTTCTTATAAAGCAAAATACTGAAGAGAAATTTAACAACCAGAACAATTATTGCAACAAAATAATCCTGGGGCATGCATATCTAATCAAACAATCAGTTTCAGCACCACCACCATAGTGTTATCCCTGTGTTTAGGTGTAGTTAACCAAGAATTTAGAACAAAGCCACAGAGCAGGGGTCTCCAACCTTTTCTGTAGTGAGAGCTGCTTCTGATCAGTGAAAATTGTTGTGAGCTACTGAAGGCCAATGCACTTACACAGTGTTATCTGACACCCCCATGTCCAGTTTCATTGGATTTAAGCCCTAATGTCCACAGATCCAAAGACTATGGGTCCGATTCACAGAACTAACTTAAGACAAAATCCTAAACTTACTACCATTTTGGTATTCACAGAAGGCACTTACTCGTTTTGGTATTCACAGAAGGCACTTACTCATTTTGGTATTCACAGAAGGCACTTACTCATCAATTATTATGCTGTCACCTTTTTCGGATACATAAATCTTTCCTGAAACATACCGTTGCTCATATTCAATCAGCCCTAAAAAGTAACCCCTCAAAGGTATGGGTTCACCACCATAAGCCAGAGGTTTTATATCTGGCTTCTTCAGAGAAACTTTGTTTGCCAACTTCTTGCTAAAAAATTCTTAGAAACTATTGTAATTTTTGCACCAGAGTCAAACAAGACTTTGGTAGATTCACCCTCAACAAGGATGGAATCTACCGGACATGTTCTGGTCTTCACTTCTGTGCTTTCAACTTGTACAACAATTTGTCCACAAACAAAATCTTCCTCCTCCCCACCATCCTCTGTGTCAACACACTTGACTTTTGAAGAGGAAGCAAAAACCCTTGTTTTACACATAATTGCAAGATGACCCTTCTTTCTGCACTTTGAACATATATTTTTTAGAGCTGGGCAATTTTTGTCGTTTGCCAAGTGTCCAAGTTTATCACACCTGTAACACCTTCTTATGCTTGGTTTGCTTCTAATTTCACTACCTTCAACCCTCCCCACAGGTTTCTTATAATCCGTCTTAATTGCTTGTACTACTACTTGTTTATCTTTCTTAATGATTTCAACACACTTCAATGAGTGTTCCACCCTTTTAGCGACTTGCAAAACTTCATCAAGAGACGGTTCGTCTCGCATCCATAACTCATCTCTTACTCTTTCAATGTTACACCCTACCATAAATTGATCTCTAATCCTTTCATCGACAAGATTAGCAAACTTACAAGATGAAGCCAGTTTCCTAAGGTAAGTTACATAAGTCTCAACTGACTCTCCTTCACCTTGCAGTCTCTTTGCAAAATGGTACCTTTCTAAAATTGTGCTGACTTTTGGAAGAAAATGCTTGTCCAATTTTTACAAGCCACACATTGCAGAAGGAGCACAGAGCAAGTTATGCTGAGTCGTAAAGGAAGGTCTTTAATTTCTTACGGAAGGCTAAAAGTGAATGACACAACATAAGTTGCAATGGAAGAGAGTTCCACAGTTTGGGGCCAAGGTAGGTGAACGAGCGACTTCTCATACGAGTGAGACGGACTCTGGGAACAGAAAACAGAGAGAGGCTCACTGATCTCAGCTGTCGAGTGGGCACATAGAGTATGACCAGACTTTGTATATAAGGGGGCGTCAAACCAAGTTTGGCCTGGAACATGTAGCATAGGGCCTTAAACTTGACGCGTTTGTTCACCTTGAGCCAATTAAGTTGATGGAGCAACGGTGAGACTGAGGCATGTCGTGGCAGCTGGAAAAGAAGGCGGGCGGCCACATTTTGAATGAGCTGTAAGCGATGGACAGATGCTTTATCAGCACCCAGGTACAAAACATTGCCATAGTCAAGTCTGGAAATCACCAACGCCTGCATTACTGTTCTCTGGGCGGTAGGTGGAATTAACCAGAGGATTTTCTTTTAGCCTCTTGAGAATGGCGAAGCAGTTCTCGGTGACCCCAGACACCTGGGCTTTGAGGGAGAGATTATTGTCAATAATGAAACCCAGGTTCTTAACTCTACGGACCGGAGCAGGTAAAGGTCCCAGGGTGTCAGGCCAATGGGTAATTCCCCAAAGTTCAGGGCTGTTTCCCAGAATGAGGACCTCAGTTTTAGAACCGTTCAGCTTCAATGCGTTTCTGGACATCCACAAAGAGATATTGCTCAGTCCGAGCTGGAGCAAGGAAGAGTCCTGATGCTGAGCGGTTGAAAGAGAGAAGATGATCTGGGTATCATCTGCGTATGAAAAGATAGTCAGTCGCGACTTCACCGCAATGTCCGCCAGAGGGCGAACGTAGAGATTAAAAAGAAGAGGGCTTAAAATCGAGCCCTGCGGTACTCCTGAAGTTAGAGCTACTGAATTTGATTTAGTGGTGTGTGAGAAGACTTGGAACAATCGATCTTTTAAAAAAGATCAGCCACCTCAAAGCCACACCCACAATGCCCGAGGCATCAAGACGATCAACCAAGATGGAGTGTGAAACCGTATCAAATGCCAAGCTCAGATCCAGTAAAATGAGAGCTGCCGTGCCACCACATTCAAGCTGTTGCCTGAGATATTCAGTGACCCTAAGCAGAGCTGATTCGGTGCTGTAGCCAGATCGAAAGCCAGATTGTGACGGATTAAATAGATTGTGAGTAGCCATGTGAGAGGAGAGTTGGGAATTGATATGCCTTTCCAGGACTTTAGAGAAGACAGAGAGAAGGTAAATAGGACGGTAACTAGACCAACAGAGAGGATCAAGATTGGTCTTTTTCAGTAGGGGGAGCACCAAAGCGTGTTTCCAGCTCTGAGGAACTAGACCAGAGCTTGAAGAGGTGTTGAGAAGATTAAGAATCACGCTAAGGACTGACTTGTCCAGACGTTGGAGCTTAGATGGGGGAAGAGGTTCTAGTGGGGAGCCAGACTTGATAGATCCCAGCGAAGATTGAAGAGTGGCCAGGTCTAGAGGGGGCCAGGCCCTGATTTGACGAGTCACTTGAGAAGAGGTAGCCTGAGGGAGTATATAAGCCTGATCCGCATGAGAAGTGGCACGGAAGGTAAAGTTGCCTTGATGGGAAGAATGTGAATCAAGCTGGTGGTGAATAGACTCTACTTTATTAAGAAAAAATGACGCTAGCTCGTTGTACTGATGTAACAAGAGTGAAGGAGAAGGCAGAAAAGTACTAGCTGCTGAAAGTTGTTTCACAACCTTAAATAGGGTTTTTTGGCAGTGTTGGGAATTCGTAATCCTTTCCGTAAAGAAAGTAGTGCGAGCTGATCTACACAGAGGATGGTATTTTTTCAGTGCTGTCACGTAAACTAGCTTAGCCTCTGGCGCGTAGTGCTTCCTCCATTGTCTTTCTAAAACTTTGCAATGTTTTTTATCTTGTTTGAGGGAGTCTGTGAACCAGGGGGCAGGCGGATGGAGTCTGAGTTGAGGTTTGGCTGGCAGGGGAAGGATAGATTCAATAGTCTCTGAAAGCCAGTGATGCACAGAAATTTGATCAGGGTCGAGTTGGGATGTATGGCAAGGGATTGTGCTTAAGAGCCGCTCATTTAACCCCGGCTTATCAAGTTTGGACCAATTCCTGGATTTTGGCGTTAAAGTAGGTCGGGTAGGAGGGACCAGAACAGAGTTGATGGTAAAAGGAACAGCAAAGTGGTCAGACCAGCTGAGTTGAATAGAAAGTGCAGCAGACAATGTGGACAGATTGGAAAAAATGAGGTCCAAGAGGTGCCCCGCTGAGTGAGTAGGCAAAGAGTTAATAAGCTGGAGGTTAAGAGTCTTCAGGTCTTCTATGAGAACTAATGCAGATTTATTATTGAAGTCCTCAAGATGAAAGTTGAGGTCTCGAAGCACTGAAAAATTTGTCACTCGGAGAATATGGGGGCCAGTGAGTCAGCAAGAGGTGCACCCCAATTGTTAGAAGGCCCAGGGGGGCGATAAATAAGAGCCCCCTAAAAGGTGAATTTGGGGGAGAAAGGAATGGAGAAGAGCATTGCTTCACAGTTAGGAATTAGGAGTTCCTCGATTCTGCAATTGTGGAGTTTCTTAAAGACAATGGCGATATCGCCACCTGTTTTTTGGGGTCTATTAATACCTAATAGCGCAACGTTGTTTGCATTGCACCTACTGCGTGAGAAACTCCACCATTTTGCCCTTTGATGCAGAGCCTGACTGACGACAGGGGTTCCACAGCCAACACAACGCTGATGCAGGACCCCCTTTGCACAGCTCAAAGAAGGCGCAGTTGACTCACGACATCGACAAAAGCTCCATCCAAGGTATTTCTTCAGCTGGACCTGTCTGGGTCCTGTAGCATTTAAAAAACCTTAGAAATTCACTGACAAAACTAAAGGTTACAGAGACGTTATATTTAGGCTCAGGTTTCACGCGTACAAAACCAGAGAAATTCAGCTGTTATAGTTAGTGAGCTAACTATAACTCGTGCCCCCGCAATGCACTGCTTATGACCTCACATATTACAACACTCATGACATGATCAGTGACATCACTGATGGCATCACTGATGATATCATCCACGGAATCTCTGACATACCCACTTGCATCCCTATATAACCCTTCATACACCCACTCCAACTTGCAAACTACCATTCTCAAACCCATTTACACACCCCTACCAGTACTTAGCCACTCACTGATTCATAGATCAACACACACATCCACTCACTCACCCATACAGACTGATACACCCACTCACTCACTAATGCAGCTATTGACATATCCACTCATACTCCTGTATAGCCACTCACACACTGAGCCAGTCACCCAAAGAGCTACTCACACATCTACTCACTCACCCATACAGTCAATCACACAGCCACTTACTCACCCATAGAGTTACACACACACACACACTCACTTACTCATACATATACTAACACGTACTCACTCACCTATACAGTCACTGACACAAGCACACACTCACCCATACAGACACTCTCACATTCACTCACTCACCCACACAGTCACTCACATAGCCCATCACCCACCTATACTAGCTTTGACATACCTAGTTACTCACCCACATACCACTGACACATGCTGTCACTCACCAACACAGCCATACACACACTCATGCACTCATAAAGCCCCTCACAAATCCACTCACTAACTTATACAGCCACTGATTCACCCACTTACTCGTCACCCACCCACACAGACACTCAGACACCCACAGAGGTAATCAGACAACCAATGACTCAACCATACAGAAACTCATGTACCCACTCATACACCCATACAGCCACTTAGACACCAACTGACAGACAGATATAGACATTCACACAATCAGTCACTCATCCATACATTCACTGAGTCACCTAATCACTCACTTATACAGTTAGTCACACACCCACAGAATCATCCAATCAGGCACTCATACACCCACTGATTCACAGTACACCTTGATATATAATTTAACACTCAAACTTTTTTTAAACAATCACAGTCACTGGATGATGTCATCAGTGATGTAATTTGAGATGTCAGAGTGATGTCATTAGTGATGTCATTGACCATGTCATGAATGATGTAATATGTGATGTCATATACAGTAGTTCCCATATGAGCAATTGTAAGGACTGCATTTTCCAGAATGCTTTGCAGAGGAGTTAAAGTACGGCATAGAAGTCAGCTGAGAGCAATTACCATTTGACAAAGACGGAAGTCGAAATGCGTTATGGAGCTTTTTAAATATAGCCTGAATTAAGCTGCTTTCCTGCATTAAAAGTAGTTCTAATGGAACTCCTGAGAGTGTGGCATTATTTCTCTTTGTGAATCATATATATATATATATATATATACACACACACACACAGATGAGGCTCCCATGCTAGAACAGCTGATATTAAAATTAAAGAAAGTTGAAAAAGAGCTGGTCAAGTGCTGGAGGATATGTGAATGGGTATTTCACTGTTTGGTTCCAAGATCATTATGACAGTTCATCTCTAAATCTACTACAGGAATAAATCTGCTTTTGTTTTTCCTTTGTGAATAAGGCCCACACTCCTTGTCCAACTAACTCTGAGTGAAAACAGATTTTGGCAAGTATCTGGTCACTGCAGTTTTATGTGGATCATAATTTTTTTCCCTAATCATATGTTTTGATGCAAAGGGCCTGAGTCACAAAGGCTACTTATACTTTTGAGTAAGTTTACACTTTTGGGTAAGTTTACTACGTTTTGGTATTCACAAACTGAACTTTTGTAGTAACTTACACTTCTGCAGTAAGTCCACCACTACCCATAGCCAACCATTGGCTCTGCAATATGCTCCCATAGAAAATAATCAAGGTAGAGACTTACAACAAAAGTTTAACTTTCTACAAAATGTAAGTTACTACAAAAGTGCAGTTTGCGAATACCGAAAAGTAGTAAACTTACTCAAACGTGCAAGTTATTACAAAAGTGCAGTTTGTGAATAGCACTTTGTAGTAAGTTTTGTAGTATTACTTTAGTACTAGAAAACGTACTACAAAGTGGAGTTTGTGAATCAGGCCCAAAGTAAGGATCAAGATTTACATCATGTTCCAAAACCTTACTTCTCCTTTTTGGCATACAAAATTCACAGTGTAGTACGTACTTTTTTCCATGGAATTGTTTCTCATTTTGCATCATTGTCATGGTAAGGAGTCAGTGCTGTTGGAAGTGCGCAAAGGCATAATGCAAGGTAGGAAATGGGACCCATTCACGGTTAATACTAAAAAAACAGTGACTAATTACGGTTGAGTTGACCCCTCACACCCATGGACCCGATGCCACTGCACGTGCTGTACTATTGATAGCTAAGCCCCTGGTCAGTCTTCCATGGAACACTACTGATGCCACTCACTTCAGCTGAAAATCTCTGTCAGCACCCACAATGCCCACACATAAGGCGAGAATCAACAATAACGCAATACATACTTTTTTCTGAAAAAAGCAAAAGCAAAAGTGTTGTGTGGAAAGATGGAAATAAGGTTTGCAATGCAAGCTCAACGTCACGCACAACACTTACTATCTGCTTGCATTGATTTAGAAAAGAAGACAACATTTGAACTCATGCCATTTCTAAATTGAGGTCTAGACATAGACATATTCAAAAATACAATCATTGTGTGACTAAAATAAATAGCTAGCATTGTTCATTTCCACAAAGTAACATCCGCTGCTTTTTAATGCGCTCATATAAGCACCAAAATGTAGCAATCATATTTCTATTCTTATCCTGCAGATGGAATTACTGCTCATGGTATGCAACAATATGCCACTATGATTATACTTTTAAGAATGAAGTTTTAATTAAACCTATAGCCAAAATAATATTTTCTGTGCAATAACATGTTTGCATAGGATACAACTGCTAGCTGCATAGATATGCTCCTGGGGGATGCTATAATTATATTCAATATATTAAAAATGGTAGGAAACTGTAGCCGCCATTCAGTAATATCACAGCATCTCCTATTTTTAAATCGAGCCTACCACATAGTGTAGCTGTCTGGTTGCGAAAGACATATTGTAGGCTTACCAAAAACGTACAAGGGCTTGGAGCCCACCAATTCCCTACCACTGGGCGGCTTTCCTTTCACTTTCATTTGCCTGCTTCTTATATGTGTCCCAGCTTGTCAATCTTGTTTTTGTTCCTCCCATTGAGCATAGCCTCTTTGCCATCCCTTTTTATTTGCTGGCTTCTATGTTTCAACTGCTTGCTATTCAAACACTATTGCTATCTTTTGCGTTAAGCACTCCACAAAAGTTCATCTCTTTTGCAGCTGTCTCCCTCTTGTATGTCTCCCCCCTGCACTCCGTGTTGCTCACTACTGCTTGTGTGCTTCTCCCCATCATAAGCAGCCCCTTCATGTTGCGCTTGCTTTTATGTCCCCTGTTGCTTTTTCGCCTGCGTGCTTCTCTCTCACCTGCTCTATGTTCTCTCTCACCTGTTGCTTCTCCACCCCACCCTCAACCTCCATGCTTCTCCCACCCACTTCCTCTTTCTTTGTTGCCTGTTGCTTCTCCTCACCACACCTGCCCTCCATGTTCTTCTGTTCCTCCTTCTCCTACCTTCTCTGGTGTCTGTTGCTTCACCCCCGTTGCATTGCTTTTCCCACCCACATCCTCTATAATGCCCCACTTGCACCCTCTGTATTGCTCCCTCCACCAGCACCCTCCAAGTTGCTCCCCCCAACCGCGCTTAAAAAAATGCTTTCTTATATTTTTTCTTTTTATTTGCCACTCCAACTCAGATGCATAGTGTGCCCACCTACAAAATGTTGCAGATGCCTACATCATAAGCTTTTTTCATATTTAGACATACTTTACAGCATCTGCTATGTATGCTAAAAACCATTTATAAAGCCAATAGTTCTCGAAGGATTAGATTTATTGGCCTTGCTAGTGCTTGTTTAAGTGGGAATCTAACCATTGTTAGCAGATTCCAAATGAACTGCATTCTGTCTTCAAGAAGTATACCTATGAGTTACAATAAGAGTTGGAATATGGTGGTTATAGCAAAAACATGCGGGTCATAACCCATTGGTACCTCAAATTATTGAGAATATTGAGCAGAACCAATGTGAAGAAAAAAACAGACATCAACTTTGGAGGAAATTATGGAAACATCAATGACTTAAGTTGTTCTCAAAACTAGACCTCATTGCAGGTTACCACCAAATGGAGCTCCGCCTCGGTGTCTCCCTTTTTCACGTTTTCAACACACCATCACATTTGTCTCTATAAGAGACTAAGCTTCGGAATATCACCTTCAACTGAAGTGCTGCAGAACATCATCAGGGTTGTACTGGCAGCGGTTGCATGCAGAATACCAAGGACAAAATTATTATGGCAAAAAAGACGAGGACTAAAATATAGATATGATAAGTGCAAAAAGGTAAGTATAGATTTACTATAACTCCACATCTGCATACCTTTAAGATATATATATCATCAAGGACATGAATTAAAGTATAGTAAACCTATATACCCTTACCTTCAAAATATTTTGGCCCTCTTTATTTTTCCTTGATATTTTGGCCCCAAGATATTCTGTTGTCCATATTCTGGTGGAATGTCACTGCCAGCACTTCTTAAATTAAAATGACAGACTCATTTACCTTACACGCCGCATTTACAACAATCTCGACTGGAAACCACCAGGTACTTTTTTTAAAAATTGTCCCACTCTCCACAAGAACAACTGCAAATTCCTCAAGAACAAAATGGTAATAGTTGGCTACATTTGCCCTTTGGATGGAAGCTTGCATGTTTCTCAAAAAGTATAAGACATCAAAAATCTTGCCCCTCCCCTGAATGCCTGGGTGTCAGAAGCTTCCTGGGAATGGCCACCTACTGTGACAGATGAACTCCCTATTTCTTTAATCACCACAGACTGGCTTTAGGAAATGCTGCTGTTTACTGCTGAGTGTCCAGAGTGTGCTTGTTTTGTGGAAGTGAGTTAGTGTAGTGATTACCCCACTATTTGTGGCCAGTCATTGGAGCTGTTGTCTCTATTCCATGGTTTTCAAGATGAGGAAGGCAAGGGGGGGGTTGAAGCAGTCAAAAAGGTGTTGTTTAGCATGTATCTAAGAGTGTGAACAGAAAGAAGAGGGAGAAAGAGGAAGATGTAAGATGGTAGAGTAATTGGGAGGTAGAAGAACATGTTTGGGTAAGGGGGAAAATGTCAACACAGTGTGTGACGTATGAGAGTTAGGGAATATGTTGCTGTACAGGAGCCGAGTGTGTCAGTGAATCAGATGAAAGAGATCTGGGATGTGAAAGGCGTTTTCAAGAGATAGGTATAAAGTCTTGGGTGAAGCACAGAAGAAGTATTTGATTCTCCTATTCATTTTATATTTCTTTATCTTGGTAAAAAAGATGCCATAAAGTAAGATATATGTAAGTGTCAGCACATATCTTGGATGACAGATCAACTTTCTAGAAAACATTTTTTTGAGAGTTCTTACTATGCAACCTCAACTCATACCCTAGCACATAGGGCCCTAATCTGTTTCTCCAATAAGTTTGGGAAGCCTGATATAGCATCCTATGTTAAATGTAGATAAGATCTTAGTTAAATGTTTAGCCTCTTCTTTCATACAAAGGAGGTTATTGAGCACCACCTAAAGCCAGGGCGACATCTAGGCAGCACACTCAACTTCCCATATATTAGGGAAGGATGCTACTCATAATATTTCCAGCCTTTCTGGGTACAACACGCAACTTTTTGTTCTAGTCAAAGCTAGACAGCTTTCTTGTATTCATCACTAGATTTCTTCAACTATGGTGGAAAGAGAAACTGAGACACACAATTACTGCTCAGAGAACTCACCAGCTGTGTATCATCTAAGTATTGATTCAAATCCCTGCCCCTGTATTGCCAATAAATTGTTTAGTACCTTCATTAAAACAGCATCAGGGACAGAGGACAGACCTATGGCTCTCCACAGCGAGAAATTACACTTTGTGCACAGGCTCAAATCTTCATCCCCTGAGAGATCCTGACTGTCAGAAACACAGCAAACTATCTCACTATGTAATCCGGGACCCCAGCAACCTGATTAAGGTGATTCAGGAGGACTGTATGCTCAAAGTCGCTGAAGGGAGCCAAGACGTCCAGATGCACTGAAAGTGCTGGTGTCTCCTCGTCCTCCTTATCTGGCAGTTTCTCCTCGACGTCTAGCAAGGCATTTTCTGCACTCTGGAGAGGTCTAAAGCTAGAATGAAACTCCCCAATTAAGTCTTTGGTCTCAAGATAGGTTTTTTGAGAAGACAAGGGTACCCCAATATGTGAACCTGGGGTGGCGAGATATTTAGGAAACAGTGGTTCAGTTGTGGCCTAAATGGTCCAAAGCGAGAAAGTGACCCAACAGGGAACACTTGGTCCTAAGATTTTGAAATTAATTCATGAGGGAGCAAAGGAAAGATCAAAGGAAGGTCATGTAGGTCAGATAAATGATAAACATTTATTTTACAATTTTTTGTATAGTATTCAGGTGCTCACATATATTTAAGTGAAAGGAAGCGTGACATGCACTACCTCCTATTTAGATTCAGCTTGCTCACCCTTGTCCTAAAGATGAACCCCACTTATTGGGTTCGAAACGCCGTCGACCACCATACAACATGAACTCCTATTACTCTTTGTAAAATAACTGTGGAGCTCATTATACTGTTGTCAATGCGATGCCTTTTTAAACCTCACTATCACCCTGCATGTCACGCTTCCTTTCACTTAAATATATGTGAGCACCTGAATACTATACAAAAAATTGTAAAATAAATGTTTATCATTTATCTGACCTACATGACCTTCCTTTGATCTTTTCTTTGCTCCCTCATGAATTAATTTCAAAATCTTAGAACCAAGTGTTCCCTGTTGGGTCACTTTCTCGCTTTGGACCATTTAGGCCACACATGAACCACTGTTTCCTAAATATATTTGGTCTCAAGATGGCACTAGATCTATTCCATTTACCACAATCACTTGTAATGAGACATGTGGGTCTACCAAACGCCCTATAACTGGCTGGATCCACAGGACTCAAGAAGGGCTCCTTGAACAATCGAGCAACCCAAGACTGCTTCAGACATGCTGGTATGCAACTCTTAACTAGTGAGCATTTGACTATATCTGAAATTTTAAATTAAATACAGCAGCCGTGGCCTGTCTTAATGGGCTGAGGGGCCATGTCCCCTCACCTTCTGGTTACCATAAAAAATGTCTGTTAGGCTGAGCAAAGATCAGTCTTACAGACACTCTTTATTTTCAGGTCAGGCAGCCAGGAGCTAGACATGCGCTGAATGTGCAAGCTCCTGGCTTCCTGAGCTGACCTTTACCAGGCTGAAGAAGTCACAGCTCCTGTGGGCGTGACATATTCAGCCTGGCAAAACACCTCGAGGCCCTCCCTCTTGCGACACGGGGGAACGTCACTGATTGACTCAGACCTGGGCATTTTAGGTCTAAGCCCTGACATACCCAGGGCTGAGGGCCAATCACTGACACCTCATCACAGAGTAGGGTGGGGTAAGCAGTCTCATCGACCGCATCCCACTCTGGGACGAGTGAGGGACTGCTGCCTTCCCTCTTTGGCTGATCTAAGGTCAGCCAAAGAGGGAAGACAGCAGTCCCAACCCTACTGGTACCTCCAAGGCTTGGAACTGCTGCCTTCCCTCATTGGCTGACCATAGGTCCCAAACCTCATGGAATATCCTAGGCAGAGATGCGCAGGTAAGTATGACTTTATGTTTAATGTTTGGTGCATGCATGCATGAATATATGGGAGTGAGTGTTGTGAAAAGATGTGTGTTTGCGTGCATGTGTGAATGCATGAGTGTGAGTGGTTATGTGTTCATTTGTGCCCCCTCCCTCCTAATAGTACAGGCCACCACTTGAATTCAGAATCTGAACTGGGTTGGATTCATCCCCTCATGTTCCTCTGGGTTAACCCTAACTAAAGAGAAGGCAGAAGTTGAGAGGAGAAAATCGAACAAGGTGGTAAGGACAAATCATCTCCTCTTCATTATACAGGGCAAGGCCCCTACCAAGTGGGGTTATATTTTTCAATATCACGTCTATAACAATGAAAAAGGGATTCTGCTACCTCCTTGCCAGTCTCCAGCCCAAATTTTTTCCATTTCCAATTTGTGCCCTAAAGAGAGCCATTACTTCTGATAGCTCTGTGGTATTTCACTACTAAGTGGAGTTTCTTTTTCTTGTGTGTCAAGGCTTCCTTGAAGGTTGGCAACTGATCACACATCGCCTTCAAGCTTCTTTTATACAAGTCTACCCACTTGTGGGATGAGGCAGTCATTTGTGAATTAGGCAACTCAACTAACAGAAGTTCTGTTGTCTCCTGAGACAGCTTTCTCTTGACTTATCTAGTGATATGCTTACAACACCCTGCCAAGTGAGTCTGCTTATTCAAATAATTCTTGGAGAGTGAGATAAATTTATAATCAATTCAGGATAGTTCTGTAATCTGGAGATTGACTGCTGCTCTATTTCCTGTAGTGAATAATGAGACCATTGTGTGGCCTCTGTTCACGAGTGGGAGGCTATACTTATAGTTTAACCCCCTGTATCCAAGTGGTTGAAAAAGAATCATACTTCCTGATTTTCCTTTTGGTCTCCTCTAGGCTGAACTGTTCGTACTGGGCATTGGGCAGGGTACCTTGTACATCCAACAGTTTTCAGGCAACAATAAAAGTGCCAAGAAAACTCTGCTGATTAAAGTACCTGCTGGAGAGAGATAGGAGTTTTGTCTAGTGGCAGTTTTGACTCATCTAAGGTAATATGCCTGCTGCAAAGAGTGTGTACTATGCAGATCACAGACCAGTATTTAATGTGAATAGCTCAGTAGGTTACTGCTTTTGTCATAGAGATTCTTCTGTTACTGTGCAGTTCGTAAATTACAATTGTAATCTATGTTAGAAAGTTATGTTTTTTTCCCAGTCTTTCGTTAACCTAATTTTTCTAAAAAGGGTTTGTTTGGGTAGAAATAAATTCTTATTAATAAAGTCAATCCTAAACACTGTGTTACGTTCTGAATCCTGAATTTGTGCTTTCTCAGGCCAAGGACTCTTAGAAAATGCCTACCAGAATGGATGACATGTGAATCCTACACCTTGTAATCTCCTTTGTTTTATGTAATGTTTTCTATACACTGATTTCCACATGTATGATTTATTGTCTCTATATGTGTGTGTGATGTAAAATTCTCCGACACACTACACTGTTAAGAGAGACGCTATAAAACAAATCAAGTACATGTGATAGAGGGGCTATGGAGAGATTAGAGGCCCTGTTGGAGGGTGCTAGTGAGGAAATAATCGAAGAGCCCCAATAAAGATTACTGTCCTGGTGCACTGTAAGGTCGGCACTTACTATGCTTTAAAAAGTAATGCAATTGAATATATAATGAAAAATGTGTTGTAGAATGCACCATTTTCCCCAAATGTTCTTGAAGGAAGAGCCCCTCCCAAAACCCCTTGTACTGCTCAGGCTTGCTCGCTGCATTCCCTTGGTATGCACCATGTGGGGCTGGTCTGACAAAATTTGGCAGGGCTGCTTTGGGTTCCCAGTCCGGCCCTGGTATTCGCATTTATTGAAATGCCCAAAACTCAGGCAGTGATGATTTAACCCCATCAAGGAAATTATACATTTACAATACTCATCCTTAAATGCTGGAACTCCTTCCTGATAGATACCCAGGTCATGTTTGCGGTTGGATAGAGTGAATACTCCATCACCTTAGAAGAAACAAAGTGAGAAACCAGAAGATGACACATTGTCATTCGACTCTTGACTGCACACACTACTCTTCTTCTCGTTTATCCCACTGGGCTTTCCTTAGCTAGATGGTAATTGAAACGGAGAATAGAGTTGATTCCAAGTACTAAGGAAACCACCAATAAACCCCAATCTTGTCCTATTAAAATATCATACATGTAGAACTAGAGATAGGTCATTTTCACCTGGCATTTACAAGTGCTATTTTTAGAATTAAATCATTTTATTGACGAGAGCGCACTATAAAGGCTATACACAGCAAGCCACCTACAACCCATCCGGCCGGCCACGATGATGGCTCAGACAAAGTAGATGCAAGTAACAAATCAGTATGGATGTGAGAATAACAGCAGGTTACACAGCAAGCCGCCTACAACCATCCTAGGGCCGGCCGCATCTTCTAGAGATCATGGGAGGTAGACATATACACAAGGTCAATTTTGTCAAATGGTGCGAGAGATTTACAGGACCGCCTCCAATAAATCTCCTCGTGTCAAAACATGGCTGGTAGCCGTTGCTGAATATCTTTTCAGAACTGTAAACAACAAAGAAAAATAGCCCCCCCCAACAATAAAAGCACAAACCCACAAAACTTCCCACCCCTCACTGTTCCCCTCTCAGCGAGCCAATTACCTAAGTCGAAGTGAACCCAGAAGTAGGACTGCCTAGCAACACACGTCAGACAACATTTACAGATTCTTCCCCTTCTTGTTCAGATGGGATCATCCTCAATATACGCAAATATTTAGGGCAAGTCAATTCCCTGAATTCCCATGAGAGAATGGAAATGAAAGGATCCCAAACTCTAGTGTAGTCGGATTTGTCCCCTAAGGTTGCCATGGATAGACGCTTTATACCCAGCAAGCTCCACAACTGATAAAGCCACTGTTGGTGGTCTGGAACCTTGTCCATGTTCCAATTAGACAAAAGTATGCGGTGGGCGGCGGTAAGTGCCAGGGCCATCTGTCTGCCTTTTATGGACCGAAGCGGGAATGTTAGGGCGTTAGGCAGACCCAGGAGTGTATATGCGGGGAATATCGGAATATTAGTATCAAATGTCCGGTCAACCTCATCTAAGATTCGCTCCCAATATCTAGTGAGTTTCGGGCAGTGCCATAGTAGATGAAGTAAAGTACCGGGGCTGCCACAACCTCGCCAACACAGACCATCGCATTGGGGGTTCCATTTCTGCATTCGGGCTGGAGTATAGTACCAATAGGAAATGATTTTGTAAGACGTCTCAGTGTGCCCCATGGTGTATGCCGTATGATGTGTTCTATAATAGATGTCACTCCATTCCTTTTCGGACAGTGTATGCCCCAGCTCCTCCTCCCACCAGACCTGGCCTGGCTATTTACCTTTATGTAACTGCCCTGAAAGGTGAGAATACATTTCTGAAATTATACCTTTATCATCTTTCTTGCGGAACAGCCATTTCTCAAAGGGGGAAATAGGTCTGCCTGCCTGGGGTCTTGTAGTCGGGATAAGCACCCAGTGTAACATCTGCGTGTGGAGATATTGGTCCCGCTCTAGCAAGCCATAATCTTCTCGAAGCTGGGCGAAGGGGATTGGGCCATTGTGGTCAAAGAGGCATCTGAGCCATTTACACCCCCCTTCCGTCTAACACCTATCCGCAACCTTAGCCATACCAGGAGGGAAGTCCAGGTTCAAGAATATGGGGGCCATGGGAGAGGGGAACGTAGTGAGGCTAGCGGAGATTGCCACCCTGTCCCAGACTCGGAATGTCGAGCAGGTGACGTGGGAGGAATACAGCCTCCAGGCTCTAGAAGACTTAGGTAGCCACATTTCTCTCCAGATGTGTCTTCCTGCCACAGTTTGGTCCATGAAGACCCAATGCTTCTCTGTGAGTGGTCGATTCCACTCTACTAAAAAGCGCAACTGAGCGGCCTGAAAGTATTGAGTCACATTGGGTATTGCGAGTCCACCGTCTCGTTTTGATCGCTGCAGGAGGTGTTTCTGCAATCTCGGTTTAATGGTCCCACAGATAAAGCGCTTAATCTCTCCCTGAAGCTTATGGAGCATGCCACGAGGTGGTGTTAGCATCAGTGTCTGAAAAATGCATAAAACTCTAGGGAGGATGTTCATTTTTACCGTGGCGAGCCTGCCGAACCACGACGGAGGGAGACGCTGCCAATGAAACAAGGTCATATAACTTGGAATAGTTCGTATCAGCTGTTTTCGTCAAGTCACCACTGAGCACCAAGCCAAGGTATGGGAGGTCTTTCTTGACCCAGTCAAAGTCAAACTGGGAGTGCAGCGCCCTCTCTGTTTGTATGCTGGAGGTCAGGTTCAGAATTTGAGATTTTTGTAAGTTAACCTGGAAGCCCGAAAGCTGGCCAAATGTTTGGAGATCCGCTAATATGGCCGGAAGGGAGGTAACCGGGTGGGTAATGGAGAAGATGACATTGTCTGCGTATAAGCTAATCAGATGCTGTTCAGCCCCAAAAGGAATACCCGTAGTCCTAGGATTATCGCAGAGTCGTTGGTTAAAGGGCTCCATGTATAGAGCGAACAAGAGGGGTGAGAGAGGGCACCCTTGTCTCGTACCCCGACCTATAAGAAAATCAGTAGATCTAGCCTGTTTACTCTAACCGAGGCACAGGGCGAAATATAAATGCTCGCAATCCAGGTCCAAAAGCGCTCGCCCATGCCAAAGTGTTTAAGAGTTGCAAACAGGTAGGGTCAGTGCACCCTGTCAAAAGCTTCCTCCGCATCCACAGCAAGGAGCAAAGCCTCCTCGTGGGAGTGTTGGACTTTATCCATCAGGTGGCAGAGGTGCTTGGTATTATCCCGACACTGTCGGCCCCGGATAAATCCTGCTTGATCTGGGTCTATCAAGCCGGGCATCAGGGGGTTAAGTCGCTGAGCTAAAACACTAGCAGACAACTTGGCATCAATGTTCAATAGGGAGATCGGGCGGTAAGAACCACAGACTTCAGGATCTTTCCCAGGTTTTGGAATGACTGTGATCTCGGCCTGGAGCATTGTCACAGTGAGCGTGCCCGCCTCAGCGAAATAGTTGAACAGCCGGGTGAGAATGGGGGCTAGCTCCGGACAAAAGGTCTTATAGAAGGCAGCACTGAACCCGTCTGGGCCTGGCGCCTTAAGGGGTTACAGATGCGCAATCTCCGAGATAACTTCCTCCAATCGGATAGGCTCATCCAGGGCAGCAGCATCATCAGCTGGTAGAGGGGTAACCGCTGCCGCGTCTAGGTAGGCCAGTGGGTTATTAGCGAGAGAAGCATCGTGTGCATACAGGACCGAATAATAAGCTCGAAAGCTATCTGCAAGGTCGGTAGCCTCAGTGGCTTCTGCTCCTGCCGGGTCACGTATCAGTTTAACTGCCTGTGCATGTTGTTTACTGCGTAGGCAATGTGCTAACATGCGGCCACCCCCTATTGGTACCTACATAGTATTTATGCTTCAGATGTACTATTGCATGTTCAGCCCTATCTAAATCCAGACGCTTAAGATGAAGACGCTCTTTTTCCAGCTGTCTCCAGATCCACGGGGCACCAGAGAGTTTATGGATAGCCTCCAGTTCTCTTACTTTTAGCTCAAGCTCCACCCTCTTATCCTTCCTCAATTTATTGTCATACGCAGCTCTGGCAATCAGAGCTCCCCGGGCTACTAGCTTCAGCGCTTCCCACACCGAGGATAAAGCGGTGGAACCATCATCATTCAGCGAGAGGTAGTCCTGTATGGTATTCCTAAGAGCAGTCTTGGTTGCCGGAGATAACAGCATAGTGTCTCGGAGGTGCCACTGGGGAGCCCTATTGCGAATAGAAGAGGTGTATAGCGGTAATGTTATGAGCGTGTGATCTGAGAGCGAGCGAGCCTCAATAGTAGAGGATCGAACAGGCTCCCAGGCAGAGGGGGAGGCTAGGAAATGATCTAACCTGGCATAGGTCTTGTGGGCCACAGAGAAGTAGGTGTAGTCCCGTTCCCCCTGGGTGTAAAGCTCATCACACATCCCGCAAACCACAATCTTCCAACCATTCACGGCCGCCAACGGACAGTGCGCCCGCTCCAACCGTCCTCTGACCAGATCGGTCCAACTCTCCATCCATTACCACATTCAAATCTCCTCCCACCACAACAGCCGCGTCAGGGGTGTTCAGTACTTTAGCTAAGGCGTCCAAGAGGAAGGCTTCCTGATGTTCATTGGGGGAGTAGATCGAAGCGACCGTTAAATGGAAGGTGCCTATTTGCACTCTAAGGTCCAGTAAACGACCCTTGATGTCAGCCACCGGCCCCAGGACCGTACCAGGAAAGTGCTTGGAAAAGAGGATGGCCACCCCCCTCTCTTGCCCTTCCCGGAAGACCAGAATTGCTGCAGGAACACTCTAGCATGCATTCTATGTGTATCTTTAGGGAGTAAGTGGGTCTCTTGAAGCAGGCAAATCCCCCCTGAGGAGTGCTCTAACATAGATAAAATCGCGTTCCTCTTGGTGGGATTGTTGAGGCCCCGTACGTTCAAGCTAACTATCTTAATTTCATCTGTCATCTAGACAAAGACATTTCTAGAAAAGCCAAGATTGTGTTAAACAAATCCCATGGGAGGTGTGAAGAGTCGGACAATCTGATCGCAATAGGTCGAACTAGAAAGTGCAGAGTCACCGGCTCGCTGGAGGAGAACCCCAAACAATACAATAACAGCCCCAACATTACAAAAAAATAAACTAATAAATTAAGTAACAGAGAGAGTTCAAAGTGCATTGATGACAGGAAGTCCACAAGCGTGGAGGCAGCCAAGAAGGCAAGAGGCACTCACCAGTATTGAGATTTAGCCGTCCCCGTCCCAACCGGGCCATCGCTGCCGAGATCCCAATCGCTCAGGAATCCTTAGCTAGGGGGGTTAGCACTGTCACCCTCTGCACCTGAGAGGGAGCGGATCACCGCCGATCTTTCCTTGATGATGGTAGCTGGATCCGGGCGTAGACGTTTCATCCTGAGACCGGTCCTGGACCCACGGCGGTGGCCAGGCGTACCTCCTCCTCTGCGGGGGAGCTCTGTGATACCTGATCTTCGAGGGTGAGGTTGAGAAGTTTGCAGGTTTCCGCTAGGGAGCGAAGCTGGTGAAGTTTGCCCTCGTATCGGAAAATGAGGTGAAATGGGTGACCCCAAGAATAAGCTATTCCAGCGGATCGCAGATGATTGGTCACAGGTCGAAAGTCTCTCCTCTTCTGAAGTGTACTAGCCGCCAAGTCCTAATATAATTGCGGGGAGTGGTCTCTAAATTGTAGCGATGGAGCGGAATGTGCTGCTTTCAAAATAGCTTCCTTCACTTTAAAGTCCTGTACGCAAACTAAAATATCTGCAGGAGGGCAATTGGGCTGGCGAGGGCGGCCCACCCGGTGACAGCGATCCAACTTGATCATATCTTCCCTTGGGGAGCACCTCACCGCTTTGAACAGGGCCTGTACGTAATCTTCTAGGTCAGCTCCCTCTGCGCCGGTAGGGACCGCTCGAATACGGATGTTGTTCCGCCGTGACCTATTCTCTAGGTCCTCTGCATGCGATTGATTGAAGGTCATATTTGTTGCTCTGGGACACGGATCACTTCTTGTTGGAGCAACGTAAATTCCTCTTCCCTAGTCACCGAACTGTCCTCCAGCGCAGCCACCCTTTCTCCGACCGCATCGACATCGCATCGGACTTCTCTCAGATCAGCCTGCAGATTCGTCTTCATCGTCAGGGACTCCAAGAATTCACGGGTCACTGCGGCTCCTGTGCCATCGCCACCCCCGGATTGCTCTGAGCCTTGCTGGTCCCCAGAACTCTTCAGTAGGAGGTCGCGCACAGAACGCTCCTTTTTCGCTTTGGCCGTCGCCATGATCCAACGCAGGCGCTACAAGTGTCAATCTGGGCTAAGGAAGCCAGCAAGGAAAGTGGCCCTACAGAAGAACACACAGTACAGCGGACAGCTTCGTGGCAAAATGCGGCGGGCTGCTATCAATTGCGGTGCTTTATAAACCTCAACACATGGTGCTGCTCCTAGGGCTGACAGGAATAATGCAGCAGGATCGGCCCCGGGCCTCAAAAAGCAAAGTAGTAGGACACTAGTGGCTGGTATCCCAAAGTATTGAGACCACAATGCAGGCAACAGTAGTGGTGCTTCGACCACGGACCGCAATGGGGCAGCACCATGCAGGTAGGGGCTGTAGAATTTCCCGATCCCGCTGCCTAGGTCAAGAGCCTCACCCCGCTCTCCCGCTCCCAGCGAGCAGACGGGCCCACAGTTGCATATAGTTTTCTGCTTTTAGGCTCCTGGACCCCCTCTCATGCACTCGGTCCCAGGCTGCATTCCCCAGGGAGGCAGGCGTAGGCAGGCAACCCACCAGAGCCACTTCTGTGGGGGTCTGAGACCCAGCCACAAGGAGCCAGCCACAATGCACCTCTCAGTTGACCTCCACTGGCCCTCAGATGTATCCCCTCACTAGGCGGGTTGGTCACCTGGGGTCAGCCCCTCAGCGTGAGTCCACCTTTGGGGTATGGCGCCGAACTAGCCTCAAACCCTTACTGCTGCAGGCCCCAGTTCAACTTACGTCTAGGCCTAGGATCTCCGCCTCCACACGTGCAGATCAGTTCCTCTGCCAGGAGCCGCTGGGCCGCAGCGACGACTCTGCACCACCCGGGCAGTGTGGGCGGAATCAAGGAGGAAGGTTCTCTCGGGCGCTAGAGTAGACCCCCGAGTCCGCTGAGGAAGTTCGGCGTGTGCTGTGGATGGCTGTCAGTGCTGGCGCATACTCCGACTTTCAGCGCAGGCTAGTGCCTCCAAAGCACCCCGCCGAGGCAGCCCCCTCTAGTCGCACTGTCGGACCTGTACCTCCAAGACGGTGCCAGCAGAATCGTGGTGGGAGCTCCGCCGGGTCGTCGGCACCTGGCTCCGGGTCCAATGGCAGTGCTCGTCTTGTCTGCTCCTCAAGATGGCGGCCAGTAAAAGACCCGGGCTCCGATCCTCGCCCTGAAGGAGAGCCCCGGGTCACGGCAGCGGCACCTCCTCCTTGCGCTCGACAGCCCTCACCTCCGTGGAGCCTCCGGTGCCCTGAGAAGGGGGATATGGGAGCTGTGCAAGTGCTATTAGGTCCGGCGGAGACGGAGCTTGAGCAGAGAGTGTCCGATCACTCCGCCATCTTGGCCACGCCCTCTACAAGTCCTATTTTTAGCTGACCTTTCTGACTTCGATGGACATATGTAAGAAACTCTCCACAGTCTCAGGGGCAAAGGTTACTAGCTTTCTTCCTCACAAAAAAAGTTGGGCTCCAGCAGACTAAGAGGAGGAGGATTGGAAAATTACTTAACTCTTGACAATATGGTTTCAAAACATTTTGTTTGTTCTCCGTCAGAGCCTACAACTTGCTATAAGAAACTGCCTTCCCAAAAATTATCTTGAGAAGTTAGAGCGTTTCCGAATCTGTGGGGCTGAACACATGAAGTAGCCCTAGAGTATTTACATTAATGTCTTTTCCCTGTCTAGGTGTACTTCTCACTAGTGTCAGGGGGCCCCTTCTCTTTGCAATTGAACACATGAACATATTCATGGCAATCTTTGGGAGCCAGTACATCTGAATCCAGCCAATTGTTTTACTTCTGCTTTACTTAAAATGTTATTGAAATAAAGAGAATTCTGCATTTCTTACACACTTTAAATCACTTATGTAAACATTCAGTTCAACTCATCTGTATTTCATGACCTGTCCAGGAAATCGCTGTATCATGGAATGTAAGTCTGTAAAAACAGGAGCAATACCTACTTTAACTCTTTCACTTCCGGAATGTTCGCACTCCTCCGTGCCAGAACTTTTTTTCAACAAATCAAAATTAAATTGTACCTCCTTGGTGTATTTGTGCACCGGTACAAATTATAAGTTTTTTGGGCCCATCCAAGGGTAGGTGTTCATGCAAATCCTGCATCAATATCTCCTTATCGCCAGAAAACATATTGAACAAGCATTTGCAATGCAATCGGTCTAGCCTTTGGGGCCTTACAAGTATTTAGCCATGCAGCATATATGTCTGCAGCTGGGAGTCAGTAGCATTTCCACCAGGATGCCGGGGTCCAACATTCCGAAAGAGAGGGAGAAGAAAGTGAGGAAGTGGGTATGGGCAGGCAACATCACAAGAAATTACAGTCACGGGCATGGAACTAAGGCATGGAGCATAGGCATTGCAGGAGGTACAGGTCAAAAGGCAGGAGGTGAGAAAGCACGAGCTTGGACTCAGGCACATTTGTTATGTTGCTAAGTTAGGCAGGGGTCAGGGTTTCATGCAGGTGGGTTGCTTGGCCAGGAACACTCGCAGGGGAGGACGGTAGTTACCTGAACGACTCAGGCAGGGTTTCAGGCAAGGGGCAGTGGGCACCCACTCTTCTAACAGCTTGAGTACCAGTTCCCTTTCGTCCACTGCCCAACTTACCGTTAGTGGATTTTCTAGAAGCTGGTGCAGTCCTGGGATTTGCTCACTCAGGGCGGTGCTCAGCAACAGGTTGTGCACTAGTGGCTGCTGCTGCTCCGGCAGAGACGTTTTGAGGCATGGGCAAAGTGGGCTTCACAATAGTTAAAGATGAGCCGTAGTGTTATAAACATGCACTAACACAGTTCACGTGGACCTAGTTTGCAATTTGCTGTGTACCAAAGCATGTATTTTTATGACTAAAGCCGGTGTAAACCCCAATCAAGAAGTACTACAGTACTTCGATGTTTACTTTCAGTTAGAGGTGTGAGCTTTCTGTATTACTTGCTAACATACATCGGGCCTCATAACGTAACTGTTAGAACTGGGGGTCTCTAGTTGGCAGAGGTAGGTACCTTTGTCCAAATAGGGACCCTTGCTTCTAGTCAGGATAAGGGGGTACACTCCTGAAATAACCCCTGCTCACCCTCTTGGTAGCTTGGCACGAGCAGACAGGCTTAGTTCAGAGGCAGTGTGTAAAGCATTTGTGAACACATACAGTAATTGAAATGAAGCACCCCACAAGTGATAAGGTGGGTACCTCGTTTATTCGTGGCCGTCTTGATAGCTCCCAGGCAGCAACTGCCAACCTTCCCACATTCCATGTTCTACGAAGAGAACATCTCCAAAGGAACATTCTAAGAAGAATGTGCAGGAGATCCCAACACACCTCCCTCCCCACAAATGAAAGAAAAGAAAGAAGAGAAAAATAAAAGAAGAATATGCAATAAAACAATGCAATGAATAAACTAAACATGCAATTGTAAAAACAAATGACAACATTCCAAACATGTAAAAATCAGGACCTAGAGGAACATGGTGTAACATCAATACATAGCATAGTCTTGAAACTTTGCTGGCGTGGATCACATCCTGGAAGAAACTCTTTTGTATGAATAATAACTCGGATGATCATTCCTATTGGGAGGAATAGCATTAGGAGAAGAACAACTAGGGAGAACAGGAGTTGCATGAGAGGAATCCAAATGAACACCCATTTTCCCACCAACATACTCCATCTTGGATTTAGGAACAATGGAGATGGCAGATTTATTCCAAATCTTGCCGTTCTCCAACACCACCACCCTGTCTCTTACTTCCACCACCTTAGCAGGAGTAGAAAACCCGAGAAGCCCCCTTGCGAATGAATCCAGGCTTCTTGATTCTTACCCAATCTCCAACGCACACAGGGGAAACTCTCTCAGAAACGGTGACATATTTAGACTGAACAGCGGTTCTCACATCCGCCACCTTGCTAAGTTTAGTTTGGTCAACCTCCTTCCTAGACATCCAATCTTTGTTCAATTTGGAACCGGCAATTCTCCCTCTAAGCAAGGTAAAATGTGACATCCCAGTACTTATATGAGGAGTGGTTCTAATTGCCCACAACATGTCCGCCACCACCACACGCCAGGATAAACCATTCACCAAAGCCAATTCCATTTGGTCCTTAATGACACGATTAAAACGCTCAACTAATCCATTGCTGCGGGGATGATAAAGTGATGTCAAAACGTGTTTGATGCCATGTTCCTTGAGAAAATTTTGCATCTCCAGAGACACCAATTGAGTTCCGTTGTCTGTCACCAGTTCCTCAGGAAATCCCTCCCGGAGAAACACTTCCTTAAAAAAACTGATAACAGACAAGGAATTAACACATTCTACGAATTTAACCTCAGGCCATTTAGACATATAGTCTACCAAGACCAAAGCAAACAGAGGAGAACTACCAGAAATCCCAAATGGACCAGCAACATCAAAGGCTAGCTTGCACCAAGGTAAATTTTTGACAATCACAGGATCAATGGGAGATGGATGGGTCACCTGAGTCTTATCGCTGAGGACACACGCACAACAGTCCCTGACAAAATGCTCGATGGACCTATCCACCCCAGGCCACCAAAAGTCCTCACGGATTCTGCGTTTCATGGCACGAATACCCTGGTGACCTTCATGGGCAAGATCTAGAACCTTTTTCTGCATACTAGTGGGAACAACCAAAAGACCACCTCTGCGCAAAATTCCGTCCACCAATGATAACTCATCACACACTCTTTTGAAGGCAACTAACTCGGATGATAAATCCTTGTTCACAGGCCACCCCTGGGCCAAAAAGTCCACTACCATTTTAATATCTTTGTCCTCAGATAGAGCATGCAACCATTCTTGCTCAGAAAGTGCACCCTTCACCACGTCAACCACAGCACTGACGGCACACACAATATCGAGATCATCCTCGGCAGGTACACTGATGTCTTTGGCAAGAGGTAAACGGGAAAGACAATCAGCAATGTTGTTTTTGATACCAGGTACATATTCTAAGCGATAATTGAATTCCTGTAATCTATATTGCCATTTGGCAATTTGTGGGGTGGCACGACCCCCACCTTTGGTGGTGAAAAGATCAACCAAAGGTTTGTGATCGGTTCTGAGGATGAATTCATTTCCCCACAGGAAATTCCGAAAATACTGGACACCCCACCATAGAGCTAATGCCTCTTTCTCAATGGTGGAGTAAGAACTCTCAGCACCACGAAGTGTCCTGGAAGCAAACGCAATAATCTCCTCACGACCATCACTTCTTCTTTGCATTAGAACCTCGCCCAAACCAATATTACTGGCATCAGAGGAAACAATACATTTGTCATTGATGTTGAACAATTTCAAAGGGCGAGCTAGCACGATTTCTTTTTTAAAATATTAAACTGATTGACACATTTATCACACCACACAAATTTAGCGTTCTTCTTTAGTAACTCTCGCAAACAGGAGGTTTTGTCGGCAAAATTCTCTACAAATTTGGCATAGTATTCCACCAGTCCTAAAAAGGAACGCAATTGATCCTTGTTGGTAGGTGACGGTGCATTTTGAATGGCATCTAAAATTTTTATTTTGGGCTCAATACCTTTGCAGGAAATGTGGTGACCTAAATAATCGACAACCTCTCCCTAAAAAATGTACACTTGTCCTTCCTTAAGGTTAACCCGTGAAGCTTTACAGTGTCAAGAACATGTTTAACCCTGCTATCATGCTCAGCCTCCGTACTTGCATACACCAGAATATCATCTTGAAAAAACACGACTCCCGCTGTGTTTTTGAACAGATTCCCCATGAGGCGTTGAAACACAGCGGAAGCCGACGCCAGGCCAAAAGGCATACGTTTGTAACGGAAAGCTCCTTCCGGTGTTACAAAAGAGGTAAGATGTCTGGACTCCTTGCTTAACTCAACTTGGTGATAAGCTGAAGAAATGTCGAATGACGAAAAATACCTAGCTCCGTCAAGCGTCGCCAGCATTTCATTAATGTTGGGTAACGGTTGGCGGTCGATCCAAATGTTAGAATTCAGATCGCGCAAGTCAACACACATCCTAAGGGACTTATCGGCCTTGCGTGCGAGAACTATGGGGGCCAACCATTCAGATCCTTCAATGGCCTCGATCACATCCATGCGGCATAAACGTTCAAGCTCTTCCTTCAGTTCCACACGCAAACTCAAAGGTACTTTGCGCACCTTGTGTGCAGTAGCTTTAGCACCACTTTTAAGAATAATGCGGTGTTGGAAGCCTACCAGTTTCCCAAGCTTGTCACTGAAAACTTCAGGATATTTTTGGATCCACTCATCACTAGACAAGTGTTTCACTACTGCACTATCGGAAGGATTTAAGGATGAAAAGGGAGTGTAAAATTTGCAAGCTTCACGTTTAGACAAAACCATGTCCGGATGATTGGGATCGAGGATGATCCCGAGTTCCCCTGCTCCTCCCATCCTAACAAATTTGCACCATCCTTGACAATGAATACAGGTCCAGTGGCTAGATCCCCACAAAATTCCAAATTCGCCTCAAATTTGCCCAGAACTTCCACTCTTTTGCCCCCATAAGCAAAACTTTTAATATCTGACTGGTGCAACTGAATGTTTTCTAACGCCCCAAAATCCTTGACGTTAATAAGAGTAAAAGGAGAACCAGAATCATCCAAAAAATTAACATTCTTCCCATTCACACGGATAATACATGCGGGAGATTTTCTTTTACGTAAACCACCCATGGATGCAATTTCAACAACACCCTCAGATTGTGCAGGTGACGAAGACAACATTAGTAGCATATTATCATTCTCTTCACCAGAGTCAAAGGAGTCTTCTTCAATGTACTTGACTATTTGGGTGTTTCCCTTGTTGGACCCCGTTGCTTTGCAAAAGCGAGCCAGATGCCCTTTTTTACCGCATTTAAAACAAGACTGGGTTAAAGCATAACAGTACCTCGCATTACCTAAATGATTTTTGCTACCACAACGAAAACAAAATAGTTGTGCCCTCTCAGATTTGATCTTGGTTGAGGGTAAGGAAGAAGAATTTCGCGCTGTGTTTTCAGTGGGAACTTTAGTGGACTTCAAATTATGCTTAGATGATAGTAGCTTTACTTCGCTAGATTGAGAAGGATTGCTCATTTCCTTCATGCAAAATTGGGAATGTTCAATGCTTTTAGCAAGCGTGATGGCTGTTTCAAGATCGGGGTCGTCCGAAGACAAAAGTTTCTCTTGGATTTTCTTGTTGCAAGTGCGTTCGATTAGTTGATCACGTATGATTTCATCCCTAAATTCTCTGTAATTGCATGAGACAGACAGGGTTCTGAGAGCAGAAACAAAATCATCGATGGATTCACCAGGAATCTGGGCACGTTGCAAAAACTTGTGACGCTCAAGTACCACATTTTTCTTAGGGTTGAACCTTTTATCCAAAGTTTTGATCAAAGATGCATAGTCGTCAACGAGTAAGGAATCACCATCATCACCACCACTCACACGAGTGCTGACGACCTCAAGGGTTAGAGTTTTTATAATGCTTCTACCCTCTGCACCCAGATTATACATCAAGAGTGCCTTCTTTTTTTTAGTGGTGAATGTGTCACCATCTATGGCCTCCAAATAACTTTCAAATGTATCCTTCCATTGTTGCCAAATCATGGGAGGAGAACCAGGAGATTGTAAAAGGGAGGCGGAGCGGTAATGTGATCCATACTGAAACAGAGCGTGGGTGAGTTGCTGCCCACACAACAGAAATGAATGCAGGGATACGAAAATGCACGTGGTATAGTAAGGTTTTATAATGTACGCTGAGAGTGCATCACGGAAATGATGAACATCCAATGGAACGCATTACAGGAATACTCAGTGCATACACACGAAAAACTTGCCGGATATTCACTAGGATTTTGTGTGATGCTTAAAACGTACATTCAACAATATGCTGTGCGCATCAGCGAGTTCTTGGAAAGACGTGCACTTGACATATAATGAAAACAGCTGTGCGCGTCAGCGGAGGAGTTAATGTTGAATTAGGCGCACAATGGGGAGTTAAGCGTGTAAGCGCGTGATGTCATCACAACAACACAAATAGGGAACTCTAGAGTTGGGTCAAGTGTTAGTCAAATTTCACATTCGACGGATTAAATGATAAGCTGTGCACGTCAGCGAGTGCTTGAAACAACGTGCATAAGGATTATCCTCAATCAGCTGTGCGCATCAGCGGTGAAAATTACATTGAAATTGACACGCATATATAGAACTGTGCGCATCAGTGAAAAACGCGTGGTGTTGTCATGGCAACACCAAGGAAAAGCCCAAACTAAAATGGCCGCACGAAACATCTTCCAATACGTGCAAGGGTCAGGCAAGTCATGCAGGTTCAGTACGCTGCAACGTCACAGCGTCGCGGGGACAGAGCGCGAGAAACAACGGCTGTTACAACAGCGCGCGCACAGGGGCAAACAGAGTACCTGAAGCCGGGAAATCAACGCCGAGCTGAGCACGGAGACACCAGGGCAGAGCAGGAATCCACAGGAACGTGCCAGGCCTGGACAAACCACCTTCCAGGGAATTAGCGAAGAGGAAGGCGCCACATGGAGAACAAGGCTCCGGAAATCCGCAGGAACGAGGAAGGAAGCGGAGATCCACACCGGAACGGGAGAACAAGACGGCACAACTCGTCGCCAATGAAATGAAGCACCCCACAAGTGATAAGGTGGGTACCTCGTTTATTCGTGGCCGTCTTGAAAGCTCCCAGGCAGCAACTGCCAACCTTCCCACATTCCATGTTCTACGCAGAGAACATCTCCAAAGGAACATTCTAAGAAGAATGTGCAGGAGATCCCAACAGTAATCCAGTGACAACACTACAAATGGATACCACACAGGTTGTATTATAAAAATAAGTATCTTTTATATAGATTTACCACAAGACCATAAATGACATAAATAATCCACAATACTGTACTTTAAGGATGGTAGAATTAGCTTGAGTCTCTTAAAATGAAAATGCGACACTTTGAGTTCAATGTACCTTAAGATGCGTAACGCAGGGCAACGAAAAGTGTTGCAGGGAAGGTGATGCGGTAGTCCCTTACACGCAAGGACGGTGATGCGTTGAAGATCTGGTGCAAAAGAAACACAGTGGCATCTTCTTGAGGTTGCGACAACGAAGAGGTGATGCGTGCACGCCCGACGGCCGTGCGATGATTTCGATGAGTCTTTGGAGCCGCGACAGGCCCTGCGACACGCTTCCCTGGCGATGCGACAGCGTCTGATGAGAGGTCGACGATCTTCTCCTGGGATGCGGGGCGCGCCTCGTGTTGCGATGCGTCGGCGTCTGATGCGAGGTCGATGCTCTGCCCCGGGGATGCGACGGCGTCTGATGCGACGCCGACACTTTTCTCCGGTGATGCGAGGCGCTTCGAAGGATGCGGCGCGCTTCTTTGGGGATGCGCCGGCGTCTGCTGCGACGTCGACACTCTTCTCCGGCGATGCGATACTCAGCGGCTGCGGCGACACGCTTCTTCGTGTTGAGTCGCGCTTCCAGCTCCCAGAGACACGCAAGTGTGTCAGAAGGTCCAATTTCCCAGCAAGGGAACACAGGGGGAGCTGGTGGGTGAAGTCTGTTGTCCCTGAGACTTCAGCAGGAGGCAAGCTCTAAAATCAAGCCCTTGGAGATCCTTCACAAGTTGATGAAAGTCACAGCAAAGCAAAAGTTCCTTTCTCCTTTCTTTGGCAGTCAGGCAAACCACTGCAGGCCAATCCCCCAAGCAGCACTTCAGGCTTAGGGATAGTCTCTCCTCAGTTTCTTCTTGGTTCCGCTCCTCAGCAAAGGTTTCTTCTTGTTTCCCAAAAGTGATCTAATTTCCTAGGGGTCTGGGTCCCCTTTTTATACACCTTTTCTCTTTGTTCTCTGGAGGCAGAGAGGCCTCTGCCTAGCCCAAAACCAGTTCTGGTCAGTCCTGGAGCACTTTGTTTTCCTGACTCCTTCTTTCCTTTCAGAATGTGGGGCAGAGTGCTCAGCCACCCGGCAGGAGGTGGAGCCAGCATTGTGGAAGGCAGGCACAGCCCTATTCAGACCCAGGTGCAACTCCTCCCTCCACTCTGGATGCAGATCTTTCTATTCAGCCCTGTGCTGACTCACCCTGTCTCCTGTAGCCACCCCCAGCCCCTGTCACTCAATCTCCAGACAAGGAATACACAACCTAGCAGAGGCAGGCTTGGATAGTTATGGGGAGCAGGTAGCCTTGCAATAGTGAAAAACGAAAATGGCTGTAATTCACTATTAGGACATGACACACACACCAGGGCATGTCCCACCTTGTACTTACAATGCACCCTGCCCTAGGGCCTACTTTAGGGGTGACCAACATGCAGTAAAGGGAAAGTTTAGGGACTGGTAAGTGGGTGTACTCACCAAGTCGACATGGCAGCCTAGGCTGCACGCAGGCTCTGCAATGGCAGGCCTGAGACACATTTTACAAGCTGCTTCTGTGGGTGGCACAACCAGTGCTGCAAGCCCACCAGCGGCATTGGATTTACAAGCCCTGGGCACACTCAGTGCACTGTACTAGGGACTGACAAGTAAACCAATCATCCAATCATGGAGTCACTAATACATACATCAATTTACAATAGGGAGCACTTGCACTGTGGCACTGAATAGCAGTGGCACAGTGCCCAAAGCATCTAAACCAGCAAAAATAGATCAATAACATTGGAGGCATCATAAAAAAATGGAAGGGAGACCCACGCCAAGGATGCCAGGTCTAATACGTGTGCCCTCCAGGTGAAATGTGGGGAGAACTACCCTACCTCATGGGAGTTCTCTTCACTAAGGCGGAAAAATCTGGACAGACCATCAGCATTGGCGTGTTCTGTACCAGGGCGGTGTTCCACCGTGAAGTCCATCCCCTGTAGGGAAATAGACCACCTCAACAGCTTTGGATTCTCACCCCTCATCTGCATCAACCATCTGAGGGGCCTGTGGTCTGTCTGAACCCGGAAGTGAGCCCCAAACAGGTATGGTCTCAGCTTCTTCAGTGCCCAGACCACAGCAAATGCCTCACGCTCAATAGCACTCCACCTCTGTTCCCGTGGAAGTAACCTCCTGCTAAGGAAGGCTACAGGTTGGTCTAGGCCTTCCTCATTCATCTGTGACAAAACAGCCCCCACACCATGCTCTGAAGCGTCTGTCTGAACGATAAACTCTTTGGAGAAGTTGGGGGCCAGGAGCACGGGCGCTGTGCACATGGCTGTCTTCAAGGTGTCAAAAGCTTTTTGACAGGTGTCAGTCCAAATCACTCTCTTGGGCTGCTTCCTGGAAGTCAGCTCTGTCAAGGGTGCAACCATGCTGCCATACCCCTTGACAAATCTCCTGTAATACCCGGTGAGTCCTAGGAAGGCTCTCACCGCTGTCTGGGTCTTGGGGGCTCCCAAGCCAGAATGGTATCCATCTTGGGCTGTAGGGGCGCCACCTGGCCGCTCCCAACCTGGTGTCCCAAGTACACCACAGAACCCTGCCCGATCTGGCACTTACTCGCCTTGATCGTGAGGCCTGCCCTCCGCAGCACCATCAACACTTCCCAGAGGTGGCGCAGATGTTCTTCCCAACTGGCGCTGAACACTGCGATGTCATCCAGGTAGGCGGCACTGAACTCTTCCAGTCCGACCAACACCTGGTTGACCAACCTCTGAAAGGTGGCAGGGGCATTCTTCATCCCAAAGGGCATCACCCGGAATTGGTAGTGCCCATCTGGTGTGGAGAATGCTGACCTCTCCTTTGCCCCATCAGTCAAGGCGATCTGCCAGTACCCAGACGTTAAGTCAAACGTACTGAGGTACCGGGCAGCCCCTAACCGATCTATGAGCTCATCAGCTCTGGGGATGGGTTGTGCGTCAGTCCTGGTGACGGAATTGAGTCCTCGGTAGTCCACACAGAACCGGAGTTCGGGTGTGGCACCAGGCGCGGCAGCCTTTGGGACCAAGACCACTGGGCTGGCCCAAGGGCTGTGAGAGGACTCAATTACCCCCAATGCAAACATCTTGGAGACCTCCTCCTTGATGCAAGCTCTCACCCTGTCAGTCACCCTGTAAGCCTTGTGCTTGACAGGAAGACTGTCCCCAGTGTCCACATCATGGACGCACCAGTCAGTGACACTAGGAACCAGGGAGAACAGGTCAGGAAATTGTCCCAACAGTTGACGACAGTCACCTTGCTGCTCAGGTGTCAGGGAGGTAGAGAGGTTCACACCCTCCACTGATCCATCCTGCTCTTGGGCTGACAGGAGGTCAGGAAGAGGCTAAGTCTCCTCCTCCATCCCAGCATCTGTAGCTAAGAGCATGCCCACTTGGGACCTCTCCAAGTGGGGCTTCAGGCGGTTGACGTGCAGGACCCGCAAGGGGTTCCTGGGAGACCGCATGTCCACCAAGTAGGTAACAGGACTCTTGCGCTCCACCACCTCAAAGGGTCCGGTCCACTTATCCTGGAGCGCACAGGGCTCCACTGGGGCCATGACCCAAACTTTCTGACCAGGTTGAAGCTCAACCAGAGTGGCATTCTGGTCGTACCACCGCTTCATTTCCTCCTGGCTGGCTTCCAGATTTGCCTCAGCAAGTTGCCTGAAACGCCTAGTTTGGTTCCTGAAGGCCAGCATGTAGCTATATACATCCTGGGGAGGTTTCCTGGGAGATTGCTCCCAGCCTTCCTTGACCAAACTCAGAGGTCCTCTCACTGGGTGACCTTACAGAAGCTCAAAGGGGCTGAACCCTAGAGACTTCTGTGGCACCTCCCGGTATGCAAAAAGAAGGCATGGCAAGAGGACGTCCCACTTACGCCTCATGGGTTCTTCCAGACCCATAATCATGCCCTTCAGGGTCCGGTTGAATCTCTCAACCAACCCATTTCCTTGGGGGTGGTAAGGAGTAGTGAACTTGTACGTTACACCGCACTCCTGCCACAGGGACTTCATATACTTGGATATGAAGTTAGGACCTCTGTCAGACACCACCTCTTGAGGGAACCCCACACGTGAGAAAATTCCCATCAGTGCCCGTCCCACCACGGGGGCCGTCACTGTCCTCAGAGGGATGGCTTCAGGGTACCGGGTGGCATGGTCCACCAAGACCAGAATGAACCTGTTGCCCATGGCTGTCTTGGGGTCCAGTGGCCCCACAATGTCAATACCCACCCGTTCAAAGGGGGTGCTGACCACAGGGAATGGCTGGAGAGGAGCCTTGTGCTTCCTCCCACTCTTTCCACTTGCCTGGCAAGTCTGACAAGTCCTGCAGTGAGTGGCGGCACTCCTGCGCATCTGGGGCCAAAAGAAATGGGTGACAAGCCTTTCAAAGGTCTTGTCCTGCCCCAGATGTCCTGCTAAAGGCACATCATGAGCCAAACCCAGTAGGAAGGCTCTGAAGTGCTGGGGTACCACCAGCACACGGGCTGACCCAGGCTCAGCAACCTTAGGCTCGCTATACAGGAGACATTCTCCCAGTAGATCTAATGTGATCCAGACTGATCACCTGCTGCCTGGTCTGTGGCCTGTTGCCTCAGACCCACAAGAGAAGGGCACTTGTTCTGCTCTTCGCAGAACTCCTCCCTGGAGGGTCCTCCATCTTGCTGCCAATGGGTCAGCTCAGGTAGGTCCCCCAGTTCAGCTACCTGTTCCCCTGTAGGCTCAAGGGCATCCCCCTCAGGGTCTGCCTCCTCCTGGACCGTGGGAACTTCGGGGGCCGGTTTCCCGCGCCCCCTGCCTCTTCTCTGTCCGGCAGGCACCTGGGCCTCCCTCTCAGGCTCCAGGTCCTCTTGAACACCTCTGGCTGCCATGGACCGGGTGGTCACACACGCCCAATCAGGCAAGCCCAACATCTCCAAATGAGCACTCCGCTCCACCTTAGCCCAAGGGGAGCTCTCCAAATCGTTCCCTAACAAACAGTCAACAGGCATGGCTGGCCTCACAGCTACTTGAAGAGTACCAGAGACCCCCCCCACTCAAAGGGAACCTGAGCCACCTTGCAGTGGCTCTCTGTGTTGTCAGCGGCAACAACTGGATAGAATGCATCAGGGACCACCTGCTCTTTAGACACCAGGTGACACTTGACAGCTGTCACACTGGCTCCTGTGTCTCTCAGAGCCTCCACCCTTTGGCCATTGATGGTCACCCACTGCCTGTATTTCTTAGTGTTCTCAGGCAGTTGGGTCCTAGGGACCATCTCAGAGTCTCCTAAAGAGACAAGGGACAATATTACAGGATCCCACCCATCTTGGGCACCCACCTCCTCCCACAGGGCTACACTAGCCAACTGCCGGGGACTGCACCAGGGGGTGCTGGCTTTCCAAACAAGGGGCACTGGGGTTCATTGGCCCTGTGGCCTAGAGCGCCACATCTGTAGCACACCAGGGGTCCCCTATGGACAGGTGGACCTGTCGGGGCCCCGTGCTTTTTCTCAGGGGAGGCTGGGAACCTTTCCCTTGGTTCCCTTGGGGTTTACTTTGGGGCCCTCTCTGGAACACCCTCTGTTTACCCTTGTCCCCCCACTCCTCTGCTGGGGACCCTGCCCACCCTTGGCGGAGTCTCCCATGTGACCCTTGTGGACCCGGGTGCTCACCCAGCGGTCCGCCTCCTCAGCAAGCTGCCTAGGGTTAGTCAGCCTACTGTCAATCAGGTGCTGGCGTAGCTCAGGAAAACAATTACTGGACAAGTGCTCCCATGCAATCAAATCAAAGAGCGCCTGAAAATCATTTGCTTTGCTACCCTTTACCCAACCATCCAAGGCTCTGCAAAAAAAGGTCACATATTCAACCCAGGTACTGTTTTCAATCTTCTTACAGTTCCTGAACCTCTGCCTATAGAGTTCAGGAGTCAACCCATACCTGGTCATCAATGCATTTTTCATGTGGCTGTAGGAATTATAGACTTCAGAGGGCAAGTCCAACAAGGTATCCCGTCCCTCACTAAGGAACCGACCCCACAACCCCGCTCCCCAATCCTTCTCAGGGACCCGGTGGGAAGTCATGGCTACCTCATAGGCCTTGAACCATTGCCCAATATCATCATTTTTACAAAACTCCTTAACCACATCTTTAGGAATATACACCCTGGCCTCACCAGGCACTGACGGTGTGCTGCCACCAGAGGGAGTAATCTCTAATTTCTTGGCTCTAAACTCCATCTCCCTCAAACGTTTCTCATGCTCCTGATCCATTCTTTTCTCCTCTAAGGCCAACTTTCTAGATTGCAATTCAAATTCCAACTGCCCCTTGAACTTGAGCTTGGTCAGCTCCATTTCATGCATCCTACTCTTTTCTCTGTCCTCCAGCTCTTCTGGGGACAGACCTCGGGCAGAAACACTGCTACCTATGGGGGAAGATGCTCTCCTCTCCCCTGGACCTACTGGCCCATCCAGCTGCTCAATTATATTCTCAGCCCCCTCCTCATTCTCAGGGCTATTCCTTGCTTCGACCCAGGCCCTCACCGCCTTTTGGAAATCATCCTTCTTGGAGATTCCGGTCATAGAAACTTTGAACTTCCTGCAGAAATGCTTGAGCTGGTTAACTGTGTAGCATTCCAGTTTCTCCTCTTCCCAATCATTATCAACAGATACTACGGATGCTGCTTTTTCCATGGTGATTAAACTTGGCAGTTTTTAGCAAAAATAGAAAGTCCCAGAAAAGAATATCTACCAAAAGTATGTGGTTGTGTTATGGTCTGCACTCACTAGGTAGTGTTCACCAATCACTGTACATGAGTCACAAATGCAAGTCCAGAATCCTCACCGCTGACCACCAATGTTAGAACTGGGGGTCTCTAGTTGGCAGAGGTAGGTACCTTTGTCCAAATAGGGACCCTTGCTTCTAGTCGGGATAAGGGGTACACTCCTGAAATAACCCCTGCTCACCCTCTTGGTAGCTTGGCACGAGCAGACAGGCTTAGTTCAGAGGCAGTGTGTAAAGCATTTGTGAACACATACAGTAATCCAGTGACAACACTACAAATGGATACCACACAGGTTGTATTATAAAAATAAGTATCTTTTATATAGATTTACCACAAGACCATAAATGACATAAATAATCCACAATACTGTACTTTAAGGATGGTAGAATTAGCTTGAGTCTCTTAAAATAAAAATGCGACACTTTGAGTTCAATGTACCTTAAGATGCGTAACGCAGGGCAACGAAAAGTGTTGCAGGGAAGGTGATGCGGTAGTCCCTTACACGCAAGGACGGTGATGCGTTGAAGATCTGGTGCAAAAGAAACAAAGTGGCGTCTTCTTGAGGTTGCGACAACGAAGAGGTGATGCGTGCACGCCCGATGGCCGTGCGACGATTTCGATGAGTCTTTGGAGCTGTGACAGGCCCTGCGACACGCTTCCCTGGCGATGCGACAGCGCCTGATGCGAGGTCGACGATCTTCTCCTGGGATGCGGGGCGCGCCTCGTGTTGCGATGCGTCGGCGTCTGATGCGAGGTCGATGCTCTGCCCCGGGGATGCGACGGCGTCTGATGCGACGGCGACACTTTTCTCCGGTGCTGCAAGGCGCTTCGAAGGATGCGGCGCGCTTCTTCGGGGATGCGCCTGCGTCTGCTGCGACGTCGACACTCTTCTCCGGCGATGTGATCCTCAGCGGCTGCGGCGACACGCTTCTTCGTGTTGAGTCGCGCTTCCAGCTCCCAGAGACACGCAAGTGTGTCAGAAGGTCCAATTTCCCAGCAAGGTAACACAGGGGGAGCTGGTGGGTGAAGTCTGTTGTCCCTGAGACTTCAGCAGGAGGCAAGCTCTAAAATCAAGCCCTTGGAGATCCTTCACAAGTTGATGAAAGTCACAGCAAAGCAAAAGTACCTTTTTCCTTTCTTTGGCAGTCAGGCAAACCACTGCAGGCCAATCCCCCAAGCAGCACTTCAGGCTTAGGGATAGTCTCTCCTCAGTTTCTTCTTGGTTCCGCTCCTCAGCAAAGGTTTCTTCTTGTTTCCCAAAAGTGATCTAATTTCCTAGGGGTCTGGGTCCCCTTTTTATACACCTTTCTTTTCTCTTTGTTCTCTGGAGGCAGAGAGGCCTCTGCCTAGCCCAAAACCAGTTCTGGTCAGTCCTGGAGCACTTTGTTTTCCTGACTCCTTCTTTCCTTTCAGAATGTGGGGCAGAGTGCTCAGCCGCCCGGCAGGAGGTGGAGCCAGCATTGTGGAAGGCAGGCACAGCCCTATTCAGACCCAGGTGCAACTCCTCCCTCCACTCTGGATGCAGATCTTTCTATTCAGCCCTGTGCTGACTCACCCTGTCTCCTGTAGCCACCCCCAGCCCCTGTCACTCAATCTCCAGACAAGGAATACACAACCTAGCAGAGGCAGGCTTGGATAGTTAGGCAAGAAAATACCCACTTTCTAAAAGTGGTATTTTCAAACACAGAATGTTAAAACCAACTTCACTAAAAGATGTATTTTATCATCCTGAGTTCAGGCTTACTAAATTCGTTTTTCTACCATGTTCCCTGGGTCAGTTCTGACTATAAGGTGTAATAGTCAGTCTGCCCATTCTGGCCTATGGGGAGCAGGTAGCCTTGCAATAGTGAAAAACGAAAATGGCTGTAATTCACTATTAGGACATGCCACACACACCAGGGCATGTCCCACCTTGTACTTACAATGCATGCACCCTGCCCTAGGGCCTACTTTAGGGGTGACCAACATGCAGTAAAGGGAAGGTTTAGGGACTGGTAAGTGGGTGTACTCACCAAGTTGACATGGCAGCCTAGGCTGCACGCAGGCTCTGCAATGGCAGGCCTGAGACACATTTTACAAGCTGCTTCTGTGGGTGGCACAACCAGTGCTGCAAGCCCACCAGCGGCATTGGATTTACAAGCCCTGGGCACACTCAGTGCACTGTACTAGGGACTGACAAGTAAACCAATCATCCAATCATGGAGTCACTAATACATACATCAATTTACAATAGGGAGCACTTGCACTGTGGCACTGAATAGCAGTGGCACAGTGCCCAAAGCATCTAAACCAGCAAAAACAGATCAATAACATTGGAGGCATCATAAAAAAATGGAAGGGAGACCCACGCCAAGGATGCCAGGTCTAACAGTAACTAATATGAGAGGAGCTGAAAGCGGACGTCAGAAACTTTGCGAAAGATGACTTTTGAATTTAGAATAAACAAAATATTTGTATTACTCGTGCTGTGTCAAGTACTGCAAACACCATTGCGTTCGCGTGTTACCGAAGGATATTTACAGTTTGTTTTACGTTAATTAAATGCACGCGCACCTGTGGGGTAAACATAAGTGGGCTTCTACTGGGTAGTTTATAGCGGTTACACATGACTCAAACCACAATCTTGTTCTAATAAATACCAGTGACAGGCTGTGCGCTCCGACCATGACCACCTTACTGCCTGTTACTAAACACTCTCCTATAAAGCAATGTGTTTGTGCTCAAGCGTTCATGCAAGCAAAACTAAAGGCAATTCGATTTTTAAAAAACTAAGAAAGACGAGCATCTCTCTGGGGCAGGAATTGTATCTGGGCAGCGCCATCGGAGCTCCACATAGAAGCAAGGAAATTAGAGCATCGGGTGGCGAGGGAAGTACAGAGACCCCTGGTTTCTTCTGCTGCCAGTAAATGGTGGAGTATCCTCGCTTCCCCACAGACCGAAGTTAGACCGCTCTTCTGCCTCCAGATGTGACAGCTCCCCACTCCCCGGTTCCTCTGTTCCTATAAAGCACAACACTGGCCTCGTCAGGGAGGGCCCTTGGCAGGCCGGCAGCCTTTCTTTCCACCCCCTCATTTGGGGTGGAATAACCGATATTGCCCTGCCAGGGGAACACATCTAGGAGGCCGGGCTTGCTCTACTCTGCCCACAGCCTGCGGGCAGGGCCGCGTCTGCACTGCTTTCCTGTCGCCAGGCCCCGTGCCTGTGCTTTCCCCCAGCCCCAGGAAGTGCCGCGTCCACAACACCTGACCTGTCACCAGGCCCGTTGGCTGCGCCTCCCGTGTTGTCAGGAGCCCAGACTTTCCAGTGGCTAGTGCGCGGCCGGCACTGCTCCCCACTCACCCCTCGCGTGAGGCAGACGCCGCTGCTTCCCCTCGGTGACGATGAGGTAGTTCGTCAGGTGCCTCCGCTCCTGCCATGGCTGCTGGGAAGGTGCTCGGCTTCCTTCCACCCGTCCTTCTGCCTCTCTTCTTTATGACTACAGCAATCGCTTTCACTTCCTCTAACAGAGGCTCCCCTCCTTGCCTGACCGGAAGTGACACGCGGGCACGGGACCCAGGCTCTCATGCCGAGCGCCGTGCGCAGTGACCTCACAGACTGAGGAAAACGCCCTGTGGGAAGACTGTACGCATGGTAGAACTAGAGAGCAGACTTTGCCCGCTAACAACACCCGGTGGAACAAAGTTAAACAAGCATTGGCAATGCAATAGGGCTCGCATTTACGAGAGACCTATTGCATTGCAAACGGGAGTTTGGGCGGGCGGGGGCAGGGTGGCGAGAAGGCACGAACAACGGGAGTGGGGGGGAGAGAAGGCACTGACAGCGGGGGGGGCACGGGAAGAAAATAGTGCTCATGCAACATTCGAAGTAAAGGGGCCAGTAGCCATGGAAGGATACAACTGACGACATGGCCGTCATAAGGAGGGACTAACAGCCTATAAACCAATCGGAAGGCAGAATTTAGAAAGGACAAAGACACAAGCCAATGAAAAAGTGGGCGGGGGAGTGGGCGTGGCTTCTCCCCCATACTCTACTACAACAGATCCACCCCAGAGCAGCACTTGCACACTGGCTCAGGGCTCGACCTAAAAATGTGGAAATATTTTCATTTGTTTTAACAAATGGGCTCACTATTTCACTGCATTTCTCAAATTGACAAACATAAATCCTGGAATGCTAACCAATGGATTGTTGCCCTCAACGTCTGGAGTCTGGAAATAACAAATATGTGTGAGTTTTTCCAAGGAATATAGTCTGAACAATCAATTTATTATTAGTACAAAGCATGAAAGTGTGGCAGAATCACTGTTTATGTTGCACTGTTTCCTTTGATGACAGATATCAAACTCTGGCCTATATGGAAAACTATATATTTTCTAATTCTGAATCACCAGTAGAATAGCAAGTATGCAATGGGCCCTGGTGCAAACTGGAAAAATGACCCCTTTTACCGTTGTTGAGTTAGTAAAATACATCAATTCTCAGGGTTCAATGGGCTCCTCAGAGTTCTAGGCACCGGTGCCAATGCACGTGCTGAACCAATGGTAGCTACTCCCATGAGAATGGGCAAGGAATTGCTTGGTATTAGCCAGACCTCCCTTGCAGTGACTGGCTGGCCAATAGAAAACTCTGTTCATGCCCTTTTTGTTTTTATTTTTCCGAACATGGTGCTTGTTGAACCTGACATCTTTGGTATGCCATTCCCCTAAACTTTTTTGCCTTCACTCACAGATTTTTGCTGAATTCATTTTTGTTGGCATTAGGACTCTGTGCACTTTATCCCTGCTAACCAGTGCTAAAGTGCTTTTGCTCTCCCCCTACAAAATGGTAAAATTGTCCTACACCTAATTGGCATATTTATTTTACTTATAAGTCCCTAGTAAATGGTAATCCATGTACCTAGGGCCTGTAAATTAGATACTACTAGTGGGCTGCAGCACTCATTGTGCCACCCACTAAAGTAGCCTTTCAAAATTTCGCTGGCTTGGCACTGCAGCCTGCATTACAGATTTAAACTGCCATATTCACCTGGCACAATAAACCTTTTGCCAGGCCTAAATCTTCCCTTTTAAAGCGTATAAATCACCCCTAAGGTAGGCACCACCACTAGGGCAGGGTTCTTAGTGGTTAAAAAATGGGACATGTGTGTTTAAGTTTTACATGTCCTGACAGTGAAAAACTCCAAAAGCCGTCTTTTACTGTGGTAAGGCTTATCTCTCCCAGAGGCTAACACTGGGTTACCTTATTTCAATTAATAAGTTCTAACTTCAGACTGCAAGCAGACAGAGAAATTATGTTTACACTCAATTGAGTTGTAATTTAAAATACTCTTTAATTTTAAAGTCGGATTTAGGATTATAATTTTGAAAATGCCACTTTGAGAAAGTTTTCATTTTCCTGCCCAAAGTTTCGGAGACCTTTCTATGAGCTTTCATCTGCCTGGGCCTGATAATGGTTCCCCTATCAAGAATCTGTCCAGGGCACAGCACCGAATCGCCTATGACACACATAGTGGACGATGCACTAAAAATGATGGATCAGAACCAGTCTTGCCTTTTAATCCTCCTTGACTTATCATTGGAATTTCATACGGTTAAGAATGAAAACCTACTACACTTTTTGGAACACTGTATGGTGCTAACAGGATCAGTCCTAGATCAGATCAGTCCTAGACTGGTTCACCTCTTATCTACAAAACAGGACTCACAGAGTCAAGGTTAATCATTCACTATCGCAGACTACTCCTGTCACATTAGGGGTCCCACAGGTCTCCACCCTCTCACCCACTCTCTTTAACCTGATCATGGAGCCTCTAAAAGAAATTCTGAGTTCATCCAACATCCACTACCACATGTACGACACCCAATTATACTTAAAAGTATCCACCCAGAAGAAATCAGTTCCCTCAACACAATTCTACAAAAACTCAAAATTGGCTGGCATCCAATCACCTCAAACTAAATACTGAAAAAACCTAATTCCCTCAAATCGCCCCCACCCAACCAGTCACTTGTCATTGAAGAATGGTTGAAACATCCAACAGACCTCAATTGCATTCTACAAGTCATTGATTCAGCGAGATCACTGATATTAACTCTCGACAAGAACCTCAACATGCAGACCCACATCAGTGGGGCCACCAAAGGAGCGAATCACCAAATGAACATTCTATGAAAATTAAAACCCTTCCCCCCCACAAAGACTTCAAATATGCAGTGCAAGCCCTAGTGATTCCCAGGTTGGACTACGGAAGTGCAACCCTCTGTGGTCTGCCCAGATCCAAAATGGCTCCTCTTAGGGCCTCACTCAGCTCTGCTGCTAGGCTCATCACCGGCTCAAAAAGAAACAACCACATCACCCCCGATCAGAAATCCCTCAACTGCCTTCCTTACGAAGCAAGAATTCAGCTAAAAATTGCCTGCATGACACATAAAGCTCTCCACCTCAATACCCCTAGATATCTCGCTCAGAAGCTCAAACTTTCTGGTGGCTGCAGATCTGCCAGAAGCTCCAACACCTTACATCTGAAACCTCAGAGATTCCACAAGAAGAAAACTCACAACCGATCTTTCTCTGGGATTGCCCCAAGAATTTGAAACACCTTGCCCCCTGAAATCAGAATGAATCCCTCAACTGTATCCTTCAAGAAAGAAGTCAAAGTACTCCTTATGAACAAATTTCTGCCCTTGATCCTAAGATCACCTCTCTGTGTACCCATACTGATTCCTCAATCTCACTCATGACTACTACTCACCTTCTATTGGACTGTTTTCGAATGATCAGTCCTGACATTATTACCCTCCCTTTTCTCTAGACTGCCTGATCCTGTAGTTTTATTGACTATGATACTATTGTTTTATTGGTTATTTGCCTCTGCTCTCTGAACAATTGTAAAATGTACCCTCCCTTTTCTGGGTACTACCTTATCCTGTATTTTTCTCAAATATGATATTATTGTTATTATTGCTTTTTGTTCTCTGCTCTCTGTAAATTTGTAAAGCACTCTGATATACGCAAGGTAATGTTTGCAATATAAAAAACTCTCAAAATAAATAAATAGAAATGTGTATTGGGCCCAGACAGTACATAATGGAGTCTTGGTGAGGGTCTTGCTGGCAGGACGGCTGGGAAAGAGCTGTACCCTGCTCTGATTACATTTCACAAAGACTGGCACCAGGTACAAAAAAGAGACCATCAGAACCACTCATCAGAACACTTCTGGACCTATGGGACCTGTGAAAGATTTAGAAGGACTGCCCTGCATCTTGAAGATCTGCCTTGCTGTCTGAAGAAGAAACATTGGACCTTCTGGCCTTGATCTTAGGCCCCCCCAGAAGTGAATCCAAGGGTCAGTTGGCTGACGTCTTGCTTGCGCTACAAGGATACAACAAACTTCCAGAGGCCACCCTGCAACTACCCAACTGACCAGCACCAAGTGGACCTACCTGAGCCCTGCTGTTGGCCTCTGCTGAAGTGAGTCCTGATCACCAACGACTCAAAGGTACAACTCCCAGCAGGCTGAACTTGGTCCTGTACCAGGCCTCATTTACCTTCAGTAACACACACACATGCTCACAGATACAAACAGACACACAAGCCCACACATATGCACACTGTCTCTCTCACATCAACACATTGTCAACCTCAAACATGCACACAACATACTTTAAAAAGCATTTTTTTAAATTTTGTAAGGCTTTATTCATATTTCAAAAGTGGCATACATTTAGCAACATCTCCATACAGTAAGTTGATAATATCCGGTTGAAGACGACAATTTGACACGGTTTGTATATGCAAATGACACATTTGGTCTTAGTCTGAATCCCGCTTCTCCTATGCCTAAGTCTGTACTGAAACAGCTTTTAAAGAAGTCCATACCCTCTATCAGTCAGGTGAGAGATGCTGCCTCAAGTCAGTCCAGGTCTAGTAATGAGGTGGTCAGTGGGAGTGCCTTGGGGAATAAACCACAGCCTTATTTATCTTGGAATATCCCTCACGGGATCAGAAGGCTGATACTCCTACTGAGACTTAATTTGCTGCCTCTAAGAGCAGTTACTGGTATCTGGGATAAAATACCAAGAGAGAAGAGAATTTGCGAAATGTGCCAGTTACAAATCCAAGATCTAAATCATGTTTTATTTGTATGTACAAAGTTGCAAAGTGCTAGGCGTGTGTTCTTAAAGCCATTTTTTATCAAATTTAATATTCGCTCTGCCCAGGAGGCCCGATCTTTGGTTCTGTCTCCTCCGAATGAAATGTTTTATTATAAGATATATAAATTTTTAAAAACATTTCTGTCTATTTATTAGGAAATTCTTAATAGTAATTTTATTTCTATGTTATAATATTTGTTGGTTGAATATTTGATTGTCTCATGTATTTATTGTATTATTTGCACACTATACAGTACGCTTGATATAAGAATTCCCCTTAGGAGGCAGAGATGTATAAAGGAAGAATTTTGTAATGTACGTAAAGTTTGTCTTTTTTAATCTGGAAAAGGACAAAGAGAAGGGCGATAAGAAGGCTCGCAAAGAAGATGGCCCGGAAGACAAGGTTCCTGAATACCTTCTCCCCCATGATTAGGTCCCTAGAAAAAGAAGAAAGATCGGAAATAGTGCAGCACCCTGTAGAAACGGAGCAGAAACCTCCAATCAAAGTACAATTGGTAAAATCTAACCAACTTAACCCAATGGCGTCAAGTTTCTCAGCTATAGAACCTGGACCAAAGACGCCGGCTCAGAAGGATATCCCACAAAGAACCTATTCCATTGGGCTGACGCACTTACAGTCTGAGAAGATCAAACCATGCCACCTGGAAATCATATATTTATTCCCTTCAGGCGACGCCCCGCTTAATCGTGAGAGAATTACAAATCTACTACAAAATATACAATCACTACACTCTCTATCCAGAAATGAAATAAAATTAGTAACTTTTCCAGAAAAATCTAAAACCACAACAGCGATTGTAGAATTCTGGTCTCCAGTAATACCAGGAATAATATTAAAGGAAAGCGAGACTCTTCACAAATATGGCTACGACTTGACACCAGTACTAAATTGCGAAATCCAAAGATTGGAGACTTCAGAAGAAACTAACAAAACTAAAACTCATCAATCGATCCAAAGGCACAGCGCTATAAATAATACTCCAAATTTCTTTAAAGAAAATATATTTGTTTCAATAAAGAATGGAGAAAGAAGAAGCTGGAGCAAAAACATACCAAAGAGGGAAACAACAACAAATGAATACTCATGGGCTTGGATTGCGGAGAATCAGAATAGCAACAAACAGGGCAAGGAAAACAAACGCCCTTTTTAACGCAGGTTTGACCATCTCTTCCTGGAATATCGCCGGAAAATCACAGGAGAAATTAGCCTTAATCATGGAAGACTGACCAGGGATTGTGGCCTTACAAGAAACTTGGTCAACAACAACTTTTGACCAACAAGACTATTACGTATATGATATTTCTGCAGTGCAGGTTGTACGGGGACATGCGAAAGGCGGGATAGCAATTCTTCTTAATGAAGACTTTTTAAGTGGGACCAAGAAATTATCCCAATAGATTCAAAGAACTTTCAATGTATTAAGGTCAAATTTGGGATTGACCCACTAGAAACTTTGAAAGATCTCCTCATCTTTAACGTCTATATCCCCCCGGGTCAAAAATGGATGCACTAGCAACAGAAATATTCAAGGGAATAGAAAAGGTAGTAGACGAACAAGGCTATCCGTCAGTCTTCATAACAGGCGACCTCAATGGAAAAATATCGAACGATTTACTCGAAAAATGGGCAAACTGTGAAAAAGAAGAAGCCCTGGCAATTCCCACTCCTCTATTCCCCAAAGTAAACAAAGCTGACAAAAGAGGTAAAATCTTGCCAGCTTCACTCCCAATACTAAACGGAGTAATACTAAATGGCAACGTAGAAGGAGATATTCTGGCAACATCTACAAGACAAGGGAACTCCAGCTCCTCAACTCTGGACTATATGATCTGTAGCTTGGATCTGTTTGGTTCTGTTTCACACCTTAAAATTAATTTCGCACTGGGAAGTGACCATGCAATTCTTCAATTAGCTACAGAGTGGAAAACACAACTTACATCCTAAGGCCACATTATGTACTCTCAAAGTACAGTCTTGGTGAACCAGTCCCAAGGACGGATATTGTGGAATTCAAGGACACTCAATAAAATTATTAACGCTATTGAGATGGCTCAACCATTACAGACAATGCACTCTACAAACCCGATAACAAACTTTGAAGTAGTCATCAAAAATTTGGTACAATTTTTGCAGGAAAATCTGAACAAACGGGGGCCAAGAGTGAAACAAAACAATAGATGGAACTCAGACCCTAATGCAACGGAATTAAATAAATTAATAAGGTTGCAATTCCTCCAATACTCTGTATCAAAACAACTAGAAATCAACAACTTAAAAAAACGGCACTGGAGAGAAAAAGAAAAAAACCGGAAAAAAAGACAGGACAAAAACTGGATCGACATACAGTTAGCAGCAAAACAGAATAACCGACGTGCATATTGGAATATAATCGCCAAAGAAATAGGCACAAAAAAATCATTACAAGCTATCCCAGTACCCCCTACAGAATGGGAAACATACTTAACCAATTTATATAAATTAAATAACAGTTCAGAAAGTACGAACGGAATCGCAAGTAATCCCGGAGTAAATACTCTAGATAATGGAGCTCCATCTTCCTCTCTAATTGAGATATATGTAAAAAAAGGAAGAACGTAGGGAGCAACGGGTCCGGATCAAATTCCAATTAAGGTCCTCCAAAACAATCCCAAAGAATGGAGTAAGTTCTTAACTCCCCTCTTTCGCCATATCTTTGACACAGGGGAAATTCCAAATTCTTGGAAGGGGAGCATTGTAATCCCAATACATAAGAAGGGCTCAAGGTTGCTTCCCGGCAACTACAGGCAGATAGCTCTCCTGGATGCAACAGGAAATTTTTTTGCAGCAGCAGTATTAGAACATCTTAAAGACTGGGCATTTTCATCAGGTCTAATTCCTTTATATAAAGCCGGGTTCAGACCAAAACACTCGGTCACTGATAACATTGCAGTGTTGCAAACAATAATCGATAAATATGTAACCTTAAAATCTCAGGTTGTGTACGCTGCTTTCGTTGACTTTAAGACCGCATTCGATAGGGTGGACAGAGGAACGCTCTGGAGAAAACTGCGTAAAATGGGTATCCCGGATAACCTACTTAACGTAATAACATCATTATACTCCGGAACTTGGTGTCAAGTCCAAATGGTGAGGGAGAAGGGTCTCACAAGCCCAATACCTACACCAAAAGGCCTCAGACAAGGATGCCTTCTCGCTCCCTTACTGTTTTCCCTATATCTCAGTGATCTGCCCGAAAATTTCAAACAAGTCTGCAACTTTCCACCTAAAATTGCATATCATAAAATCCACACCATGATGTATGCAGATGATGTAGTCATCCTAGATCTAACTCCATTTGGCCTACAAAGGAATCTGCAAGCACTCTATAAATACACGGAAGAAAATTACTTAATACCGAACACCACAAAAACAAAAATAGTTCCATTTTCGGGAAGGAAACAGTGTGTCAACTACAACTGGACTCTAGGGGGAAAAAGGCTGGAAGTGTCAAACGAATATACCTACTTAGGGAGAATCTTTTCTAAATCCCTGCAAAACTTGCTTCATATACAGAATCTGGACCGGAAAGTCGACGTACATGTGGGAGCACTTGTACGATTATATGCCTCGACCGGTCAAAGGCATTTTTCCTCTCTTCTTCAGGTATATAGTGCTAAGATCCCGCCAGTACTATCATACACCCTTGAATACATTCCACTAAGTCAATGGAAACATCTGGATCTCAAAGAAGGGAAAGTCCTCCGGAAACTCACAAAGATGTCTCAAGCTGTACTGGTACAAGCTCTCCGCCTCGAACTTACACTAGTTAGCTTCTATGCCAGAGGAATTAGTAATATTATTAGATGGGCATATAACCTCATCCACGCAAAACAAGGAATATTACGATCCTTATTAAAAATAGAGACATTTGAACAAGGATCGCCGAAATATGTATTTTGTAGGAACGTCTCAATTGCTTTTAAATTATCAAATGTTAATATTAATTTGTTGAAATCTTGCACTCCTGCCCAGTTGAAGCTCTTTTTAAAACATTTAACACCAAGGTTAAGCTTTGAACTTGAGATTCAGCATTGTTCCAAATTGTCACTGTATAAAAAATATGCTGAAACAATTGTTTATAAGAAAATACAGCAGTATATCTATTTTAACTTAAAGCACGGTGTCAGGCGATCGATTATATCACTCCGGCTCGGGATACTTCCTCTAAAATCTTTTACCTATAAGTGGCTCCCAAACTTATGTAACGGCGGGGTGCAAGATCTGGAACACATGTTATTTGCTTGCCCAAATGGCACAGTTGTAGAAGCAAGAAAAAGGTTTATACAACCAATTCGCACAAACTGTAAAATTAATTCAGTTCAGAACTTGATCTCGCTTTGTAAGATATCACCAAATGAATTTGTATGTTACAATTTATTTACATTTTTAAAATCTTTTTTAACTTTGTATTAGATTGACAACTTTTATTATCTTATTGCAAAATTTTAAAGGAAAATCTTATGTATTAAATATTTGTTGTTCTCAGCAGAGAACTAAATCAAATAAAAATAAACTTAAAACTTGAAACTTAATCTGTTGATCTGTTTTTGTAGACCTCTGTAGGAGTTCCATAACAAAATAAATAAAATAAATTGAAAATTGAAATTGAAAATTGACACGAATGAGTAACGACATAACGTACAGTAGTACCTATTACTACCTTAAGTGTAGCTGGGGTAGATAGCGTGTGGGGACAACTGACTTGTGTGAACAGGTAATGCAATTCTTGAGGTATACTAAAAGCATGCTTTTGTCTTCATGTGGTGTCTTGATGTGGTTTTAATTACAATTATGTGCGGGGGGAACGTGCGTTCGATTCGGTGTTGCCAAGTTGGTGAAGGTATGCCGTAAATGGGTCCCAGATGTTGTGTGGGCGATTTGCTGGGGCGTGAGGTCCCAGTATGTGGTCAGTAGTTTTTGGCAGTGTGTGGCGTCGGCGAGCCACGCTTTTACCAATGGTGCTGGTTTGTGACCCCAGTGTATGGCCACCTTGCGCTTGGCCAGCAGCAATAGCATCGCTACTAATCGATGATGTGTGTCTGGAAGTTCCTTAACATAACCCAATAATCAATGAGGGAGGGCTGGCATTAGGGAGTTTTATGTAATGGTGCTTATTGTTTCACATGCAGCACACCTTTAATTCGCCACCTTCGGACATGTCCAGGCTAGATGCGTGAACATGGCTTCTGGTGCAGAGCACCGTAGGCATCTTGCTTTGTTGGCTAGGCCTATCCTATTGAGGCCCACTGGGGTGTGGTATAGTCTGTGTAGATATTTAAAGTGTATTAGTCGCAATCTATAGTTTGGGGAAAGTCGCTCGGTTTGGCTACAGCAGTACTGCCATTGTTTCACGGATATGACCATGCCCGTGTCCAGTTCCCAGGCCTGGCGAGCTCGCGCAGTGTCCAGTGGGGAGGCTGCTAGTGTTAATGAATAGAGATGGGTTATGAGTTTGCACAGCGATGCGATTGTATGGACATATTCAAGCGCCGTGCTGACTGGCGGGGGGTCTGGGAACGCATTGTTTTTGTTCCTACAGGTCGTCCAGGTTTGATAATATAGTAAAGTGTCTAGAGGTGTGATTTCACATGTTGCTGTATTGCTAAAGGGGGGGGGGGTGGAACTGTCCCTCTGGGTATAAGTCAGCGAATGTTTTTATGCCCAGTGCCTTAGCTTGGCCTGCCACCCCTTTGTCATGCAGGGGGATGAAGGAGGGGTTCTCTGCCAGTACGACAGATGGTGCATATAGTGTGTCAGAGCCTGTTCGAGCCTTCCCATGCACAACACATGCATTCCACAGTGTTGATTTTGTCTTTAGGTGCTTTGGACGGCTGGAATAGTGCAGTTTTTAGCGGCCAAGGGGATGCCTCGTCCACTTCCACCACCAAATGTGGCTGAAATGGTGTGGGGTGTAACCAGAAATGTAAGAAACTTGCTTGGGCATAGAGGGCATATAACTTTAAATCTGGGGCTCCCATTCCCCACGCGCAGGGGACAGTGTCAAGGTTTCAGAAGCGATCCTCGGCTGCCGGCCTACCCATGTCAACACTATCATGTCAGAGTGTAATCTTTAAAAAACTGCGCCGTGAGGAGGAGCGGGACATTGAGAAATAGATATACAAATTTTGGTAGGACCACCATTTTAGCTATCGCAATATGCCCTGCCATCGAGAGTGGTAGTTTGTTTTCATACCTGGATCCGAGCTTCGAGCCACTCTACTGCACGTCCGTAATTCTCCCTCCAAAGATCTTCTGGGTATCTGCTGAGCCATATGCCCAAATATTTGGTTGGCTTGGTTGCCCACTTTAGTGGGTATTCTGTTTGGTATGGGCGCGTAGCTGTGGTGAGGGAAAAGAGTATGGATTTTCTTCAGTTAATTTAGATGTCCGAGTAGCCACCGAAGCGGATCACCTCTCTCGTCATGGGTTCCAAGTTCTTGTGTGGTTCGCAAATATATAGAGTAATATCATCAGCATACATAGACACCACTAGTCCTCTGGTCGTAAAGCCAATGCCTCATTCCGCGTAGTGTTGGCGTAGCCGAGCAGCCAGAGGTTCCATAGCCACTGCAAATAGCAGCGGGGAGAGTGGGCATCCCTGACTCGTGCCCCGAGCAATTGCAATGGGCTCGGAGATTTGGCCGTTTATTTTGATGCGTGCCGAGGGGAGAGTGTATAATATACAGATTTTGTGGATAAAGCTGGAGCTGCAGCCCAAGCGTCTGAGGAGCGGTAAGAGGAAAGGCTACTCTAGAGAGTCAAATGCCTCTGTGGCGTCCAGGAGGGCGGCTACCGCTGGTAGAGATGGGTGGATGTGATGCATGTCTGGGAATATTGTGCGTAGGTTGTGCAATGTGGCTCTTCCCGGTATAAAGCCAGATTGATCAGGGCGTTTAATTAAAGGGATAAGGGGAAGTAGTCGGTTCGCTAGTAGTTTCGTGTATTTTTTGTTATCTATGTTGATCAATGATAGGGGGCGATAAGAATCCCTGAGTTCGGGAGCCTTATCCTGTTTAAGTATAGTTATAATAATTGCTTCCCGAAAGGGAGGGGGGGAGTTGGCCCACCGTCACTGACTCGTGATACATCTCTATTAGCTGGGGAATGAGTATGGTAGCGTATTTTTTATAGACTGCGGGTGTTAGTCCGTCCAAACCCAGGCCTTTGTCTCAAGGGAGACTGGCAATAACCTGTGCAATTTCTCCCGATGTGAACAGAGCATCCAGGTATTCTCTATGACCCGGGTCTAGCCATAGTAATTCAATTGACTTGAAATATTGTTGCAAAGTTTCCCGACCGCTCGTTACATCGGCCGAGTAGAGTTGAGAGTAAATGGAGAACATCACAGTGATCAGTTCTGCGGTAGATGTGACTCTTTGGCCATTGCCATCAAGCAGTTTGGCCACATATGACGAGGCATGCGTCTCCTCAGCAGACCAGCCAGTGTTTTACCAGGGCGATCCCATTCCCGTATTGCCGGGCCCACGTCTCATGCACTAAGTAGTGCACCTCTCTCTCTGGTACAGCCTCATATGCTGACATTTAGGCTCTAAACTCAGCTAATGTGCCGGACCTGGGATTATTGTTATATGCTTGATCCAGCATTTTGATTTCTGCTTCTAGTCTTTACAGGGTCCCTCTAATCACCCGAAGCACTCCAGATTGCTTAGCAATACACACGCTGTGGGTCACTACCTTGAACGCTTCCCACAGTGAGGAGGGTGAGTTGACCGACCCAGTGTTTAATGCAAAAAAGTCAGAGATAGGAATTTCTTCTTTAAATGCCGTGTCCCTCAGCATGTGTGAGGGAAAGCGCCACAAGAAGATACACCGCAGGGTCCAGAAATTTGAAGAACCAGTCGTACAGGGGAATGGTCGGACAAAGTGCGCGCTAAATTTTCAATAGAGGCAGACCAGTTAACTATGTCTTTAGATACTAACCACGGCAAGTGGGACCAGGAGTTGTGTGAGGTGGAAAAGCAGGTGCCGTCCCGTCCATTGGGGTGTGTGTGTCGCCTCACATCCAGTAGCGCATTGTCAGTTATGAGAGAGTTTGATGTCTCTGCGGCTTGCGGTTGTTGTCGTCTGGTACTCGAACGATCTAGGTTCCCTTGTAGCGCAACGTTAAAGTCACTTCCCCAGATTAACGGGCAAGGGCTATGTTTTGCTGTCAGTCTCCAAATACGGAGAAAGATGTCAGGATAGTCCGAGTTGGGTCCATAAACAGCCGCCATGATCAGTGGTTATGTGTATAGTGTGCCTGCCAGTACAACATATCTACAGTTGGGCTCTATGTGGGTGTGTGTAGTGTGACATGGAAGTCCCTTCTTGAGTCGGATGGTTACCCCCTAGCATAGTTAGAGTATACTGATGAGCAGGAGTAATCCCATCAACGGGCGTGGAGCCGAGCTGTGTTACTGGTGGATAGGTGTGTCTCTTGCAGAAAACACAGTCTACATAATGTCTCATAAGGTATGCATGCATGAGACAAGGTTTGCGGTGGTCGTAGATACCCTGAGTGTACCATGTTAGAAAGGATACATTAGTCATAGTTCAATTAATGTATGTACGTGTCTTGTCGTGTCTCAATATTATCGTTGAGGGTTTGGAAGAATTGTACCATTGGAAATGTTGGTGCAGCCTCTTAATATAACAGTTAACAAATCTAACAAACCCCCCATCCATTGCACTACCTAAAACCTCCCAGGTCCCTCCCCCACCCACTCCAACCCGCCCAATTAAGTTGAGATATTGTACTCCCCCACCCACATATCCCAAACTTTTAAACCTAATGAACGTCCAAGGGAATTATCCTGTGAGGGTACGTGGACTCTCCAGGCGTACTCCCCTGACCGGAGGTCAAGCATTGTAGTATATTTGGGAACAAAAAAGGGTAGCATGGCACATTATGTCCAGCCTCTTCACTTGGGCACGCCATATGCTGCAGTTACTTTGTATGGTGGTGGAGCAGTCCAGTGTGGTGTTAGGGTCCATATCAGTTTTGTAAGCAGCACTTATATATGTGTCTCAGTCATTGTCTCTGGTGCTGCCATCTTTGGACGATCCAGGTGAGTTATGTGGGTGCGATATATTCCTGCTTAGTTGTTTCACCTAGGTCATAGCAGCCTTGGAGTCCTTGAAGTAGCGCAGCCTGCAGTTATCTATGCGAAGTTTGGCCAGATAAAGGAGGGTGTATGGAAATTTTAGTTGTTAAAGAATCCGTTTTTCTGGTAGGAAATCACGTCTTGCCGTCTGTCCTGCCAGAGTAAAGTCAGGGTAGAAGGAGAGGGTGTTTCCCTGATGCCTGATCTCCCCTCGTTCTCTGCCTTTCCGCAGGGTCACGTCTTGGTCACGATAGTTCAGTAAGCGGGCTATTATTGGCCATACAGGAGCTCCAGGGGGTGGTCTTGGTCCCAGCGATCTGTGTGCCCGTTCCACAATGAAGAGTTCCGACAGTGCTGTGGCAAACAGTTTGCGGAGTATGGATTCCAGGTAGTCTTCCATCTTGGAGATGGCTGTAGATTCTGGGATTCCGATAATGCAGAGGTTATTTCTTCTAGAGCGAGGTTCTAGGTCTCCGTTCTTGGCACGGACGAGATCATGCACCTTGTCCATTTTTAACAAGTGCAGTCGCTCATCGGTGAGGGCGTCGTCCGCATCAGAGACCCTGGATTCTAGGTGCGCAATCCGGGAGTCATGCAAGTCTACCCTTTGTTTCACTTGATGGAGCCGGGTGGTAAGATGGTCTATTTTGGAGTCTGTAGCTTTTAGGCTGGGTTTGACCTCTAAGAGAAGAGAACGAATATCCTCGTCTTGTACTCAAGCGTTGTCAGTTTGCGTTGCCTGTTCCTAAGCATCTTGTGGTCGTTCCCCATGCCGTCCAGTCTGCCGGTTTTCAAAGACTATCTTGGTCTGTTTTGTGTCCATTTTCCCCATCTTATTGTGAATTGGAGTGTGTTGGTGCATTGGGCAGGAGACAGGGGAGCGCAGGGCATTGCTGCGGGCCGCGCAGCCGGTCAGCCGGTTGGTGTCGCACTTGTTTGCCTCCTGTTTCTGTGTACAATGCGGGGTTGTGTAGTTTGCGGCCGTCTTTGTCAGCTGCTGTTGGTGGTATAGCTGCCCCGTTCGATTTTCAACAGCCGCTTTACCAGCTATTCCCTGGGTGGCAGGTTGGTAGGCGTCGGTGATTAGGGCATTTCTAGTAGCTGTGCATGTAGTGTGCAGCGTATCTATTCTTATGCTGTCACAGCTCGATCTGTTTCACAGCTAGGACACAGTCCTGCCACAGGTGGTTCCCACCGGCTCTCTGGACTGGTGTCTCAAGAAGGCTGTGGCTGTCGAAGGGTCTGGGGAGATTGTTTCTTTTGGGTATCTCCTGCACGCTGTGTCAGTTTCCACGCCCTTCTGCTGATCTTCCCAGGCAGCAGGCTCATTCTCTCTACCTTCCCGCTAGCAGTCGCCGTTCCCAACATGGGTGGGTACCAAATAACAGAAGCGCACTGCTGCGGTCGACAGTTGCCTTGTACGTGTTCACATTAGAGGTGGGTCTAAGGTGGCCCAGGGGAACACAAGTTATACAGAGTCCCGTTTGCGGTAATGGCCCCCTGTGCATTCGGATCAGTTATATGCAGTCCACAGGCATAGCACAGATGGGCACGGGCCCGCCCAGTGCCGCCATGGTAAGTCTGTTACAGTTCACCGGTTTGGTGGCCTTGTGGGAGGGGGGGTGATAGGATCGTGACGCGTCTGGCGTGTTCTGCCGCTGTTGGCCCTCAGCCGACCCCCCTCGCCCTGACTCCTTACTTCGTAGGGTTGCGCGGTACCCCGCTCCCTCTTTTGTTGCAGCAGTCTTTCAGGCCAGCCGCCAGCGCTCCGCCACTCCACACGGAGCACGCTCGTCCCCACTGCGACTTTGACCCGCCAGGTCGCCGTTTCCCCAGATCCGCCTCGGGTGATTTTTCAGTCCCTTGTCAGTGCAGGCGCAGCAACTGGGCAAACTCCACATCTATGCAGCAGTGTAGTTGTGTTCTCGGGAGTGCGGTTATGCACCCAGCCGTTGCGCTCCGGATCTTGCCGGGCGTGGCCCTGCCGTTTCTCTCGTGGCCTATTCTGCTGCCTCATCGGCCGGCGTGTTCACATCTCTATCTACGACCTCGCAGCTCTCAGACCTCGCCCGGTGGGTTGTAGGTGCGCCTTGCAGTGAGAGCAATGTAGTCCCCTTCTGTATTTAGCTGGGAGAGTATTCATTCCCTCGGATTGTGGCGGATATTTTGCTCGGCCGGCAGAGTCCACTCAAGGTGCGGCCATCTTTCAACCGGCGAGACCGTGCAAAAAAAGCATTTTTAATTACAGTCATAAAAGTGAGATAACTCTAGATTGTTGGCATTTATTTTGCCACCTTCAAGGCCAGGGGTTCACAAAGGCAATGTAAGTGGTCACAAGGGGCAAGCTAGGGGTTGCAGCTGAGATCCGTGGTGAGCCCTAAATGACGGCTATGATTAAATGTTGAGAAATCTATAAACATTAACCTCTTTCGTGAGCATTTCAAAGTTTAACTCCCATTGGAAACTTTGCTTTGCTCTATGGGAAAAAATACTATATGGAATTACACTGAACTTGGAATGACACGAAAGCTTTATTTAGAGGAGTGCCTTTGCTTAGTCTGAATCCTTTCAATAGTTTTTGAAAAATCAGCATTCCAAAAGGAGTTCACAAGTTTCGTGGGATTCGATTATAGAGATATCTATGTCGGCCCAGTTTGTGAACTGTCTGAAGCCTCACATTTAAAAAAGAAACAGATCCCATTGGATGACGGAGGTTTTTGTCTTCGAGTTAAGGTTTATGAACCGAGCATTGGATTCAGGATGGAAACCATCTGATTGACTGACTGTAACAAAAAATATTTGGTCACAACTTTCATTACAGGACACTGAGCACGGTTCCAGTGTCATAAAAAACACCAAGGCCATACAGGCATGTATGGTGAGCACACTGTTATCCCCGGATTAGTTTAGGTGAGGGGCAAAGGGACTATTCAGAGCTCAAATTTAAAAAAATTAACTTGAGGCAGGAAATGGACCCGAGGTTCCCGGCCCCGGCTTAAAGTTAACCAACTCTCACAGGGGGTCCCACACTGGGGACCAATGTGGGACCCCTTGTGAAAGTTCACCAACTCTGGATATGTTTTTGGAGTAAACTCGACATTTGGCTGCATTATTTTGATGTGAAGTCAACGAACTCTAGATACATGTGAACGTCACTTAAAATAAGATTAATACATTATTTCATTATGTTTTTTTACAAGAAGGTTGAGGCCACATTGTGTTTTTAAGAGATGAGTTCATAGTGAACTCTAATCTTTATAAAACACAGGCTGTCCAATTACTTGGACCAAACTCTGAAATCGTGACTTGCCCAGCAATAAGGGCTGAACCGCTTATAAAGTCTGTTGGCTTCTGATTGAGTACTCATACTTTCTGGCACCTTTAAAAGCATTCTGAGGTGGTTATTGGTTGAAATGTTACATGTCCTTCCACCACAATAGAAAACGCCTGTGCCATAGTTACAGGAGCCCCATACATTTGTTAACAGTGGGAGACCATAGGAGTTGCTACAGGGAGCATCTGCTGAATTTTTAACACAGCTAACATGCAGCTTCCTGGACCCTTATCTGTGCCTCAGAGGAAGAAGTGATTTATATTTAAAGGAACAAGGAGGAAGAAAAAGCATCTAAGCACTCCATAGTTTAGTATTTTTCAGAGATCCTCTTGGAAATAAAAAATTTAATACGAGGGTGGCTACCTGTAAATTCTGTTGAGCAGCAGTCAGTGAGGTCTGGACACGCCCTCACTGACATGACAATAATGCGTCTGAAGTTGCAGTACAAACAATAGTATATGACATTCCAGTATCAACAACAGAAGAAAAAAAAGCATTAGCTTGCTGGAAGACAGAAACATTAGAAAATACTTCTGATTACTTGCAGTAGGAAACAGAAAAGGAGAACAACCCCTGCTTCAGCATCTTCGCATTGTATTGTATGGTGTGCAAAACAAATGTGCGGTGTGGAGAACAAAATACCTGATCAGGAGTGAGAACAAATGCTGGAAGAACACTACCAAAAATAACAATCAAGATAAAATACTTTGGGGCATTTTTACAAGGAAATGTCGGCATGCAGAGCTGTGCCAAATTTGGCAGCGCAGCACTCCGACATTTCCAAAACGCATTTACAACAATACGGCGCAATCCTCTGCTTTCCATTGAGCTGGCGCTAAAATTAGCTGCCTGGCGCCAATGCAGGCATCCTTACACCATAGTACAATGGTGCCTGTGTAGTAGGGAATGATTGTTTATGTGCTGGAAGGTGTCTCTTCCGGCACATAAGCAATCATTCCCTACAACACAGACACCATTGTGTCCATACCTGCACATAAACAATCATTCCCTTCAACTGCATTCTGAAGCACACATAGAAGTAGCAAATCGTCATTATTAATGATTGCTTATGTACAGGAAGGGACACCTCCCTGCACATGAACAATCATTAACAGCATTTTGCTCTTTCTATGTGTGCTGCAGAATGCAGCTCACATAGAAAAAGCAAAAACGAGGAGAAATAAAAATATTTATCCTTGTTGCACCATTCTAACGCCTGCTATGCATGTCGTTAGTTTTTGACGCTGCCTCAGATTTACAGATCCTTGTAAATCTGGGGCAGCGTCAAAATGCATTAGGTGTTGCGGTGGAACGCCCAAAGCAACACCCATTGCACGCCCCTTTCATGCAAAGTGATGCGTGTAAACGGGCTGTATTTACAAGGCGGTGTTAAGCCACTCAAAGTAGCTTGGCACCACTTTTTAAATATGGAGAAGGGTGTAGCACCACCAGTACGTTGCTAAAAGTGGTGTTCTGGTGGCGCTATCTCCTTGTAAATATACGTCAAGGTTTTCAGTTTTCAAGGTGCTGTTCTAAGCTACAAGCTTTCTGAGTTAGATTGGGCGCAGTCTGAAATTCAGGTCCTGCGGCCAACCCTACTGTCTACAGAAGGCTGTGCAGAGTAAACGTTTTCAACCCAAAGCGAGGTTAGGTGCATGACCCAGCCTTATGTCAGATGTTGTAGTAACAACCGCTGCATATGGCAGAAGATGGTGTGCAGCAGGAGTTGGCCACACTAATGGTGTTGGCAGTTTACAGGGCTGGGGCACTTGGCCACCAAGTAGGTTTGAAGTTGGGTGTAGTATAAAAAAAGAACAGAAACTTAATGAATAAACACATCAAAATTGTAGTAATGCTTAACCTCATTTACAGCACCATAATGTAAGTTTAAATAACACTTCTAAAATTCACTAAAAAACGTGAGTTAATGTACAGTTTTGATTACAACTTAAATCAACCCCCCCTGAAAATCACAATCCACGATCTATAAATTGCACTCCAGCTATGCAAACCGTAAGTCCCACACCAAATGGAGTTCTAATGATTTTACAAAATGTATACCACTAGGTAAGAAACACGAACAGCTCAATATTATTACCTACCAGCACATTCCCAAATAAAGAAATCATACTCTATACATATACGTCTCATCATTAATGTTAATGGTAACATTGTATGTCATGTCACCTGTTAGATCATTTGTAGTGTGATTTGTAACTTAATAGGTGAGTTATGGGTTGCATGGCTTGTGTCAGTTATGGATTGCTGAGCTAACCATAATTGGTGAGTTTAAAGTTTTTTTTCTATTTTAAGATGTAACTATAACTGTACCATAACTGTGGGTCATACCTTCATCAATACTGATGGGTGCAACAGAGGCCTTTTAACAGCCTCTTCCACCTACTGCACCTTTGGAATTCAAATTAAATAGAAAGATAATCTTAAAACCATTATTCCAGATGGAAAATAGGTCCGTCTGCTGAGCTGTGTTCTATTTGTGGATAGTCTTTTGTATTTATGTAATGTTAAAATAAGGATTGGGGGGGATTGGTACATTAGGAATTGCCATTCACAAAGTGAAACATGACATTGGATCATGGATTTAACATTTTCTGGGCATCACTCGGCATTCAGTCCAGAGATATAAGCCTAGCCAGAATCAAACATGAAACAGAGCGAAATGTCCCAATTCTACAGAAAAAGACCTTGGACTAGATGTACGACTGAGAATTTGTGACTCATATTTTGCGAGAAATAGCAAGTCGCAAATTACGAGACGCTAAATGGAACGTACGACCAATTTAGGCCCTCAATTTGAGGCTCACAGTTGAGTCACTTTGCAATTACCGGGCTCACATTTAGCGAGTCTGTATGTGTCTGCAAATTGCGGGTGGGTCGCAAATTAATTGTGAGTGGGTCGCAAATTGACTGCGAGTTGTTAGCAAATTGCGATACTTTCACAATTTTCGACTGCAGCTTTAAAAAGTGCCCAATCACTTCCTGGAACAGCAGAAGGACCCCAAACCAGGAAGTGGTGTCCATTGTGATGCCCGCATAGCAGTAGGAGCACACAGTTGAGCCAGAAGCAAACTCAAGACTGCGTCCAGGCACCAGGCAAGGGCTGCAATGGCCAGCCAGCAGAGCGAGAAGGGAGCAAAGAAGCGCTAGCGCAAAATCCAATTTTCAGAGAGATTTGGAAATTCTCACAGATGGTTGCTGCACCAACCATAAAAAGCTGTTTGGCTAGGCCTCCCAGAATTTTCCAGAATCAGAAAAACGCAAGACCTTGAGGGAGATGCAGCAACAAATTAATGCCCTGGGAGTTGCAGATAGGTCCATCGATGACCTCAAGAAAAGGTGGTACAACCTGCGCTCTTTGCTAAGGCAAGGATAGAAGCATGGCTGGGACAGTCCCAAGGGTCCTGAGCAGGACCATCGAATGCTCCCCCTCTCATCTGTGGAGCCACAACAGGATCCTGGACAGGATACAGAGACAGCATGTGCCTCAGGAACCATCCACACCTCTGCAATCACCTCAGGTAAGTACAAAATACCTATTATTCAAACATACTTGCCAGTACCTAGCAGTCCACAGGCATGTAACATAGATACCCCTAGACACTCCATTTTAGGCTCCAAAAGTCACATCAGTTGCATTATGGGACATGTAGTTAGGTACACAAACAGTGGAGGAACTCTCTGATATGAGCTGAAGAACATGGTCCGACAACTCATATAGTGTCTCACACATGCATTTATTTATTTTTACATGTACCACATAGATGCACCTGTGCCAGTCCAGGGCACACAAGAGGAAGCGGGGGAAGAGCAGGACCATTACCTGATGGAGGCAGAGCTGGATGTCCAGGCAGAGTCACAACCAGGACATCAGACGGCCAGGGCAACACATCCCAGCAGGCAACAGCACCGGCAACAACTCCTGCCACCACGGTCCAATGCAGCGCTTGTAGAGGCGGCAACGGGTAAGGCCTTATGCCCATTTCCAGGCAGGCACAGGTGACCAGGCGAAGGCCACCAGCATCGAGCAGGCAATGCTTCAAATTAAGCAGCTGCAACAAAGACAGCTGAGGGCTATCAACAGCAAGCTGGCCCAGGGATTCACAAACATATCCCTCCAAATGGCAGACAACCAGGCCCGGCTGGATGCCCGGCTAGATGCCAAGTTAGATGCCTGACTGGGGTGATGGGACAACTCTACACCGAGCTGGTGGAGGAGAGGAGTCAGCAGAGGCACATTGAGAGGAGCAGGACACGCTGGATGGGGGCATTAACCCAGGTGATTGGTAGCATGGCCCAGGCAAACACCCTCCACTCAAGACGCACACTGGCCCTACAGGTGGAAATTGGGCACTATAGTGTGGATGAGGTCAGAGGTCTGCAGAATATGACCGCTGCTCTTGAGGCCATACAGACCTCCAGTGTTGTCATAGGGGTGATGAGGGATGCTCCTGACAGTGAAGTATCCAGCCACAGCAGAGTCTCCACTGTGGAGACACACATCATGCATAGGAGCAGCAGCAGGCAGCCCACATTCCCACAGGGTAAACCCCAATTAGTAGCCAGAAGAGGCAGGAAGTGACTGGACAGTGCATGTGTACCATGCTATTGCCCCCCTGGACCATTGTTGGCAGAGGAGTAACCGCCCTTTGTTAAACTGATTTCAATTATGTTGCCCATGAAGGACATGTTGTCCTGCAGTAAATTACAAATACCCTGATAATAAAGGGTTCCCAGTTTGTGAAATCGCATACTAGTCTTGTCATTTGTGGAGGGTGTAATTTAAATGGATGCCTCTTATGTGGTCCCTACGTCATCTCCCCTTTGCTGCTCTACTTTGCTTGGGGGGTGTCGGACAGGTGGGCCAGGGTCATCGTCCTCTGAGTCGGAATCAGACACCTCCATGGGTAGGCCTCTCCTGCAGGCAATGTTGTGAAGAATTGCACGTTACAACTATTTTGCAAGCCGTTACAGGCTCATACTGCAAGGCCCCACCGCTTCGAAGGCATCGAAAGAGCGATTTAAGGATGCCAAAGGTGCTCTCAATTAAACTCCTGGTGAGTTTGTGAGCACTGTTGTTCCGTCTCTCGTGTGGGCTGTTGGGATTCAGGTAGGGCGTGAGGATCCATGGCTTAGGGCATACGCACTGTCAGCTGGTGAGACAAATATGAAGGTGAGACAACATAGAGAGAGTAATGTTTGCACTGATACATTTTATTCTGTGCATCACATTGCATTACCTAGTAGGTATCCTTTGTCAAATTCCCCCATTTGTAGTCGCTGGTGAATGCCACTGTGGCGAAAGATGTAGGAGTCATGGGTGCTCCCTGGACATTTTGCTGCAATTTCTGTGATGATATGTTGTGCATTGCAGACTACCTAAATGTTTAGTGAATGTGTGCTCTTGTGGTTCCGGAATATGTATTCCAGGTTGGATAGGGGGCATATGGACACATGGGTCCCATCTATGCAGCCAATTACCTGTGGAAATCTTTCTATCCTGTAAAATTGGGTTATTGTATTCTGATTTTCTGTAGCATCCCTGGGCAGGTAGATGTGTTCGTGTATGTGGTGGATCATAGCGTCAAGGAATTTGCAGAAGAAGCGTGAAAGCGCACTCTGCAACACCCCTCCAGCCCCTGCAATGACATCTTGGTAACTACCAGTGGCCAATAAGTGGAGGGAGCACACCACCTGGGCATGGGTGGGAATTGCATTGCTGCGCTGGGTTCTGCTTTCTAGTTGTGGCTTCAAGATGTCTATTAGCTCTAGAATCACAATGCTACTCAGCCTGTACTGGTTATATATCTCTTCCTCTGTTTTGTTAAACATGGTTAGCCTGACTCTGAAAACCCTCTCCTGTCTCTGCCTCCTAAAATCCGGATCCTCCTCGCTATCACGTACTGGGCAGCCATTGTTGTAAGATTTGTGAGGCATTCTGGGTCTGGTTTTATAGGTTGGGCCCTGTTACCACCTGATTTTGATTCATGGTAAACTACATGTGCAAACGGGTCATTTTGGGCTTACTCACAAATTGCTACTCGTCTGTACATGAAGGTTTGCGACTCGCAAATAGTGAGTCGCTATTTGGGACACCCAAATTCCACCCGCATATTTTTGCGTCTCGTTAATCTGTTGCATCGCAATTTCTGATTTGCAACTGCATGTCGTACATTGCGTACAGCTCATTTTGCATGCGTGAATCGTTTTGCTAGTCGCAAAGCGGTCGTACATCTGGCCCCTTGTTTCTAAAGCTCAGGTGTATCACAACACTTGACCAGGAAGCTTTAGAACACACCTAATAGAATTTTAAATGTTATCCAGCATATATTACATTTAGTCCAGCTTGGGCCAGGCACCCTTTTGGAAATATTGTTCTGTGTAGAAGTGTGTTTTTTTCTGGCAAGCCTCTGTCCCTCCCTTCTGCTAGCATTATCAGCTGCAACAACAACCCTTTATCTCTGTGCAACTGCCTTTCATTAGCAGAGAGCGCTGTTAAAATGATTGTAGTAAAATCAAGTTACAGGTTAAAAGACCTTTTTGAAAGCTCCCGGAGGCTGCATTTATGACTTTTGGCGCTATACAAATGAAATGCAATGCAACTAGTGAAGGCCAGGGAGCCTGAGCCACTGTTCAATTTTATCTTTTCTTCACAAAAATTTTAGTTCTTCCCTTGCTTTCCCTTCTATAACACGATATTTTTTTACCATTTAGGTGTGAATAAACTTTTAAATACACTTTATAAGTGTCGTTTGAAATAACTATTTTCCATCAATGCAAATGCGTTTTTATTGGAAAATCTCCGCAGTCATTTTCGGCACAGAAATTGTTAAACACTGAGGGGCTTATTTACAAGCCTCTTGAGCCACATTTGGGTCATTTTTAACATGGGAAAAGTGACGTAAGGGTGGCGCAAGGGGCTTGTAAATAAGCCCCTGAACCTCCAGTCCTGATGAATTAACTGAAGGGTAATGGTGAAGCAAGACATGTAATTGCATAAGTGTCAATTAAAGTCTAGCGAGTTAAATAGTGTTTTAGATCAACTAGTCCGGTGTGATGTAGACAGGTGTGAGACTAAACGGGGCATTAAATAACACAAGCAAACAGAGACTAAAGAACACATAGAACGCTCTATGCTGCTATATTTTCTGGCCCCGGCTTTTGCCAGGTATAACATGGGTTTTGGAGTGCTTTCTATAGACAGGACAGTCGTGCCCAATAGGTAGGCTGTATGTGTGGCACCCAGCATAAGTGCCTAAACTTCCCCTTCCCTTGCTGTTTTTGTTCTGTTTATGTGAAGACAGACTACACTGCGGTTGCTCATTGTGTGATGGAAGTTTGCAATAATGGTTGCGCCTTTGCATTTGATCCACTGCGGAGGCACAGAATCCTGTGCCTGTGCACAGGGTAATGTGTTTGGCTATTGCCTTCCGGGTCGTGTATGGCCATGGAGGGCATTGCTGCCTGGCCAGTGGAGTCTGTCGTATTTGGAGCTGCGGCTTGGCATTTAATACTGTGCATAGGAATGTGGGAATTTGCTTATGCAGATGAGGCTGGATTTGGATATTTGTAATTGTGCCTGGGGCTTATGATGGTTGTTAGGCATATGCCAGCTGCATCTGGGTAGGCCAATGCTGTAACTCTGACATATGAAGGCAGAACCCCTGGTGTATCATGACTGTACCCATGACACATGATAGAAGCACTCTAGTTAATATCTGGGTGGTACTCAAAATTGACTTTTATCTGCTTCTGGGTTATTTAAGTTTGCATTTATTGTAGGAATGTGATGTCTTATGTCATTTCCTGTTATGCAGCACTCTAGTTAATATCTGGGTGGTACCTAAAATGGATTTTTATCTACTTCTGGGTTATTTATGTTTGCATTTATTGTAGGAGATTGAAGTCATGTCATTTCCTGTTATGCTGCTGGGTTAAAGGTCATGTGACACCACGTACTGTAATGTAATCAGGGCTAAAACTCATGTGATGGCAGTTCGTGTGATGTCATGGGGTTTCAAAGGGTGGGTTGTGACATTTCCACTACTCCTGGCATTTCCATGCTAACCTCAAATTTTCCCTAAATATCTCCCCAACCAACTACACTGGATTTTTATCATCTCAGTAGTACATTTTGTTACACAAGGAGAAAAGAAGAAACACCAAAATGACCAGAGGTAAACTGCATGCAAGTACACGCACAAACTCTATAATGCAGAGAACGCCACCAAGCATAACAGTGCACATTAGCCCAAGACACGTGATGTCCCACAAAGAGCTGATCACTTCACACAGTTCAGCAAAGCTTGGAGGCACACACAGAGCATCAGGTACAAACCATGATTTCATGACGGACCCTTCATCTTTCATTTTCTTAGCTTTTATTTCAGGTGCGGGGTAATCTATAGTAGCAATGCCCATACCTCATTAAGTACATGGCTTTGTTTATGTGTGTAGTTAGAGGGAATGGATCACTCCTTTACATGTTGCCTGGCGGCAGTAAACAGATGACACATGTGATAATGATTTGTCCACCACCTTTTCAACTATTCTGTTTGTAAGTGCACAGCTCATGGTGACATAAAAGTGCCGACTACTCTTCAGCACTGAGCAATGGGTTTTGTCAAGTGTTAGAAGTAGGTGTCGATCCGTCACCTCTTTTGTAGAGCCTCTGAGGAAAGCCTGACCATTTCCAGAAGCCACACAGTCTGTCTCGATTGTAACACATGGTACAGAGAGGATGCGGTCTGGAAAGTAATGCCTGACAGCCAAAGGAACACACCAAAAAAAAACTCTGTAGTGTTAGATCCCAACTGTAAGGCAACTCTTGCAAGACTGATGTTGTGGATCGAGTAAAACCAGGACAGGAGCATACCTTGAGCTGGAGCTAGCAAGACTAGAGCAGAGCTGGAGTCAGTGCAGAACTGGACCAGAAATGGACCTGGAGCTGAAGTGTGAGTCAAGAGATAACAGCACTGTTGTAGAGCTGAAGAAAGAACAGGGCTGGGCAGAGCTGGATCTGAAGCTAGCAGGCCTAGAGCAAAGCTAGAGCTGGAATTAGCAGGACTGGAATGGATTAAGCCCATGACGGAAGGAGAGCTGGAGTTATTAGGCCTGAAGTATGACATAGAGCCAGCAGGACTAAAGCAGAGCTGAAGCAGATCAGGAGTGAGAGCAGGGCAGACAAGACTGGAGCAGAGCAGGAGTGAACAATCCAACAGAAGAAGCAAGTCGAAGGAGTTGCAACAAACTGGTACTCTGATCAAAGGCTGTTTATATACTGTACAGTCAGGAACCACTTGATTGGAAAGAGCTAGACACTGAACACAAACTGACAGACAGGAATGGGCTGGTCTCAGAAAAGAACATACTGGAATGGTGTTGATATTTGGGGGCCATCTTGGACTGGAGTTTATGGCGGTCATCTTGGAAAGGAGTCTTACTAAAGGAGAGTTGGACTGTAGCTTCCTGCATACAGCGTCCCAATCTTAATGAGATTCCCCAAAAAACCATTTGGGTAGTTCATTTCCTAATAACATTATGGTAGCTATTTTTGAGTAAAATACCAACTCTAATGTATTCTCTATTTAATTGAATTGTAAAATAAAAACAAAAAACATGTAAGACTAACTTACAGAAGTTAAGGCAGAGTGTTTAGATTTTATCCTATCTATAGAACTGTCAGAGTTATTAAAAAAGCAATTGTCACCACAAAATTCTGAAGACTGCATAAGCAATCCACAAATTCTAACCCGAGGATCACTTGTAGCAAGGAGACTACTGCTGGTACCCTGTAATAGAAGAGCTTGCAATCTACGTGCTTATTGAGATCAGCTGTTTTTCCCTGTTTTTTCATGAATATTGAGGACTACAGTACCCAGCATGCTAGTAGTGTGACGTGCCCAGGTGTATAGAAGTCAACAAAGCTATTGACAACAGATTTGCAAAGATATCACTTATTCAGCTGATTGTGTATGTGGTGTTTCAAACCATGGAGCGACAGGGCCAAGTCATTATGTAACTCCTGCAGAAAAGGCTACCTGAAGGTGCAACACAGTTCATGAGGAATTCTACACATTGAATGGCGCTAATCACCAACAGCACCAACAAAGGCATTGAAAAAGCAGGACAAATCAGGTAACAAACCAAAGGGGAGCATATTAGCCAACATAGCCCCAAATGTACCCTCTGCAGCCCTTACCTCAGCACTAAACAGCGCACAGTTCACTTCCAGAACAGCGAACGACAAAAAGCACAGCTTGAGGCACAACCTTTGAGAGCGCAGGCCTTAGCACCCATAAGAGAACAAGAAGACAATAGCTAACATCAACGGCAAAGTGCGCAATAAAGCCAGCACTGCACTACACCCACCACATGCCCAGTTTAATACCAGGAGGATGGTCACAGCACAGTGCAAGATAGCGGCTAATAGGGTGCACTGCCCACCAGAATGCAGATTACAGGGTAGAGTACAGCTCAGAGAACAGCAGAGGACACACACTCTAACAAAGACCACATCAAAGAGCCCAGTACTAACTAAAACTACAACGATTAGCAAAGAACACTGTATCCAGCATTGAGCACATCAAGGAGCACGTCGCCTAAAGAGAATCAGAAAGCATGAGGCACAGGACCCAGATTAAAGCACCATACACAGCATAGAGCACAGATTACACACCACATCATCGACCCCAGACAGAAGGCACAGCAGCAGGATAAGTAACTTTGCATTGACTCTTACACCTGCTCATCCCCTCCTAACTCTCTACTACCCCCATGCATACTCTTCTCTCTTCGTTCTACAATATTTTGTGGCATCACCCCATATCCACATGAACCATGCATTGCCAAACACTACAGATCTGGCTTCAGTGAGCTAATGAAAGCAAACACAGATATGCACAACACTGTTTGCATGAATTAGCACATTAAAACCAGATCTGATGGCTTAGATAATGCTTGAGATATTTTTCCCTTCTTCATTTGTCCAAAACATAATTTTCACTATTTGGTATTTGCCTTGTTTTGCTTAGTTTGATATGTTTTGCATATGTAGTTCTATAGTAGTCTATTTTCGAATGTTCTCCTCCCTCTGCTTAGCTCCACACGTTTTAGGCCATTTACAAGTGATGTTAGCCAGTAGGTTGATAGGAGAGAAAGCACGTGCTGCCAGTTCCCTAGGCTATCTCATTTCCCTGAAATATTCACAAAGAGAAGATTAAACAATTTAAAAAATAAGCCCAATTGCATTGTGAAGCTAATTTAAAATATAAACATACAGTGTGACAGCATATCCACTGAACTGATCAATACAATTTCTTAGTTTTATAAGCTGATTTGCATTTTCCTTTTCCCATTTTCAGTTGGGAACTTTTGACGAGACCCGGGCCACTATATTTAAAGACTGCTAGGAGGTTAAGATGAGTTGACAGCAGTTATTGCTGTGATGACAGACTGTCTCATGTACTGACTGACTGACCGCCTGTTGCAGGTTAATGCTACCACTGAGCTCTCTTCTTCCCAGCAGGCCTCTGGAACTGACTGAGTTGTCAGCAATCATGAAGATAATGAAATGACAGAAATAGATAAATATTGAATAGCTCATTCCATTGATTGGAGTGCTTGAATTTTAATAGATCGGTTTTAATAGTATCACATAATTTGTGTCTTAAATACTGAAATAAAATTAATTGACTGATATTTTCTTTTCCATTCTTTATATTCATATTTTCTTTTTTAACTAGAGCAATCGTAATTTTGTTAGGCATTATTTGGGCAGAGATATACATGTAGGTGACTGATTTCTGTACCTTGCTTCCGTTTGCCCCTTGTCTGTGTCTTTCGTGGTGATGTATTTGCCACTTGGAGAGTATGATCTATGTAGAAAGTTGGGTGAGAGATTCCTCCATATACAACTGAGATAGTTCAAGCAAGGGCAAGGTGAGCTGGTATCAACATGGCTCCACATGAGGGAATGCAGCAGAGTTAATCTGCAAGCAAGCTTCCTTGGCATTAAACATACTTGCTGTTACCTGGGCTGTTCGTTGAGGGGGTGACGCCCTACTCAAACAACAGCCACAATCCTTGTCAGGGTAAACCACACAAAGTCACTAAATTAATCTGTGCTTAATCCTCTAGTAGCTTGGCACAAAAGCAGACAGGCTTAATTTAGAGGCAATGTTTTAAGTATTTATGCAGCGCACAAACAGCAATAAAGTGAAACCACAACAGAAGAAAAATTCCACGGCAATTTAGAAAAATAGAGTACATGTTAATAAATTATGTGAGACCAAAGCAAAAAAAAATCAAAACAGTAGAACTAGCGATATGCAATTTTAAAGATTTTAGACCAAAGTAGCTCCAAAAGGTGCAAATTGCCAATAGAGGGTATCTGGTCGTGCTGGATGAGGGCAAAGTCACCAGTACAGGTTGACCAAGATGGAGCGCAGGACCAAGTTTGGCCCTCTGAGGATTGTACCTTATGTCGTTGGTTCGCAGTCTTTGCAGCAAGGCTTTCCGGGGCTTTGGATCACTTGGCGTCGGTTGCAATTAAGCTGGCAGCTGTGCAACGAGGCTTTGAGTCACCCAGCGACTATTCTGATGAGTCTGGCAGCTGTGCAGTGAAGTTTTGCTGGGTTTCACGCTGCTCGGCGATGGTTCAGATGAAGCTTGCAGCTGGGGGGGCGAGGTTTTGCGGGGTTTTGTATCCTTCGTGACGGATTTGGTGGAACCTTCTGCTAGGCAAGGAAAAGCTCTCTCTGATGCCAGGCAAAGGCTTAGGACCTGGGGAGGCACCACTTGGGAATCAGGAACTCACTCCAGTAGAGGCCAGCAGGGCTCAAGGAGGTCCAGTTGCAGGTCCATGTAGGTTAAGTGGAACTGGTTGTGTACCTATAGCTCAGAACAGGAGGCCAGTCGGCTGACCCTCAGAGTCACTCAGGTAGCTTTGAATGAAAGGAAGAGGTCTAGCCTTCAATCTCAGACAGCAGGGATGGCCTCAGGCAGCAGAGTCATCTTCTGGCATCAGGGCAGTCCTTCTTCTGTAGTATTCACAGGTCCAGGAGTGTACTGAAGAGTGGGTCTGAGGGTCCTACGTTTATACCCAGTGCCCCCTTTGAAGTGAGAGAAGCTTCTGGACTTTTCCCCCACAGAAGTGTCCGTAATGTCCCCCCCCGCCCTGGTCCCAGTCTGTCAGTGAGCACAATAGACTAGTGTGAAGTTCTCTGTAAGTGTGCTGGAGAGTGCCTTTAAAGTGCAAGTGGGGGAGATGACAGCTCTGCCCCTCCCACCTACTGAGCATGGCCCATCCTGCCAACATCCAGTTACCCCTTTGTGATACACAAAGGCCAACTGCCGACTACATCAAGTCATGTGACCCAAGATACAGGCTGCACACACCAAATGGTTAGGGCAAGAAAACGCCAACTTTCTAAGCATGGCATTTTCAGAATTGTGACTTAAAATTAGACTTTACCATTAAAGAGGGTGTTAAATTACAATTCTTTAGAGACCAAGCTCGACATTCCTACCTACTCCTAATCAAAAGTTATCATTTAAAAACTGTAATAAGGTAACCTAATGTTTTGCTATAGGAGAGGCAGGCGTTGCAGTAGTAAAATGAATATAAGAGTATTTTACTACGAGGACATGTAAAACTTAAAAGTACATGTCCAACTTTTTTAAATGCACTGCACCCTGTCTTTTAGACTTGTCAGCCGTAGGGTGGCTTTACCCCCAACGTTTTGCCTTTCTCCTCCAATTTTTCTAATCTCAATTTTGCTGGGGTCACTCCTTAAAACATGGTAATATTGACTTATACCATTTGGCATATTTAATTTACTGATAAGTCCCTAGTAACATGGTACTTCATGTACCCAGGGCCTGTAAATTAAATGCTACTAGTGGGCTTGCAGCACTGATTGTGCCACCCAGTTAAGTGGCCCTGTAAACATGTCTCAGGCCTGACACTGCAGAGCCTGTGAGTGCAGTTTAGCCTGCCATGTCGACCTGGCAAAATAAACCTGTTGCCAGGCCCAAAGCTTCCCTTTTTATACATATATGACAACCCTAGAGTAGGCCCTGGACAGCTTAGAGGGCAGGGTGCAGTGTATCTAAAAGGTAGGACATGTACTTTTAAGTTTCACATTTCCCGGTAGTGAAAAACTGTTACATTTGTTTTTTTCACTACTGCAAGGCCTTTTTCTCCCATAGGGTAACATTGGAGTTGCCTTATTACATTTTATAAGTGAAATTTCCAAATGGGAAGAGATAACTGTTTCCTGTTTGGTGTCTCTGGAATCCTAATTTAAAAACCTAACTTTTGGTGCAGTCAGATTTTAAATTGCAATTCTGAAAATGCCACTTGGAAGTTGGCATTTTCTTCCCTCTACAGCTTCTCTGGTCACACGACTGTGTGTAGTTGGCAGTTGGGCTTTGTGTATTCCTCTTAGACAGCCACACACATTGGAAGCTTAGGTGTGACTGGATGAGCCATCACTGGCAGGATGGGATGGAAGAGCTGGGCCCACAAACTTACACCTGAATAGGCTGCGTCCTGTCTCTGCACAAAGGGTTTAACGACCCTGCATTGTCACTTCAGCCAGCTTTGCGCCAGGGTAGGGGAGGCAGGGAACTCCATACACTTCAAACTTCACTGTCTAGAAGCTTTTCCCACCTTCCAGAACCAGGGCACCAGTGTATAAAAGAAGGACTTTAGACACCACCACTTCAGTAAACTTCTGGACCTCTGGATACTCTGCCAGGAAGAAGCTGCTGCTGAAAGGACTGCCACTCTGCTGGACTGCTACTCTGAAGGAGCTACTGCCTTGCTGTGCTGACCTTCTGCCCTCTTACCTGGCGAGTAAAAGCTGGACCTGCAACCCATCTTGAACTCAGGACCCCAGAGTGACTCAAAGGGCTAGTCTGCTGGCCTCCTGATCCGAGCCTCTGGAACATAACAGGCTTCCAAACAGGTCCTGGACCCATCTTCAGTGAGTTCCTGACCCCCCAAGAGGTGCCTCTCAGGTCCTGGACCATTTGTGTGGCTCTTGAGCTCTTAAGTTCAATCTTCTGGGCTCTTCACGTCTGCAAACAGGCCTGTTCACAGCAGAACTACGCCACTTGCACTGAAAATCAGCGCGGCCGCCAGCAGTCCGTCTCTTCACACAACAGCATTGACCACTCGTGAGGGACCACCAGTGCAAAGCACCAGCCCGCCCATCGGCGATGCCTGGCTGCTCCTTGCACCACACTGATCACCGCCTGTGATGTCCTCCTTGTTCCTCGTGACCCCCTCCAATGTGAATGGGACTCTTAGCACAAAACTTAAGAAGGTAAAACTTCAGCGGGACTAATCTGGGATTGTATCCGACCAGCACTCTATCGCGGTCAGCCTGAACTTTTGACTTTGACCTAGTCCAGGACAACCAGATAACTACGGTTGGCGCTTTATGCTTTTAGGTGCTATATTGCATGTTATTCTATAAAAAATCATAACTCCAGTTCTACTGATTGGATATTTGCTGTTTTTGTCTTGTTTCTATTTATTAAATTAAACTCTCTTTTTCTAACCTGGTGTGCGATCCTTTTTGAGTGGTGTTTGTCACTCTTTTACTGTTTGAAGTGTTGCACAAATACTTTACACATTGCTTCTAAGTTAAGCCTGACTGCTTTTTGCCAAGCTACCAGGGGGTTGAGCAAGTTTGCTTGTGTCTTACCCTTACTAGGATTGTGGTTGCTACTTGACCAGACCTCACACCACATTCAACCAGTGAACCAGTTTCTAACACTGCCCTATGGGCTGTTTAGCGCCTAACCTAGGGGTGAATTATATGTATTGATGGAGAGGGGTTTTCTAAACCTTAATCCTTGAGTGTAATCATTAAATAACCCCCAACAGTGGTCGTATGGACCCTTGCTCGTCGACAAGGAGAAGTGTAAAGAAGCGGTCATCTACATCAAAGAATATAAGCAATAAATATCAATAAAGACTTCCGTACAGTCAATAAAGAGTTTTTCTGTGAGTTCAAGGGTTTTATTTATCAATTTCTTAAGTTTTCATTATTTATCATATAAGAATTAGTCTTTTAATCATAAGCATCAAAAGTGAATATAATCCAATAATCGATATTTCAATATATGAAAGAATACAACATTCGTAAGTATAATAGTTAATATTGTAATGATACAACAAGTGTGTTCCATAAAAGAATTTACTAATCAAAAATTAAATTTGGATGGAACAGAATAAAGAGTCAGTTAAAAACCCAATAAAGAGTTCTGATGAGAGAATAAATGCAAAGCATTAAGCCCATCATGTAAAGGAATAGATCAAGCTGGAAAGTATTCTCAGCTGTTAATCGGCAGACATCTAATGAAATAAGAATAGGCTAGGCAATCTCTCATGTAGAGAGAAACTCAGAGAAGGATCTCAGTAAATGCGAGTGAGTGAAGCCCCTTAAGATAAAAGCTCAAAAGAAAAGCCTCTCCCTGCTCTAGAAACATGCACTAATATAAACACACAATATTCGAGATGGTTTCTTTCTTCGACCATAACATCTAATAGGATTTCAGCTAAATCTTACCGCCAACACTGCTGCTGTTTCTCCCTTGCTGGGGGTAGTGAAGTGCCGAGACTGGGTGACTGGGAGGAAGCGAACCACAACTCCCAGCATCCCTTGCAGCCCCGTGAGCCTAGCCAACGCTGCCTGCACCTGAAGCGCCAGGAGGCGCCTACATAAATCCATTGGTGCTCCCGCAGCGCAGCACGCGCTCGGGCGTGCCCGGGGCACGCCCGTCAGAGACCGAAGGAGGCTGGGCTGGGCAACCCCTCTGACACCCCTCACTATTCTTGACTTCCATTTGGTGAGTTATACAAGATTTATTTTTGTGGATATCATTCGTCATGGGTAAACGTATTGCTATGCCAACCTTCCGTTCCACCACCTCTATAGACAGCATGCTGGAGAGAGCTGTTAACATTGTTAGCACTGAAATCGAGCTAACTGAGAGACGCCTGTCCCTGGGACTAACAATTCCTCAACTTACTCTTCCAATTGAAGATGTTGATCGTATCAGCCCCCCTTGATGCTGAACCCACCAATCGAACATAACATGCATCTGCCAGTCCTGGGAAGCGGGCAGGGTGCTGAGGGCAATAAGGACATTGGGGGTTCCAGGGAGGTTGAGGATTTTCCTTCGTCGATATGCAGCAAGGATATTGCCGCAACTGTGAACGTTTCCCCGAACCCAGAAATTACCGAGGCAAAAAGAAAAAGGAAACCAACTAAGCCCATTTGCTCAAAGAGGAAACAACCCCCACGTTCGAAACCACAACGTACCGCCTTAAGTACATGGATTCAAGGACCAGCGGTTTCAGTTGACACAGCAACTGTTAGTGCCTCCGTTGCCTTAACGCCCTCTGAGACATTAAACTATTCAATCTATACTCAAACTGAGTCTATACCAGCACCTTTTACTAATTTTAAACTTGGGGACACTGCAATTGATATTATTGTAGATACTATGTATGAGCGCGTCAAGGAGCTTGTAGATAAGAACCTTGCTATACTTTGGAAGCGCTTGGATCGTTTAGAATCATTAACTAATAAGCTAAGCTCGCACAGTAACGTATCCAAGACGCTACCCCAACAGGGAGGGACTCATAAATCGCAGCCCCTGAGTGGAACAATTTCTAGTATGCAACAGCAAACCCTAACTCCATCGCAGCCTTCTCTAATTGATTTTTGCGATACTTGCAGTAAAGTTAAAGAATGCATCCTCCCCAAACTTTCTATCCACCAGGAAAAACTCTCAAAGCCAGGTGACCCTAATAGATTACATCCACCTAGCCAACCAGTCGACCATGCTTCCCTCACAGTCCCAGCCCTCACAGCCCCAGCAAATTACGGCCGTTTAGCACGTAATCCCCAGAGTATTACCCCTGCTACTAAGAATGATGTTTGCGGGCTTGTTGAGGCGAGTAAAGATGTTCTAAGCCTACCACCGGCGGCCTGCCCTTATGTCCTAGTTCTTGCAGGGGTCCCCCCTATAGGGAAAAATCAGTCTGAGTCCTGGGACCAATTACGTAACAAGAGTACTGACTGGCTGGTTAAACACAAAGGGTTCAGGGCGTCTAACATCAACGACATCTTAATGGTGCGCAGGGTTGGCTGGTTGGACCCTCAGACAAAACAATAGAGGGAGACTGTGTTGTTATCAATTTCCGCCGACCGGCACTTGTAAGATCAATATTGATGTCAAAAGAGTATAACAGCTCCTTATCCACTCATATTTGGTCACTGCCCCTCGATTTTTTCTACAAACCACACTTTGGGCAAAACACACCTGTCATCTCCCCATACTCGACACATAATAGGTTTTCTGCCCTCTCTGGTCCAGATAGTTTAGACTGACTGTTGCCTACATTAACACCCACTGAATCTGTCCCCTCTATACCCATGTCGGTTCCCTTGGAAAATGATGGCCCGGAGCCACATGACCGAAACTTGCAGGTGCTAAGCTGGAATATTGCCGGCTTGGCCTCTAAAGTAAGTACTGAGGACTGGGTCAAGATGGTAAATAAATATGATATTTTAATGTTTCAAGAGACTTGGGCAACAAGGGAGTTAAACCTTGAAGGGTTTGAATGTTTTAATGTCACTGCACCCGTCCCCAAACATGGTCGACCCTCTGGCGGCCTTTCCATCTGGGTCAACATTTCTTCAGGCGGCAGCGCTAAAACCATTACTACTAATAGTGCCAACTTTCAAGCCCTGATATATACACGGGGGGTCTCCATTTGTTTTATTAATTTTTATAACAATGACTTTTTAACTGTACCTAATAGGAATTTTGCAAATCTTTTTAATTTTGTCTTGGATATACAAAGTTTAAGGGGGAATTATAATTTAGCTGGAATTTGTTTGGGCGGCGACTTAAATGTTAAGATCGCTGGGGCAAACAATTTGGTTGCCATCCACCAACTCCAGGCACACCCGTGTAAAAGGGGGATTGAACTACTGGATTACTTGTTAAATCACAACCTATTAAACGTGATGGATATCGCGGACATAAACCATAATGACAGTCACCCAATACCCACTTATAGAGGCCGCGGCTGTGCTTCAATAATAGATTATGTTTTTATATCGGCTTCACTAGAAGACTTTTTAGTCAGAGCTGAGGTTAAACCCACCATGTATGGGGACCATAGCCCAACCTCGGTTACACTTAGGGTCGCCCTTAGACCAGACTTTATTGAAGAACCAGGAGCCTGTAATTTAGTATCCTCAACAGATAATCTAAGAGTCATCTGGAAAGGCATTGACAATAGTAATGTGTTCTTAAACATGTTAATAACCTATCGATCATCTGTCGAAACCTGTCTGTCGTCCACTGACCCCAATCCTGAGGCAGGTATTGCCTTTATCCACTTATGTGCAGGCATCAAACAAATGATCTCAAGACCTGCATCTAACAACAGTCATAATCCTAAGTGGTTTAATAGTGCTTGCTCACGGGCAAATAGAGAGCTCCGTGTTGCTCTTACAGCGGCACCAAGGGATGTAAACCTCGTTAGATTATTGAGGCATCAATATAAAAAAGTGGCCAAGCAGAGGAAAGATGAGATCCTGAAAGAACAATGGGATAACTTGGCCTGTGCTGCAAGACTTAATAATACAAATGGTTTCTGGGCAGCAGTTAAAGATATGAGAACTATGGGCCTCACACTCACCCCTCTAAGTTGCAATATAACTAGTGAAGCCTGGGAAGCCCATTTCTCTAAAATATATACAGCCCCGTCTCAGAGTGAGGATCTCACAGATATCTATGCTGCTACACGAATCCAGATATCGTTATCTGAAGTTGAGGATGCTATCCATCAAAGTTTAGGTAACAAGGCCCCTGGTCCCGACGGGCTTCCCATTGATCTTGTTAAGCATAATCCGGAGTTTTTGGGCGCCCCTTTTACTCAATGTTTTTAATAATTTGACAAATACCCAAATTCCCAGCACATGGTCGACCAGCATTATTGTCCCGATTTTTAAAAAGGGGGACAGATCCAACCCTAGTTGCTATAGACCGATCTCCCTGATCGACAACACACTTAAGATACTCGGGAGGGTGTTATTTAATAAAATCAGGTCCTGGGCTGAGGAAGAAAGTATTTTAAACAAGTGTCAGCTAGGTTTTAGAAGTAATCTGGGAACCGTGGAACAATGCCTTAACCTTAATCTGATCATGGGCAAATATACCATAGCCCGGCACTCTCCCATTTACTTAGCCTTTATGGACCTTACCTCAGCCTTTGATTTTGTTAATAGATCGTGTCTATGGTCATGTCTTTTAAAATACGGGTTGGATGAAGTTTTAGTGCATTTTTTAGCTTATTTACACAGGGACCTGAGGGCAAGGGTGAGGATTGGTAGGGATGGGGCAGTTTCAGGGGGCATAGTTATCGGTAGAGGGGTCAGGCAGGGGTGTGTACTGGCCCCACTCCTATTTATTTTATACATTAATGAGTTACACAATGTGCTGTCTAAACTGACCACAGATGTCCCGATTATTAATGGTAACAAACTGCCCGCCCTACTATATGCGGACGATGCGGTCCTAATTGGCCGCACCCCAAATGCACTGCGCACTTTAGTTAGGGGTTTTGTTGATTTTATGGACGGCTTGGACCTTTGTACAAATTTTAAGAAATCGTTCTTAATGAATTGTGGCCCCAAAAAACACTCTGTTAATGTAATTACCTCAGGTTCTGAAAATTTGCTATGCATGCGCACTTTTCCATACTTGGGTCTAGTATTTTCAGACAATGGTTCTTGGGTAGCTCATTTGGCACACAGTTGGAGTAAATTTCTAAAGGCTGTTAATTCGATTTTGAGCCTCCCCCAACCTAGAAGAACCGAGGTAGTGTTATCTCTATTGAAAATATATAAAACACAGTGTATAGCCACCGCAACATATGGGGCAGAAGTTTGGGGCCATACAAATTGTAACAGCATTCAGGTAGAAGAAAATAGATTCTGCCGGAGAATCTTGGGGGCACCGATTTCTTCCTCATCCTTTGTTTGCCATAAGGAGTTAAAATTGTTTTATGTAGAAGACTATATTAGGTCCCGCCCGGCCATACTTTGGCTAAAAGTATGGCAAAACCCAGCAGCCACGTTAACTAGAGAAATCATAGTTGACTGCCTCAAATGTGACAAGGGCGGAGATATACCGTGGCTGGCGGCTGTCAGGGCCAGCTTGGCTAGCGTAAATTTTGACCATATCTTTTCAAACCCAAGTCACATGGAGGGTATTAATAAAAAGATTATTCAGGTGGCCCTATATGAACACTATGGCGGCATGAGACATGAACAAGAACTCTCGAAATCATCAGTCACTCGGTACATATCCATGGTGGTCGCTGACGGTCCCCCCTCACATTTGCCAGCTAGTTACCTCCTAAAAGTCATTAACCGCTGGGACTGAAGCTTGCTCTTTCGCCTCAGGGCTGGAACTTTAAAATATCTACTGCTCTTCCCTTTAGGCTTCAACATCAATCTTGAGCAAACGCCCTGTCCCTGCGGTAATCGTGGCAATCAATCTATGTTACAATTTCTATTCTTTTGTAACTTTTACCAAAAATATAGCAAACAATTGTTGATCCCTTTTTTTAAGGCCTCGGCCATTACTGACTTTAAGGTAGCCTATAGGGATATCCTTAAGCTCAACTGGGAAAATTTAACTTTCCGCGTTAGCACTTTTCTGAAAATGGCCATCCGTTCACGTGCCTCCATGAGCACTTTATAAGTAGACCTGATTGCATTTAAAATTTTTGCTTTTATGTTGATAAGGAACACGAACCTGGACCTTGGTTGATGCCTTGAAAAGTGTTGTTACTCATTTCATGGTCCTAATTTTATAGTCTAATTTGATGCATTTTAATGTACTATGCTGCTTATACTGGATTATGTCCTGATAATATTCTGCTGCTACCTGTTAAACCTTTTGCACTTTACTACATTATGCTGCTACATTCTATGAAACACCTTGTTATTGGCCTTGATCTAATCATAAGTCTATGATGAATTTGTTGCGTTGTTTTGCACAATGTATAGGTCCCTGTGTATTTATTGTTTTATGCCATGTGTCTATCGTTTTAACTACGTAATGTTTTTAAATGTACATTTTTGCTGGTATTTGCTCTGTGCTTTTATGGATATTTTATATCCGAATAAAGATTATTGAATGAATGAATAGGCTTTCAGCAAACCCTTGGGAATAGGTAAACTCCCCAAATTATCATGTCTGCATAATGAGCTACAGACACAAGCCCTTGAAAAGATACTTAGCCCATATTTTGCGGTTCAGCAGTTCTTCCCATGAATCATCCTTCCTGTTGTCTCCCCCCTCCCTGTGAGAACCTCTTTAACAGTTGTCCAATACAAAGTAAATGCCTATTCACTAACTAAAAGAAGGCTTATGGAAAGTTACAGCATTTTCAGCAAAAGAGAAAAACATCTCGAGCAAAACAACAGCTCATTATGGAAAACAGGCTTTTCAATGTTGATACATTATTTATGATTAATATGACATTGGCAGTTAAGCTAATTGTATAATAAATATTTATGTTCGGGACTTGTGGCTACCGGACGGACCTCAAAGACTGGATTGAAAAATTAAACCTAGGAATAGCCAGGTTGTGTATTTTTTAATAAGGCGAGTATTTAGACTCCTACAATCAACGGACCCTTGAAAAAGTCCCAGGTGGGCCAACCGTTAAAGGGCCGAAACACATGTTGGCTGATCTTGTTCAATTGGATATGTTGCAAATCATTTAATAACATTTTTTAACAAGAATATTCATTGGACAATTCTGGCATTCAACAAATCGAATTAAAAGGAATTAATAAAAGTTCATTTGAAGAAAACATATATTGTGATTACTTGGATCGACAAGAAACAGTTTGGGGGAACATTACACTCAATACACTTTCAAATATAACCTTAAAGATATGCTGATTAACACCAGACCTAAACGGAAGGAGCCCCAACAACAACTACAGCTGTGGAATTTGCCCCCCGTGGTTGGTCATTACCCTTGTGGGCAATGCATAGTTTGTCCTCTGACCAGTGCAACCAAATCGGTGACACTAACTGACACTTTTACATGGACACAGACCAAGCATACCAACTGCAACACACGCAATTGCGTCTATCTCACCACCTGCCCCTGTAAACTCAAATATGTGGGTATGACAACTCGTCCAGTAAAAACCAGGATAACAGTACACCGTAGTAATATTAGGTGCAAAAAGACGAATACTAAGATGTGTGCCCACTTTACATCAATAAGCCACACAGCCAATGACTTACATTGGACCATCCTGGAATCCCACCCTCAAATACGTAAAGAAGCCCTCTTTAGGAAGGAGCAAAACTGGGTCTTCAGGCTCTCATCCTATATTACGGGACTTAATGAGGACATTCCCTGGTGTGAGCTAAATTAAACAGGATATTTAAGTCCTACTCCCTGGTTGTATCAGTCCACACGTGACCTATTAGCTACAACACACAATATCAGTAGATGTCACACGTGAGTCGGAGGCTATAGACAATCACCTGACTAGACTCTCTTGGAAAATCCACACCACCTTAGCGGAGAATTTTCCGGACCAGCTACCTCCCACAACACCGCATGGTTGCGATTTACCTAACGAGCCCCGTAGACAACATAACAACACCATGTGTCTTTAGTCAATCATTAGTGAAGCATAACAATCTGTTTACACATTCCTAATGATTCCACTCTGCCCAAGCGGGGCAAGGACCGCTGGGATGATATCTGTTGGCTATGACTCCTCGCGCACTTCCCTTACAAGCCCGGCACATAACATCACTGCATTAGGTGACAGGAGCTTCTCACTGGTAGTGTACATTAACCTCTTTAGGTATTTTAATCGAACCGCCATGAGCCATACGTGGCCAGTACTTCCACAGGACCATCGCAAAACATTGCGTTCTTGCAACCCACATTACATGGCCGACCAGTTAGATAAAACGTGACTTCACATCCCTAAGGGAGCCCACACTACCCAAGCGAAGCAATGTCTGCTGGGATGACATCTAAGAGTATTGCCTGTTTGTGTCCCGTCCTAACCAAGCCCGATACCGAATATCACCACAATAGGTGAAAGGAGCCTTACATACAATCCTACTTAGGCATTAAATATAATTCACATTTGCCAAGCGCAGACATGACCTCTGTAAAAACATCGTACAATGATGCAATCGAGCGACCGACTCAAGAGTTCCGCCCTCGTTGCCATTCTAGTGGTTCTCCCCATGAACAGGAAATATGTATTTAAGACCCACCCTTAGCGCATCCCTGTACGGGAACCAGAGCCGGGGTAGGAGAAGGGCTAGTTGCCACGCCGCCTCTCTGTGAGTATGCAACCATGAAGGTGCTCGATGCTCCCGGTAAGAGTACACCTACCTAAGACTTGATTGCCTATCCTGCTTTGAACCTTCTCTCCCCCCACACAGGTTGTGAGTAACGACACGCTCTGCTAACGCTCCTGTCAGCTCAGACCTCAACAGCGTGGGGTGAGTGTTTCTCCTTGTCCATAATCGGACAACATAAATGCCGATCTGCTACACATGGTATCGTCAATTTCACCCATTCCTGTTTGGAGTTATGCACGTATGATAGCATTTTGTGCCGCACTTAACTATGTGTTTGTGTGTTTTATCCATCATTTAACTGTGAGTATAACAAATTCTGCCTCCATTTTTAATGCTACGATCACCGAGACCCCACCCGAATCACGGGGATGGTCCCGTCTCCTGCAATTAACCTCTGAAATCCCACTGTGGCACAATGGGGCATTTTATTTTTTATTTATTTGAAGAGTTTTATATAGTGCTGGCTAGACCTGGGGGTATCAGAGCGCTATACATGAGGAACATTGAGTTACAAGATACAAATTACATCCGTTACAAGAGCATAGTAAAAACACAGGCAAAAAACAAGGTTACAGTAGTTCGTCGGAGGGAGGAGGAGGAAGGACACACAGCAGGGAGACAAGGAGAACAGTGCCCAATGACCGGCTGGGTAGTTGACGGCCACGGGGGAAAACCAGGGTCGATCTCCTCTATAGCTGTCTAGCAGCTCCACCGGGCATCAACCATGTTGCTCAGGTCTCCAAGGTCAGGGATAACAAGAATAACAGTTATGCATAGTTACATTTAGGTACAGTTGCATAGACAAACATATAAGGACAAGTCCCCAATGGAGGATAGAAGGAAATGGGGAGGGGAGTAGAAACAGGGGGATGGGAAGCAGATCAGTTCAGGCAGATCGGCAGTGGAAGACAAGTACCTCATGGGAGCCCAAAAAGATTAGAGTAAGCGGGCCCAAACCCAGGTGGGGTCACATAGTCACTAAGTCCAGTGCCAAATTCAATCACTGCGTTGGGTCATCTCGGTAATTTGGGGGAACTCAAGGCGGGGGTGAAAATAAGGGAGCCTAATTAGTGGCCATTAATGTATGGGAGGGAGAGAGCATCCCAGAGGGGGCCATCCAGGGGCAAAGGACAGGCAGGCGACCAAAGGCGTGGACCGGCGGCAAGCAGTGATCCAGGAATCGGTCGAGGCCAACAAGATGGTGGGCCCAGAGTAACAGTCACAACAACCTCGACACAAAATGGCGGCCCCCAGAGCAAAAGAAAATGCAAGCCAAAGAACAGCTCCAAACTCCCTCACAACCAAGCGCATTCTGTGTAGTCTATTATGTGCATCATCTTCACCACTACGTTCACGTGGCCCCTAGGAACAGTGTCGATGCCCTCTCCCCACCAGGTCGCACACCCAGCTATCACTGACGGGGGGGAGGTAGTCTTCAGCACCCACAGGCCCAGTCAGCTGCTTCACGTCAGATAGCAGCCCATGCAGCAATTTATCACCAGCACGTCCAGCGGGCCACAAATACTGCTAGGCCCCTCCTCACCTGCCCGGCAGCTCCGACGAGGTCACCACACTCTACGCCGCACAGCAGGCGAAGGCCCCCAGGCAGTCCGAGCTCCTCGCAGAGTCCACCTGCCTCAGCCACAGCTCCTCAAGTGCCCGCATCGGTCGCTACGCCCACAGCCAGGATCACACACACAACTCCGGTTAGGAGGAGGGGGGGGGAGGCTCGCCGCTCACCTACGCTTTCATGAACAGGTCCGGCAGCTCTGCCGCGGCCGTGGCTCCTTTTTGTTACCGGGCCCCACTAGCGGACGGAGGCTCCCGTACTCCTGGCTCATGTTGGCTGCAGCTACGGTGCTCTCGCCAGGTGCTTTCACTATTCCAGCACTGACCGCTCCCGGTACCGGCAGGGGGGGTCGCGGTCTTCCCTCGCCCCCGGCTGGGGACCGTTCGTGCCCTCACAGGTCCTTAGCAGCTTCGTTGAATATGCCAGCCGCCATCTTGCAGTTGCGAAGCGCCTTCAGGTCTCCGGCGTTTTGTGCAGCACTTAACTATGTGTTCGTGTGTTTTGTCCGTCATTTAACTGTGAGTATAACAAATTCTGCCTCCATTTTTAAAGCTACGATCACCGAGATCCCACCTGAATCACGGGGATGGTCCCGTCTCCTGCATTTTAACCTCTGAAATCCCACCGTGGCACAATGGGGCATTGTTAGTTGGATACTGATTGGGATACCACAGTGAAATACAATGCTGCACTGCTAGTCGGACAATGATGGGGATTCCCCCGTGAAATATAATCATGCGCCTTTGAACCTTTTTGTCACGCCTTTTTACATTGGTTTCTCTTTTTTTTTGCTTTCTCTTTCAGGTCGAACAATACTAGGTAAATCGTACCCTGTATGTGCTTGCAAAGCTGGTAACTATAGCATTTCTTACACCCTAAGCACCAGCCTTGCAGTAGTGTAAGACTACGGATATTTTCCGAATCACCTGGTCCTGATGAATTGCTGAGAGACCCGCTAGGGGCTAACAATGGCAAGAAACATGTCGACCTTTGTTCACAACACACATGCCCTATAGGACCATTTCATCCAGTTAGGGCCACATTGATTTTAAGTTAGGTTAGTGAGTCCCATGAATAAAGATTTATGCAGTAGGGCCTTCCTAAACCTATTTTAGCGCACTATTCTGCACTTCACTACACTACTCACTTAATTCCACACACCCACACTCACCAAACGGCTTCATCAAAAAGATCTCCGCCAAAGAGCCCCTTAGCGGGTGCACGGCGGGCATTGCAGTGCCGGCCCGACGAGGAGCAGGCCCATATGATGAAGCATGACATCCTTCGGGGTGTGTGAGGGCACTTCCTCCAAAAGGAGGCTATTCCACAGACCTGAACACTCACATTTTCTCTTAGGAACTGCACACCAATTTTGCATATTTAATTCCTTTGTAGCCAGCCATGGCCACACCCGACGGATCCAGGGTATACTTACTATTCGTGTCCACATAAGAAGTATGTCCGGTTGGACTATTTCTTAATATAAGGAGGCATGGTAGATAAAGCAGGGATCAGGAAGCTTCCAAGGATAACATCAGATGATAATCCCTTGGTTTTAGAGGTAATACGGTATGGGAATCCAAAACGCCAGTATAAGTGGACCTTTGACAGGAAATTACTGGTGAATATACCCTTTATTGAATATATAAAGAACTGGACACTTGGCTATTTCGATACTAATAGATATAGCGCGCCACATGGCATAGTCTGGGATGCTTTTAAAGCCAGCTTGAGGGAAGAGATTGTCAGTTTTGCCACTTACATTAGGAGGCAACATAATGCTGAGAATGAGAGGTTGCTGGGGGAACTAGCCAAATCAGAACAAGAGCATGTTGTAAGGATCACTCAGGGGTAGGAGTTGTGCAAACCCAGCTTAGAATGATAATGCTTAAAGCAGAAATAAATAAATATTATACTCAGAGAACAGCCAAAGAGTACACAACACATAAAAACGAGACCTACGAGTATGGAGAATCTTTCCTCTACAAAGGAGACAAAAAACAATAAGGAATAGGATAGCCACAATTAAAAAGGACGGGTCAACCTTCACAGAGGTCAATGACATAGTCCAGGTGTTCCAAGAATTCTATCAGGAACTATATAATGAAGATAACTGTGCACTCCCGGACCCCCTCCGAGTAGTGTCTGAGTTGGACCTCGGGGCCACTCTAGATCAATCCACCAGGGCTGAGCTAGAGGCGGATATCTCACTTGAAGATGTCCTAACTTCTTTACACCAGCTACCCTCGGGTAAAGCGGCTGGCCCTGACAAAATATCCCTTGAGTTTTACAAAGTACTTCAATCAGAGCTAGCCCCTTTTTTATGTTATGTTATGTTATGTTAAGATAGCTTGTAGAGCGCGCAGCTGCCCCAGCTACGGGGCGTCCCGGCGCTTAGCAAAATAGAGGCTAAAACTGCGAGTATCCCTCCTAAGAGGGGACAGGTAGGGCCAAGGAAGACAAGTGGGACAAAAGAAGGGGAACCTAATGAGGGAACAGATGGGTCTTTGGCGCTTTACGGAAGGATAAGTAGTTGTCCATACTCCGGATGTGAGACGGAAGATCATCCCAGAGCTTGGCAGCCAGAACGCGGAATGAGCGACCACCAGCGCGGGCCCTCTTCACCCGTGGTATAGAGACCAAATGTTTGCCAGTAGAGCGCAGATGGCGCGAAGGAGTGTAGGTCGACTTAGACTTGTTTTGACTTAGACTTGTTTCTGGGAATTCAATACATTGGGCTCCCACCGGAGTCATGGAAAGATACGGATATTATTATCTTCTCTAAGAAGGACAAGCCCCCGGACAGGCCTACCTCATACTGGCCAATACCACTGATAAATACAGATGCCAACATCTCTTCAAAAATCTTGGCAGGTAGGTTGGGGAGGGTTATAGCCCGTCTGGTGTCACCATGGCAGCATGGATTTATACGGGTAGAGGAACGACTGACCACATAAGGCGGTCTAAAACGCTATTTGACGTTTCAGCAGAGACATGGGGACAGATGGCTATGGTCCTCCTTGATGCCAAAAAAGGCTTTTGACCTGGTGGCTTGGAATTTTCTATGGGGTATACTAGAATTAAAAGGGTTTTGGTCCTCGAATGATCACAGCCATTAAGGCTATATATCTAAATCCACACGCCCGGCTCCAACTAATGCGTGAAGAGTCGGAAAGTATCTAGGTGGCTAGAGGAACAAGGCAGAGGTGCCCCTTCTCTCCCATCCTGGTCGCCCTTTACATAAACCAGCTGATTGAGAAAATTTTTACGAATCAGAAAATAATGCTGGTTATCTGTAAGGGTTATGAAACCAAGGTGCTAGCATACGCCGACGATATTGCCGTAGTTAACACTGATCCCGAAGGGGCAATCAGGGAGATTGAATCTATTGCCGGGGAGTATGGGCAAGGCTCCGGGTATACACTGAATAAGGGGAATACGCAAATTATCTGTATGGATAATATTGCCTACTTTGATACGCGGTGTGTGGATACAGCCACGTATTTGAGCGTTAGAATCAGCTCTAAGGTAGACACAATTAGCAAGATTAATTTTGACCCTTTGTTTAAAAAAATCTCTATTGATTTAAGGCGTATGAATGGGTTCCATTTATCAATCATCAGCAGGTCTAACATCCTCAAGATGATAATGCTTTTATACTATTTCGATCTCTACCTGTAGTTATTGATGAGTCAATATTGAAAATATTGGACTCTATTTTTATAAATTTCATCTGGCAGTATGGGAAGGTGAGACACTCCTTAAAATGTCTCTCTCTCCCACAGGGACGGGGTAGCCGGTCGGCTCCTAATATCACACTGTACTATTGGGCGGCCCTCCTACAACAGATGCGTATATTATTCTTTGCCGAAAATACTGGCAGGAAAGCTCAGGAAAGCCCTATTATTCTTCCTACTATCAACAAGCTTGCTCTAGGGAAAAAGTCCGACAGACTGCTCCTGCGACAACTAAAGTTTACTTTAAGAAAGTCAGATTTAAGATTATACTCAGTGCCTGAAAAGTATGGAGCACGATTCGCAAATGTATGAAGATTTTAAAATATTGTAGATATACACCTCTGTGGCAACCCACCCTTCTTCCATCTTTACTCTATGATGTTATGGGTAGACAATGGGAGCAACATGGCCTTATAAAAATAGGGGACCTTTATGTCCTAGATCAAATTTGTCCCGTTTCACAATTGCAGCAAGTGTTTCGTATCCCAGATAGCTCATATTTTAAATATGTGCAAGTTAAGGAATTCTTTAATAACTGCAGAGCGGATTTATCTTTGGATAAAATTCCTCTCCTGGAGGCATTATCCCGCACAGACTGTAAAATAATAAATATCTATAGCATCTTGTTTGACAACCTTCCGGACCATCTGGAAAAGATCGAAACAGATTGGGCCAGGAGGCTGAGCGATCCTGATGCTTATTTAGATATGGCAATTGGGCTAGCCGCAAAAACCTTTTTGTCCTCCAGCTTGAAGGCCCAACACTATAAAACTGTATTTAATCTCTATTTTACCCCATCCAAGTTGTTTGGGTGGGCAAAAAGGATAGATGATAAATGTCCCAGGTGTGGGGATAGCCCGGCCTCTTTGGTACACATATTTTACAGCTGCGACAGGCTATTTCCCCTGAAGAAGGGCCTGGAGTCATTTTGGGAAAGACTGCTTGGGCAAAGGATTAGCCTCAGCCCCTTCATGATGGTTTTAGGCCACAATAGTAGTAGCAGGCTAGATATAACCCAGACTTATTTTGTTTTTATACGAATTGGGGTCGCTAGATTGTTGATCACCGCCAGATGGAAGGATCCAGAGCCCCCCTCGTTCCAGGCCTGGCTTGCCCGTTGCTGGGGATTTAAACCAAGAGACCGTACTTTATGCATGCAAGGGCTGGCAGGCCAGGAGACTGGGCAAGAAAATCTGGTCCCCTTTGTTGGCTTGGATGAACAGCCACAGTGGCCCCACAAATCCACCCGCCATGTGTATATAGCAGATGTATATGTTTTAATTAACTTACTAACTTAAGCTTGGAATTTCCCGGACGGATAGAAATGGCTGCACCCTTATCTTAATGTATATTCTCTATAATCCTTAGTTGTTTAAACTCGGGGGTGCCTGCTCTGGCCCCCCATGAACAATTAGCATCCCATTGTAAATATGGATGAAATTTATTGGCCAAATTATCTTTTTTTAATCATGCTCAACTGCTCTTTTACAACTGGTATTTATCCATGATTGTCTGTATAATGTTTTTTGATCATGTGTTCCTCTCTGGGTAAAGAAGAAAAAAAAGAAGAAAAGAAAAAAGAATGCACAAAGGTTGACCACTTTCATATTTAGAACATTTATTATAAGAAAATAGTATTTAAACTGTGGAAATCTACAAACTAATCCAAGCCTAGCCATGACTTGAGGTTCTGAAAATGTAGGCAACAATGGAAAAAGCTGTACACCATCACAGTCTTGGAATAAACAGATTTGAACCTATTTGCTTTTTGGGCATTTATAATAAAAATTAATGGGTGATATTCCTTGCTGCATACTCATGTACCCATGCAGAAGAATCGCAGGTTCATCTGTCATTCCACGTCCCCCGCTCTTCTGCTTTGCATGATCTGTTAACTGTATTTATATTTTTTATTTGTTCGGTGTGGGATGCACGGATTCAGAGTAGATGTGTGATGAATATGAGGGAGAAAAAAATAAGCTAATGGTTATTTAGTTGTGAGGTACTACTCATCTTTCAGAAACTAATGATTTTACTGGTGTTGTATTAATTTAGGCAGTCTTTTTTATTATTAGCTATTTCACATATGTTGTGTCAGGAGATATGGGCAGGAAAAGTGGTTTAGTATTTCTGTTTCTTTGGCAGAACAATTTTTTTCAATTTGCAAAGTTGCATCATCTTTTAGCCATAGCCAATCCAATATTCTTAGTAATGACAGAATCATCAACATAACTTAATTTAAGATAAGTTGCAATACAGGATATGGTATATAACATAGTCTGGAAGGGAAATTAACAGGCTCAAATGACTGTACAACTCCCCTACTATATGCAGCGTGTAACTAACACTGTCTTAATATAAGAATGATTCCTATAACATTGGCAAAAACTGATTTTCTCTGTGAAGTAGTCAAGGAAAGCGGGAAACATCCATTACAATGCAGTCATTACAACGACTTACCTCTACAACGCAACTGTTGCCTTTACATCGCATGCCATTACAATGCATGCCATTACAACGCATGTCACTAAAACGCATGCCATTACAACGCATACCATTACAACGCATGCCATTGCAACTCATTATAAGGTAAGTAATGGAGATTTTTTTAGTTTTAGGGTGGGTATGGGTTTTGGGGTACATGGGAATAGTAATTTTTACCCCTACACTATCCAACACTTTCCCTACTGTTGCACTCACTGGAGTGGGAATAGTAATTTTTACCCCTACACTATCCAACACTTACCCTACTGTTGCACTCACTGGAGTGGGAATAGTAATTTTTGCCCCTACACTATCCAACACTTACCCTACTGTTGCACTCACTGGAGTGGGAATAGTAATTTTTACCCCTAATCTATCAAACACTTACCCTACTGTTGCTCTAAAAGTATTATGCGTTGTAATGGTATGCATTGTAATGGTATGCGTTGTAATGGAATGCGTTGTAATGGTAGCTTTTAAAAATGTGTTGTAATGGCATGCGTTGTAAAATCATGCAATGTAATGGTAGTTGCGTTGTAAAGACTGCGTTGTAAAAGCATGCGTTGTAATTGCATGCGTTGTAACATCATATATTCAGGAAAGCACACCTGACAACTTAGATTTTCTATTCTCAGATATCCAACCATCTATTTTATGGTGAGAACTTGTTTATTATTATTGTTATTTGTTATTGTTATTGTTATTGTTATTATTATTATTATTTATTATTCTTATTATTATTTTTAGTTAAAGGCTAAGAACTGGTCAGCCTTCTAGATGCAGAAGTAAACGGAACTATCTTAAGGAAAGGAAAGTGGTGTGGAGAGATTTATGCTCTTGTTTAGCATTTGGAAGCTGCCTGAGTGGGTGCCTCTCCTGTTGCGGCACCAGCCAGGCAGTGGCATTTTGCAGTGTTCACCTTTCAGGTGGGATTTGTTTCCCATCAGCAAAGGTGGAGTCACTTCAGTGTAAAAAGAATTACTGTATGTCAGAATATTGTATGCCGAAATATCGTTTCACAGAAATACAGTGTCCTTAATATCAGTTAGAAAAGTATTCCATTGGATGTAAATTTCTATTATTGGCGCCAATTGGATGATATCAGCAGAGAGGTTTTAAGGCATGGGCAAAGTGGGCTCTGGCCCAGGGCCCCAGCCTTTCAGGGGCCCGCTGATGCAGCCAGCTCTGTTCTGCAGAGAGGCTTGCCCTGATGACCTTGAATAATTATTAAAACGATTGTTTTAAATACCGTTATCCTTTAGTTTATTTTTAATGTGCGTGACGGATGGTAGTCTATAAGAGACATATTGCAGAGAAATGTTTGTTTTTCAACACCATCCAACGTCCATAAACAAAGTTTCTTTTAGATCAAAACAGGATGTGAGAAGTTGGCCTGGTATATGCTGTCCACTAAAAGTGGGCACCTTGCACCAGTCCAAACAACCCTTATGGTGATTTAAGAGGTCTAATATAACCTTAGAAAGCTATCCAAGTGGTAGCTGTGGAGGGCAGCCTTCACGCTTAGGCTTGAAGGAAGGTTAAGCAGCTTGTTTTACCAGAATGCAACCTTATAGTATTGGTTAAATGAAAGGAGAACCACACAGTAGTTATAAAAATATGCATTTATTAATATAACACACTCTAAGTACGACACAGTATCTTCTACACGAAGATACTCACAAAGCACACAATACTGTAGCACAGAAACAATAGTAAATAGCACTAATACACAGTGGGCTCCAGGGGAGACCAAACCATATACTAAAATAGTGGTATAAGAACCACGACTCGAGTCAAGACAGTGTCTAGAGGATGTAGAATTGCTGGGACCCCAAGGAACCACCCAAGGTGAATAAGTAGGGACCCCACGGAGGACGGGTGCAGTGTGGGAACACGACCACATGCGCCGTACAATTCTATGGGAGAGTCGCGGTTGCAGTTTTAAAGTTTAAGGACCCTTCTAAGTGGACTTCAAAGAAACCCCGTGGAACTTAGGAGGGTGGAGAGCCACCCCACCCTTGGATACTTTGGTACCAGAGTTACCTATCCCAGGGAAGCCGGGTGCATAGGTCTGAAGTGGGGTCGTAAACCGCCGTCGATCTCTACGGAGGACTTCGAAGAAGAGCCACTGCTGGGAAGAAGAAAAGTGTCAGTCGGAATCCAAAGGAGGATTCTTGGTGAAGAGTACTTGAAAGCAGAGGGGGCAGAGTCTGGGTCACTCAGGACTGACCAGGGGCTCGGTAGACGAATGCCCACCGATGTCTGGTGCTTCAGGTGCGTTGAGGGGGTTTTGACTCTGCAGCCACAGGGACCAGGAGATGTCGAGGACAACCAGGAGCTGAATGCGAGCTGTCCCACAAAGGATGTTGAGTGCTGAGGGGTCGGTGTCCGGCGGGAGCACCAACAAGCCTTGGCAGCAGCAACCCACGCTGAAGGTCAAGGAAGGTTACGGTTCCGACCAACAAGGTCCAGGAGACTCACCAAACACAGGGGAGTCAGGGCAAGCCTGAAGCAACCAGGGGAGCCCATGAAAGCAGTGTTGACCCTCAAGTGGACCCACAGGCCGTAGACACAGGAGTCGCGAGGGAACCTCAAGGAGTTTCACAAAGCAACAGCCCACGGAGCACTCGGTGCAAGGAGGCCGGAGTTCTTTGTAGTAAAAGTTGCTAGAGGTTGGGGCTACTAGGAGCCCAGTGCACTTGTTCTGGAAATGCCAACAAGCATATGCACTTGCAAAGGTACAAAGTGCACAGGGGTACAGGTATTGCAGCCCCCACAAGGGATTCTGGCATCAAACTCGGTGAGAGGGCAGCTCGGACCTTGAGGGACATAGAAACCCACCTCCTGTGTTGCTGAAGCCTTTGGAGTCCAGAGGAGCTCAGGAGCAGCAGCAGACCGGTCAGTCGTGATGTGGTGCCTGTGGTTGCAGGGGAGTGACTTCTTCACTCCAGGGGAGATATCTTCAGTTGTCCTTGATGCTCCACAGGTCCTGCACGGAGCCTGTATGGTGCACGGGCACAGACAATGCTTCGGACTGAGAGGGAGACGAAGTCGGGCCCAACGAAGTCCAGAGTGTCCAGACGGTCGAAGTTCAGTGGTTTCTGGTTTAGGATCTTGTTCACGTCGAATCTAGGGTAATACTGCCAGGTAAGCCCTTTTGTACCCACAGGAGAGGGTTGGACAGATTCCGGAGACCCTCCCAGGGGAGGGTTTGGACAGTGGGGAGGTTACTCCCATGTCCTTTGTCCAGTTTCACACCAGAGCAGGAGCCAACGGCTCCCAGGACTGGTTTGAACTGGACTATGCACAGGGACACCAAATGTGCCTCTCATGCAGACTTTCGGTAGCTGGCAAGCGCACCCACCCAGGCCTAATACACTAAATCCTGTCTGGGAGGTGGTCACACCTCCCTGTGACAGGATGCCTATTGTTCTGCCTTCCCCTGCTCGAGCTTGGCTCAGCAGCAGGAGAGCAGAAATGTGTGTCTGGTCGGCAGCAACCATTTTGGGCTGCCCGGGGCTAGAAGGCTGTTACTGGGAACACCAGGGACCTCACAAAGCTCGTTTCTGAGGGGTGGAATCATACCTCCCACACCGGTTACCGGTGTGGGGGTATGATTCCACAATATTTGACACCAAACACGATAGGGTTACTTTCAGCCGTTTTAGAGTTGGTCATCACGCGGTCGCATAATGCCCCACTATATGTCGTAAATGGCTGCAGCACTAACAACCTGGGAGAATGGACTCCGTAGGCTGCAGGGGTGTTCTGCTCATGCAGTGGCACCCTCTCACTTAGAACCAAGCACCCTGCCTTCAGGATTGTTAAGGCCTGCTATAGGGGTGACTTATAGGTTTTAAGTGTAGTGACCCTTAGATATAATAAACCTAAGTAAGTGGTGCATGCACCAACTTACACAGGCTGCAATGGCAGACCTGTAGATCCATTTTGCATGGCCTCTCATGGGTGGCATAATACATGCTTCAGCCCATGGGAGGCCTCTGGGGTACCTATGCCCTGGGTACATGGGTACCATATACTAGGGACTGACAAGGGTACCCAGTATCCAATCTGGAGTGTATCTAAGTACAAAAAATAACAGGTTAGGGGGAAAGCAGATAGACTGGGGTCCTGATTAGCAGGATCCCAGTCAGACTAGTCAAAAACAGTATAACATGAAGCAAAAAGTGGGGGTAACCATAAGGAGCAGATCCTACTTTCCTACAAGGACCTCACATATGAAAAATGGGTGGGGGTCACAAAGATTAGTTGTAATAATATTAGTGAGCGGCTGCTGTATAATAATATTGAAAACATGTCACTATCGTTAAATATTTGATACAAATATATTTAGAATTTGTACGAGTGTATCTGTGCATTGTCAGTGACCTAGCCAAAAAGGGCATGAATTAGCTGAAACTGCATCATAAATTCAAAGCTGTTCTGTACAGGGGCCCCCAAATAACTTTTGGCCAGGGCCCCCGAAATCCTTAAGATGTCCCTGGATATCAGTGCTTAATTTGAGCCGGTGGTTGCCGGTGGGGTGCACCAACACTTATTTTTGGGGGCTGGCACGTATTTTTCTGCATCAGGCATTTGTTGAAAGCAAAAGACACATATGGGAAAGACGGAGGAAGAGAAAGACAGAAAAGTGTCACAAAGTGAGAAAGCTGCAAGAGTGAGCTGAAGGGGCAGGGAGTGGCTGTAAATGGATTAAAGAGGCCCAAGATGGCTTTAGGATTACACTGCCTCAGTATTCTGCGCTCGCGCATTTAATTGGAGCAGCCACGTGTTTCAGAGTAGAGCTTTGGGCACCGGCAGGTTTTCATTTACAAATTAAGCACTGCATAATATTTTAGTAAACAGTATTTAAAAATGAATATTTGTGGGAGATGATATTCTGAGAACGAAATTTTGGTATCTATACCAAAAAGTCTACATTGGCGTGTCCACATGCTGTCACAGCCTGCTGGATCTATTTTAACACGTGTGTCCTGGAAAACCACACACACATGGGGGGAATTTAAACTCATATTTGTGTGGGACCCCCATGATTTCAATGGCGGTCCTTGACAGAAGGGATGGTGAAAGTGATGTCTGACAGACTAACTTAAATGGGACAGTCAGTCTGATTTCATTTCTGTCAGCGTCAGGTCCAGCCCATTGGTTTAAAGGGGGAAATTATCTGAGCTTCAGGCTTAGCTACTTTTATATCTTAATGCCAACATTGTGCATTATTTTTCCCAAAACAAAGGAAAGGATTATTATCATTCATTCCATATGGGATTCGAAATGTAAGTTATGTTATTAGCTTTGTATAGATCAATTATTTCATTTATATACTCTTGCATTGTGCTCAGCAGTCCAGCAGTGCCTTTTCATGGGGTTCCAGATTTTCTCACTGACTGGGGTCACAGTAGTCAGACATCTTTTATCTGTCACAGTGCCTTGTGTAGTGCAGTGCTTCCTAATAGTTTTGGTTGGTTTAATGGATCATCCTTGTGTGGCCCTCTTACATGTGAAGTTTCACAAAGTTTTTGCACTGTCTTCTGTGTCTGAGTTAGTGCACTGTAGTACTTTGCTGTTGTGTTGCACTCACATCAATTGATGGGGGATGGCTACCCTTTGCCTAGCGACTGTGTTGTGTTGTTAAAAGGTCACGCAGGTGCCAAGTCATTGTCTGTGGGGCAATTTTGTGTGCATGAGGGTGAAGCTAGTGTGTTTTTAACCATTTCTTTTTTTTATCGAGGCTTAATATATAATTAAATAATACAGCTCAAGTAACGACCAACATCAAATGTAAATCAAAGTGTCTTTAACAGGGTTGACAATTTATTTTTAGCTGGAATCATTTCAATTCTGTAGAACTGATAGACTCCCACACCACTCCCCTCTGCCCCTCCCATTAAATCTGTAGACCTTTCTATAAGTTGTCCAGAACTCCGATATGCATATTCTGTATCTTTACCTATGCCTCGCTTGATCCCCCAGACATGGGTATGGGATAGTATTCAAGCTCTCCATATGAGCGGTAGCCTTTGATTTGAATTTAACCAGTTTCAACAAGTTTCCTGTATGTAAATAAGTTGACTGCTTCAATCTGGATGAGTATCACAGTGATGGGCTCCTTCCGACAAGAAGCTTAACACCGAGACCCAGACTAACTCAAAAACCTGTGGTTTGTTCAGCTGCATCGTATGCTAATTATTTCTTATTTGCCTTGACCTCAGTTTGTATAAAATGGCAACTTCCTATGTAAAAATAAAGCTATACCATTATGTCTGGTGTGGTCTTACAAGTAATATGCTTGGAAATATTGGTTGTGTTTATGTTTTGTTTCCTCTATTCTTGTCAGGTGTGTTTCTTGAATAGGTCCAATGCCAAACTTCCCATCCCATAAATGAGCCCTCTTGGTGAGGGAGTTCAATCCCCAGCATGTGGTTGTTGCAAGAACCTGACTATAACCAGGGTATTTTTCTCCTTACATGCATTCCTCACCACAGCTCGGCAAAGATCTCCATCTTTCCCTTTATACTGTCCAGGGATCACTCTGAATGATTACAGTGAAGATATGTCGTCCCTTCCCTCACAACATCCCATAACATCCCACAACATTAGAGTTAATTAAACATTGGGCATCGGGTTAGGTTCTCCAGTGCCAAGGAAGGCTCTCAGATTGTGAGAAGTCTATCCGAGCCAATAAACTTTGCTAGCATCAGGTTAACCGCGGCCTGTCTCTCTAATGGGGGCCCCCTCATTGCTTTCCCTGTTGTCAGTTGTCCGTCAGTGTGTACATAATTGTGTCTCTATGTGTAGCAATCCAGTGATATGGGTTCAGTCAACATAAGCATGATTTCTCAGGCGTCTGTCTTAATTCAAAATTGTGGCGGTATCTTCTCCCCAATTACATAGCACTGGGTTCACAAAATTATGCGCCACTGAATGCATCGCTAGTTTCCCAGTGTCAGGTGTGACTCTGTCCTGAACTTACATTTGTCTCTTCTTTCTTAGGGGTGGTCAGAATTGGCAGAGTTTCATTCCTTGCATTTACATTAAAATTCTGTGACGTTTCACGGAATTCCGCAAAGGGACAGAGCGGGCACTGCAATGTGCAGTGCATACCCCTCGATGACCTTACTTAAGCATGTAAGGGCACCGAAGGGTATCCACTCCAGTGCATACCACTCAGCACACTTACATACTTACGTAAGGCCACTGAGGAGTATGCACTGCAGTTCAGTGCAGTGTAGGTCATACCCCTTGTGCCCTTACATAAGCATGTAAGGGCACCAAGAGTTATCCCCTCCAGTGCAGTACATACCCCTCAGTGCCCTTACATACTTATGTGACTGATAATGATGCTTTTGTAAATGATGCAGCTGGTTTTGAAAATGATGCGGGCCGACCAATGAAGTTTTATCAGAATGGGATTACCTGATCATATTTCTTCAGGCCCTGCGTAAGAGTTTGTTTGACAGAATATCACTGTCAAAAATATTCTGTGGACAGAATATTGTGTCAAAACGTTCGAGGACCAAAATATTGAGAAGATAATTGCAGATAGGTAAGTATAGATTTACTATTCTTAAATTCATATCTATGTACCTTGAATATATATGTATATCATTAAGGTACATATATGTGGAGATAAGTGTAGTAAAACTTTGCATACTCATAGAAACTTACCTTCACGATATTTTTGTCCTTGATATTCTTGACACAATATTTTGTCCACATTTTATTTGTTATACAATAATTTTGTCCAAACACTGGATAAGACATGCTACAGTGTGTAGGATGCCCCTACCCTAAGGGGTGCCAGCGTGGACTCTGGTAGGCCATGGAGTAAGGCATTACCACCATTCATATGCAAGTGTATGAGGGCTTGAGAAGAAGTTATGAACTTTTCTTCTGGAAGAAACGGTTTCATTTTTTTTTCAGAAGAGAGCGCAGGTATCAGGCCGTATTTGTGTTTTTTTGTATTGTGTTCCTTGAGTGTGAGGTTGCTATCCAGGGTGAATGCATGTGACTTGGCATTCAGTGAAAGTTGGGGTTTGAAGCCATCAAGACTCATGTAGTGAGCCAGGTTTCATCTGTATCTTGTTTGTGGTTTTAGAAAAATAAAGTAATTCTAGCTTGGTTAGGATAGGTTTCAGATAGGCTTAAAACGCTGTGAACTTTGTACCGAGCCTTTGAGGAAGGAAGTTATTTCCGAAACGCGTCAGGCTGAGGATGCTCGAGATGTGATATTGGCTGTTGGATGTACACTGCTGCCTGAGTGCGCCCCTACTTTGAGGACAAGTTGGAGCGTTATATAACACAAGGCGGTCCTGCTGTGGGGGCCACACCACCGCATTGATCGTAGCGGGCCATGGAGCTGGGAATTGTGTCCAGTTCCGACATGGGGTAAGAGCACCTATAATTGTGACCATGCACATCCCCAGCGGGCTTTGAATGAACCTCAAGAACGCAGCACCCATTTGTGGACTACAAATCCCAATATGCCACGAGGTACTGCTCATTCGAGTAGCCTATCAGCAGGCAACTGATTGAATAAAGGAGTAGCTCAAAACGCTGTGAACTTTCTACCGAGCCTTTGAGGAAGGAAGTTATTTCCCAAAAGCGTCAGGCTGAGGATGCTCGAGATGTGATATTGGCTGTTGGATGTGCACTGCTGCCTGAGTGCGCCCCTACTTTGAGGACAAATTGGAGCGTTATATAACACACGGCGGTCCTGCCGTGGGAGGCCGCACCACCGCATTGATTATAGCGGGCCATGGAGCTGTGAATTGTGTCCAGTTCCGACATGGGGCAACATCACCTATAGTTGTGACCATGCACATCCCAAGAGCCCATTGGCGGGCTTTGAATGAGCCTCAAGAACGCAGCACTCATTTGGGGACTACAAATCCCAATATGCCACGAGGTACTGCTCATTCGAGTAGCTTATCAGGAGGCAACTGATTGAATAAAGGAGTGGCTTAAAACGCTGTGAACTTTGTACCGAGCCTTTGAGGTAGGAAGTTCTTTCCGAAACGCGTCAGGCTGAGGATGCTCAAGATGTGATATTGGCAGTTGGATGTACACTGCTGCCTGAGTGCGCACCTACTTTGAGGACACATTGAAGCGTTATATAACACATGGCGGTCCTGCCGCGGGGGCCGCACCACCGCATTGATCGTAGCGGGCCATGGAGCTGGGAATTGTGTCCAGTTCCGACATGGGGCAACAGCAACTATAATTGTGACCATGCACATCCCTGGGGCCCATTGGCGGGCTTTGAATGAACCTCAAGAACGCAGCACCTATTTGGGGACTACAAATCCCAATATGCCACGAGGTACTGCTCATTTGAGTAGCCTATCAGCAGGCAACTGATTGAATAAAGGAGTGGCTTAAAACGCTGTGAACTTTGTACCGAGCCTTTGAGGAAGGAAGTTATTTTCAAAACGCGTCAGGCTGAGGATGCTCGAGATGTGATATTGGCTGTTGGATGTACACAGCTGCCTGAGTGCGCCCCTACTTTGAGGACAAATTGGAGCGTTATATATCACACGGCGGTCCTGCCGTGGGGGGCCGCACCACCGCATTGATCGTAGTGGGCCATGGAGCTGGGAATTGTGTCCAGTTCCGACATCGGGCAACAGCACCTATAATTGTGACCATGCACATCCCCGGGGCCCATTGGCGGGCTTTGAATGAACCTCAAGAACGCAGCACCCATTTGGGGACTACAAATCCCAATAAGCCACGAGGTAATGCTCATTTGAGTAGCCTATCAGCAGGCAACTGATTGAATAAAGGAGTGGCTTAAAACGCTGTGAACTTTGTACCGAGCCTTTGAGGAAGGAAGTTATTCCCGAAACGCGTCAGGCTAAGGATGCTCGAGATGTGATATTGGCTGTTGGATGTACACTGCTGCCTGAGTGCGCCCCTACTTTGAGGACAAATTGGAGCAATATATAACACACAGCGCTCCTGCCGTGGGGGGCCGCACCACCGTATTGATCGTAGCGGGCCATAGAGCTGTGAATTGTGTCCAGTTCTGACATGGGGCAACAGCACATATAATTGTGACCATGCACATCCCCGGGGCCCATTGGCGGGCTTTGAATGAACCTCAAGAACGCAGCACCCATTTGGGGACTACAAATCCCAATATGCCACGAGGTACTGCTCATTCGAGTAGCCTATCAGCAGGCAACTGATTGAATAAAGGAGTGGCTTAAAGCGCTGTGAACTTTGCACCGAGCCGTTGAGGAAGGAAGTTATTTCCGAAACGCATCAGGCTGAGGATGCTCGAGATGTGATATTGGCTGTTGGATATATACTGCTGCCTGAGTGCGCCCCTACTTTGAGGACAAATTGGAGCGTTATATAACACACGGTGGTCCTGCCGTGGGGGGCCGCACCACCGCGTTGTTCGTAGCGGGCCATGGAGCTGGGAATTGTGTCCAGTTCTGACATGGGGCAACAGCACCTATAATTGTGACCATGCACATCCCAGGAGCCCATTGGCAGGCTTTGAATGAACCTCAAGAACGCAGCACCCATTTGGGGACTACAAATCCCAATATGCCACGAGGTACTGCTCATTTGAGTAGCCTATCAGCAGGCAACTGATTGAATAAAGGAGTGGCTTAAAACGCTGTGAACTTTGTACCGAGCCTTTGAGGAAGGAAGTTATTTCCGAAACGCATCAGGCTGAGGATGCTCGAGATGTGATATTGGCTGTTGGATGTAGACTGCTGCCTGAGTGCGCCCCTACTTTGAGGACAAATTGGAGCTATATATATATATATATATATTATATAATACAAAAAGAGTTGCCTAGAGGCAACTCTTTTTGTATTATATATATTTATTTGTATATGTATATGTGTACCAATAACATAAAATCTAATAAAGAATAATCTATTATAAATTAAAACATTAAACCATTTAAAAATCTTCAAACTTAAATTTCCCACTCCAGTCAGTGCAACAGTAGGAAAAGTGTTGGATAGCGGAGTGGTAAAAATTACTATTCCAACTCCAGTGAGTGCAACCGTAGGGAAAGTGTTGGACAGCTGAGGGCTAAAAACTACTATACCCACTCCAGTGAGTGTAACAGTAGGGAAAGTGTTAGATAGCGGAGGGGTAACAGTTACTAGTCCCACTCCAGTGAGTGCAACAGTAGTGAAAGTGTTGGATAGCGAAGGGGGAACAATTACTATTCCCACTCCAGTGAGTGCAACAGTAGGGAAAGTGTTGGATAACGGAGGGGTAAAAATTACTATTCCCACTCCAGTGCGTGCAACAGTAGGCAAAGTGTTGGATAGCGAAGGGGTAAAAATACTATTCCCACATCACTCAGTGCAACAGTAGGGAAAGTGATGGATAGCGGAGGGGTAAAAATTACTATTCCTACTCCAGTGAGTGGAACAGTAGGGAAAGTGTTGGATAGTGGCAGGATAACATTTACTATTCCCACTCCAATCAGTGCAACAGTAGGGAAAGTGTTGGATAGCGGAGGGGTAAAAATTACTATTCCCACACCAGTCAGTGCAACAGTAGGGAAATTGTTGGATAGCGGAGGGGTAAAATTCACTATTCCCACTCCAAAAATTGTAATCGAAGGGAAAGTGTTGGATAGCGGAAGGGTACAAATTACTATTCCCACTCCAGTGAGTGCAACAGTAGGGAAAGTGTTGGATAGCAAAGGGGTAAAAATGACTATTCCAACTCCAGTGAGTGCAATAGTAGGGAAAGTGTTGGATAGAGGCGGGATAACATTTACTATTCCCACTCCAGTGTGTGTAACAGTAGGGAAAATGTTGGATAGCGAGGGGTAAAAATTACTATTCCCACTCCAGTGAGTGCAACAGTAGGCTAAGGGGTCGATTCCGATGTCGGCCGGAAGCGCACCTAACAGTATTCGTCTGGAAAAAATACCAGCCGAACGCGTGTTTTCCGACCGACTCGAACACTCAACCGAACGAACAAGTACGATGCGCATAACAGCCCAGATTCCGAGCGAGCCGTACTTACTCATTCCAGCTCCTGTTCCCCGCCCGAGCCGGATCCGTAAACGCCGAATCGAGTCGCACGGAACCAAATACACAGCACCTTCCGGCCGGACTAGTACAATGCGTCTTCCGTACGCGCCGACCTCGTCGCTACGTCCGGCACGTTTGAGCATCCGGGAGAGCTGTACATAAGCTACGATTCGCGCCACAAGACGATCCACGGCTACGAGACGAACAAGCCAGCGACGAGTACGAGTCGAAGCCACGAGAAACCCGAACGAGACGACCCAACCATGAATCCCATCGCGCAGGTCCTACCAATACTCTACATCTATTACCGGGACCGGTACGGACGCGTACGGCGCAGACGGTAAGTCAAACACCCACTACACAAACAAACGACACGTACCCGACATATGTCACACACACATAGGGATGCACAAATGACGTACACTAGCAACAGCAGAACAATAGGGGCGGGATGGCCATCACCAATGCCATACACACCCATAGGGGGATGGATGCCTGCCACTACTACCATCCCCACCCATAGGGGGATGGATGTCTACCACTACTACCATCCCCACTCATGGGGGTCTGGATGCCTGTCACTACTGCCATCCCCACTCATGGGGGGCTGGATGCCTGTCACTACTGCCATCCCCACCCATAGGGGGCTGGATGCCTGCCACTACCACCATCCCCACTCATGGGGATCTGGATGCCTGTCACTACTGCCATCCCACCCATAGGGGGCTGGATGCCTGTCACTACTACCATCCCCACTCATGGGGGTCTGGATGCCTACCACTACTACCATCCCCACTCATGGGGGGCTGGATGCCAGTCACTACTGCCATGCCCACTCATGGGGGTCTGGATGCCTACCACTACTACCATCCCCACTCATGGGGGTCTGGATGCCTGCCACTACTACCATCCCCACTCATGGGGGTCTGGATGCCTGACCCGGTGGAAATGGGTCCATTACCTACCCCCACAAATAAGGTAAAAAACCTGGGAGTTACGTTTGACTCTATGCTTTCTTTTGAAAGCCACGTTAACCAGGTTACATCCCATTCCTTTTACACATTAAAACTTTTGAGAAGAATTTTTCCATTTATTCCGTCTGAGTTACGGAAACTGGTGGTTTCAGCGCTGGTTCTTTCCAGAGCTGATTACTGTAACGGGCTCTTTATTAATCTGCGTAAGAGGTGTCTTTCCAAACTGCAGATTGTGCAAAATGCAGTGGCACGTCTTTTGCTGAATATTCCAAGACATAAACAGGTCGCACAGGCACTGAAGGGATTGCATTGGTTACCGGTGAAGAGACGAATTGAGTTTAAGGCTCTTTGCATTGCCTTTAAGGCCATGCATGACATAGGGCCCAGCTTCTTTAAACAGAATCTAAAACCCTATATTCCGGTTCGCCATCTTCGTTCATCTCAGGCCCATAACCTGGTGGTTCCCAGCTTCAAGAAATGCTCCTGGGGAGGAAGGAGCTTTGTGGTCGGCACAACAAGGCTGTGGAACGCTTTGCCGCTTGGGCTGAAGCAAGAAACTAATCTGCTGGCTTTTAGAAAAGCGTTAAAGACCTGGCTGTTTAATCTTTGATGACTATCTGGACTGTACTCTGATTTATGAATGACGAATTTAGCGCCTTGACGCCTTCGGGTGAAAGTTTTTGCGCTCTATAAATTTCTTTTTCATTTCATTCATTTCATTTCACTACTGCCATCCCCACCCATAGGGGGCTGGATGCCTGTCACTACTACCATCCCCACTCATGGGGGTCTGGATGCCTACCACTACTACCATCCCCACTCATGGGGGGCTGGATGCCTGTCACTACTGCCATCCCCACTCATGGGGGTCTGGATGCCTACCACTACTACCATCCCCACTCATGGGGGTCTGGATGCCTACCACTACTACCATCCCCACTCATGGGGGTCTCGATGCCTGTCACTACTGCCATCCCCACTCATGGGGGGCTGGATGCCTACCACTGCTACCATCCCCACTCATGGGGGTCTGGATGCCTACCACTACTACCATCCCCACTCATGGGGGGCTGGATGCCTACCACTACTACCATCCCCACTCATGGGGGGCTGGATGCCTGTCACTACTACCATCCCCACTCATGGGGGGCTGGATGCCTACCACTACTACCATCCCCACTCATGGGGGGCTGGATGCCTGCCACTACTACCATCCCCACTCATGGGGGGATGGATGCCTGCCACTACTGCCATCCCCACTCATGGGGGGCTGGATGCCTACCACTACTACCATCCCCACTTATGGGGGTCTGGATGCCTGCCACTACTACCATCCCCACTCATGGGGGGCTGGATGCCTGTCACTACTGCCATCCCCACTCATGGGGGTCTGGATGCCTACCACTACTACCATCCCCACTCATGGGGGCTGGATGCCTGTCACTACTGCCATCCCCACTCATGGGGGGCTTGATGCCTACCACTACTACCATCCCCACTCATGGGGGCTGGATGCCTACCACTACTACCATCCCCTCTCATGGGGGTCTGGATGCCTGCCACTACTACCATCCCCACTCATGGGGGCTGGATGCCTGTCACTACTGCCATCCCCACCCATAGGGGTCTGGATGCCTGTCACTACTACCATCCCCATTCATGGGGGTCTGGATGCCTACCACTACTACCATCACCACTCATGGGGGGCTGGATGCCTACCACTACTACCATCCCCACTCATGGGGGTCTGGATGCCTACCACTACTACCATCCCCACTCATGGGGGGCTGGATGCCTACCACTACTACCATCCCTACTCATGGGGGTCTGGATGCCTACCACTACTACCATCCCCACTCACGGGGGGCTGGATGCCTACCACTACTACCATCCCCACTCATGGGGGGATGGATGCCTGTCACTACTGCCATCCCCACTCATGGGGGGCTGGATGCCTCCCACTACTACCATCCCCACTCATGGGGGCTGGAGGCCTACCACTACTACCATCCCCACTCATGGGGGGCTGGATGCCTACCACTACTACCATCCCCACTCATGGGGGGATGGATGCCTGCCACTACTACCATCCCCACTCATGGGGGCTGGATGCCTACCACTACTACCATCCCCACTCATGGGGGCTGGATGCCTACCACTACTACCATCCCCACTCAGGGGGGCTGGATGCCTTCCACTACTGCCATGCCCACCCGTAGGGGGATGGGTGCCTACCACTAACACCACCCCTACTCAGGGTGGGCTGGATGCCTGCCACCACTGCCATCCCCACCCATAGGGGGCTGGATGCCTGTCACTACAACCACCCCTACTCATAGGACGGGTAATGCATGACACAACTAGCATACTCCCACATAAGGACTGTCTGAAAATTACATCCCACCCCCAACACCATGACAAGCGTGTGTGGTCTGTGTCAAATGCATACAACACTGAACATGACATTGAACATACAATGTGACCCCCTAACACATCAATCAATCAATCAATCACGGCATTTATAGAGCGCGCTACTCACCCGGGAGGGTCTCAAGGCGCTGGGGGAGGGGGTAAGTTACTGCTCGAACAGCCAGGTCTTGAGCTGCTTCCTGAAGGAGAGATGGTCCTGGGTTCGCCGAAGGTGAGTGGGGAGGGAGTTCCAGGTCTTGGCTGCCAGGTAGGAGAAGGATCTTCCTCCGGCGGTGGCTCTGCGGATGCGTGGTACGGTGGCGAGGGCGTGGCTGGTTGATCGTAGCTGGCGGGTGGGCGTGTAGAAGGTCATGCGGTCGTTGAGGTACTTGGGGCCCAGGTCGTGGAGGGCCTTGTGTGCGTGGGTGAGGAGTCTGAACGTGATTCTCTTGCTGACGGGGAGCCAGTGCAGGTCTTTCAGGTGTCCGGTGATGTGGCTGTGTCGGGGGATGTCCAGGATGAGTCGTGCGGAGGCGTTCTGGATGCGCTGGAGTCTTTTTGAAGTTTGGCTGTGGTTCCGGCGTAGAGGGTGTTCCCATAGTCCAGTCGGCTGGTGACGAGTGCCTGGGTGACGGTCTTCCTGGTTTCAGTGGGGATCCATCTGAAGATCTTGCGGAGCATGCGCAGGGTGTTGAAGCACGAAGATGAGACGGCGTTGACTTGTCTGGTCATCGACAGGGAGGAGTCCAGGATGAAGCCCAGGTTGCGTGCGTGGTCCGTTGGTTTGGGCGCGGTGCCCAGGGCCGGGGGCCACCAAGAGTCGTCCCAGGCGGAGGGTGATGAGCCCAGGATGAGGACTTCCGTCTTGTCTGAGTTCAGTTTAAGGTGGCTGTTCCTCATCCAGTTGGCGACGTCTCTCATCCCGTCGTGTAGGTTGGCTCTGGCGGTGGTGGGGTCGTTGGTGAGGGAGAGGATCAGCTGGGTGTCGTCGGCGTAGGAGATGATGTTGAGGTTGTGTTGGCGTGCGATGGCTGCGAGGGGGCTCATGTAGACGTTGAAGAGGGTTGGACTGAGTGAAGATCCTTGTGGAACGCCGCAGATGACTTCGGTGGCCTCGGATCTGAACGGGGGAGGCGGACTCTCTGGGTTCTTCCGGCGAGGAACGAGATGATCCATTCCAGTGCTTTCTCTCGGATTCCGATGTTGCTGAGGCGCTTCACTAGGGTGCGGTGGCAGACGGTGTCGAACGCCGCGGAGAGGTCCAAGAGGATGAGGGCTGCTGTTTCCCGTTGTCGGTTAGGGTTCTGATGTCGTCGGTGGCTGCGATAAGGGCGGTCTCGGTGCTGTGGTTGGCCCGAAACCCGGACTGCGAGGGGTCGAGGGATCCATTCGTCTCGAGGAAGGCGGCAAGCTGTCTGTTGACGGTCTTCTCGATGACTTTGGCCGGAAACGGAAGGAGCGAGATGGGACGGTAGTTCTTGAGGTCGGTGGGGTCCGCCGTTGGTTTCTTCAGGAGGGCGGTTAGCTCGGCGTGCTTCCAGCTCTCCGGGAAGGTGGCGGTGTGGAAGGAGGAGTTGATGATGTCCCGGAGATGGGGTGCGATGGTGGCGTCGGCTTTGTTGAAGACGTGGTGTGGGCAGGGGTCGGTTGGTGATCCGGAGTGGATGGAGTTCATCGTGCGGGTGGTGTCTTCGGTGCTGATCGGGGTCCAGTTGCAGAGGGTGGTGGTGGCGGGCGTTGGTTCGGCGGTAGGGTGCGTGGTCTGTGCGTCGAAGCTGTTATGTATGTCGGTGATCTTGCGGTGGAAGAACGCGGCGAGTGAGTTGCAGAGGTCTTGCGAGGGGGTGATGTCGTTGTTTCCGGGCGCTGGGGTTGGAGAACTCTTTGACGATGCTGAAAAGTTCCTTGCTGTCGTGGGCGTTGTTGTCCAGTCGTTCTTTGAGTGCCGACTTCTTGGTGGCACGGATCAGCTGGTGGTGTTTGCGGGTGGCGTGCTTGAGGGCGGTCCTGTTGTCTGTGGTCTGGTCGAGTCGCCAGGCTTTCTCGAGAGTGCGGCAGTTCTTCTTGGATTCCTTGAGTTCGTTGGTGAACCAAGGGGTTTTCTTGCTTCCGGGTCTGCTGGGAGGGTTTTTAGTGGTGCGAGGTCGCCGGCGCAGGCGGTCAGCCACTTGGCGAGGTTGCTGGCTGCTTCGCTTTGGGTCCGTTGTGTTGGTGGGTGTGTTCTGGCTGAGGGAGGCGGTGAGCTGCTCGGGCGGTGATCTTGCTCCAGCTCCGGCGGGGAGCCTGTTGCGGGTGGTGGTGGGTCGCAGTCTTTCTGAAGCTGAAGTGGACGCAGCTGTGGTCGGTCCAGTGGAGTCCGGTGGCGTGGCTGAAGGAGATGTGCTTGCTGGAAGAGAAGACGGGGTCAAGCGTGTGGCCGGCGTAGTGGGTGGGCGTGTTCACCAGTTGCTTGAGTCCGAGGTTGGCGAGGTTGTCCAGCAGGGCGGTGGTGTTTCTGTCGTTGTTGTTCTCCAGGTGGAAGTTGAGGTCCCCTAGGAGGATGTAGTCGGCGGAGGGCATGGCGTGCGGGCTGGATGAAGTCTGCGATGTCTTCGCTGAATAGTGTGCGTGGTCCCGGGGGTCTGTAGATGAGGGTGCCTCGGAGGGTGGTCTTGGGGTCAGTGTGTATCTGGAAGTGTAGGTGTTCGGCGGCGGTGAAGGTCTCGTCGGAGTTAGTCGAGATGCGGATGGTGTTCTTGTGTACGATGGCGATGCCTCCTCCCGTCTGGTTGACGCGGTCCTTCCGGGTGATCTTGTATCCGTCCGGGATGGCTATGGCGATGTCGGGCGCTGAGGAGGCGTTCATCCAGGTTTCGGTGAGGAAGGCGACGTCCGGTGCTGTTGCGTCGAGCAGGTCCCAGAGTTCCACGGCGTGCCTGTGGACGGTCGGGTGTTCAACAGGATGCATTTCAGGTGGTTGCTGCTGGTGCTCGGCTTGGCGGAGGTGGTGCACGTCCGGGGGCAGGTGAATCGGCAGGCTTGGCAGGTGAAGGGTCCGTGGGTGCGTCTCGGTGAGGCTCGGTAGCAGGCAGGGTTCCGGCCGGCATTGAGTGCGGTGAGGGTGGCGGCGTCGTAGGTCCGTCGAGTAGTGTTGCATTGGTGGGATCCAGGGGTCCTGGCGCTGGGCGCGGGCCAGGCGCGGACGGGCGCAGACGGGCTTACCTTTGGCGCACCTTCGGCGCTCCGTCGGTGCTCCCGCTGCGCGCGGACGCTGCGCGGTCGCTCAGGGGGCGTCATAAGTAAGGAGCCTGGAGGAGGAGCAGCTGGGTGGCAGGAGCGGGGCGGCGAATGGAATCACGGGGGGCGGGGCCGCAGGGAGGCAGTGGCGGGAAGTCCCAGGAGCAGCGGGCAGCGGGAAAGTCCCAGGAGCAGTGGGAAAGTCCCAGGAGCAGCGGGCAGCGGGAAAGTCCCAGGAGCAGTGGGAAAGTCCCAGGAGCAGCGGGCAGCGAGCGAAGGAATCTCCAGGCAGGAGGCGGCAAGGCAGGCAGGAGCGGCAGCAGTGAGTGGGGCGACCAAGCCCTGTGGAGGGCTTGGTCGCCCCACTCACAATTATGTGTGACACATGTGTCACACATAATTGTGTGTGTGGCCTACACAATGCAAGCAGACCATGACCACTGTGGCAATGTGGCCCAAAGCCCCATCACCACAGTGCCCAAAAGGTAAGTGTGTGCTCCATAGCTGAAGCACATTTTGAACAGTGTGGCAATGGGGCCCAAAGCCCCATCACCACAGTGACCAAAGGGAAGTGTGTGCTCCATAGCTGAAGCACATTTTGACCAGTGTGGCAATGGGGCCCAAAGCCCCATCACCACAGTGACCAAAAGGGAAGTGTGTGCTCCATAGCTGAAGCACATTTTGAACAGTGTGGCAATGTGGCCCAAAGCCCCATCACCACAGTGCCCAAAGGTAAGTGTGTGCTCCATAGCTGAAGCACATTTTGAACAGTGTGGAAATGTGGCCCAAAGCCCCATCACCACAGTGCCCAAAGGTAAGTGTGTGCTCCATAGCTGAAGCACATTTTGAACAGTGTGGCAATGGGGCCCAAAGCCCCATCACCACAGTGCCCAAAAGGTAAGTGTAGTCCTGGTAAAAGCTGCAAAAACAAAACTGCAGGGATTATTCCTGGCCACACAACACCAAACACTACAGTGGCATTGTAGTGCTTGTGTCCCATAGCAACATAGATTGTGTGAGGCAAGCAGTGCAGTGCCAATGACACATCGTTCTGGCCATGTGCACACAAACATCAGCCATGGGGGCCCACATTGTCTACATTCACAAATAACACAATGACAGAAGTGAGCATCATAATTCAGGCTCCCTGTTTTCCGTTTTTACGGATTTTTACAGATAAATACAGACAGAAAACAATGTGTTTTCTGTCTGCATTTATTTTTAAAAGTGGATAAATACAGAAAATTGTGCTGCTTTTAAGTGACTCTCCGTGTTGTCTTTCACGAATTATAGCATAACAGCTGAGCAGATGGACAGCATGGGAAATTAAAAAACAGGATGAAATTTCTTTAAATAACGGATGTGTCAATATACATTTGTACTATAATGCTAGTATTTATCAGGGGTGTATTGTTATGTAATAATATTCGGCAGCTTAAATAGCTAAAACACGACAGACATCAAAGTATAAGTGCACGTCTATCAGTTGAATAAATATGGAAATGTACAGTTTTACACCTTCATTCATACGCAAAACACAAAATAAATATGGATAAATACAGATAAAATGGCCCAAAAATAAATATGGATTAATACAGACGGAAATGTTAAAAAAATAAATACCATAAAACCGGGAGCCCTAATCATAATGCAGACCCACATATCTGCACCAATGGACACACAAATGTAGATATCCTGTGGAGACTGTAGATGTCAGGTGAACAAATACCATACCATGGCAGCAATAGGACATACTAACCATGATCAATGTGCTGACTGATGACCTAGCAGTCCCAGGGCCAGCAGGGGAAAGCCAACAAACAACATACAACCAATGGCAAACTAAAGATATGCCAATGCAGTGGTGCAAATGCACAAACACAAACAGGCAGACTCACACTGCATATCAAACACAACAGGTGAGGGGGTTGTGTGCCAGTGTCCCCAGGCAAACACACAACACATGAGGAGGCCAGATTCACTAATACACAGATGGCAACACAGTCACATACAAAAGTAACTCATGGATTGGATTCCCTATGTGGGCAAACAGGCATTGTGAGATGAGAGGGAGCCCAAATTACACATGTCACACAAGCTTGTAGGAACAGCAACAAACACAGCAAGAGACAGAACCACCACAGCACTCCCCCAGGGACCCCACATTGTGGTGACACTAGACTGCATGACAATCACACTGTGATGACAAAGGTAGATGTCATCCACACTGTGAACCACAGCCATGTGTCCTGAGCAACAAACTACCATCACACCTATACAAGCACAAAGCACTCAGCATGGCCTGCCAGCCAAGGACAATATGGAGGTAGTGCCCCAGCCGTGCAACACCTCACATTTGCACACACTCAAAGTCACACACCTTGATGTCCACCAATTTGCAGCAGTGAAGCTCACATGGACTGCTGACATTGCACATGCACCCATGACAATCCCAGGGGTGGTGGGGGGAAATAAGGTGCAGAAACCCATCACACATGGCCAGTCAACAAGACTTGTGAATGTCTGACACACTGCACAGTATGCCGTACATGGGCATGATGTGAAATCCACCCCAAACAATGGGATCCTGGCCATAGTCACACATCAATGAAGAAGCCAAGCTGACCCACAAAGGACACACATAGACAACTTCCAACATTGCAGCTCTGACCCTGAGGAGTGGCAGCAGTCACACACACAACGTGTCACAATCACTGAAAGCATACACAAACAGAAAATCACATTACTTGTGTAACCAACAAGTGCCAAGAGGAATCCTGACTGTGTCCCATCTGCGTTTGCCCACATCCCCAGCCCTGACAACAAAGACAACTAGGGATGACAACCTCATAAACATTAGTTTGCCATGCACCCACATCCCGGAGAAACCAGGTCCAAGATGCTGGATGAACACAGAACAACTCAGCAAGCATCACAAACAGGATCATCCGTAGGGACACAGCCTGTGTAGGAAAAGGAGAAGGGAACACGCACAGACATGCCTACACAACACACAACACGGGCACAGCCTATATCACGGAATCACGCACTGCCATGAGGGCACTCCACTCCTGTGGAAGGTCAGCTGTGCCAAACCTTGTCTGTGCATGACTCAAACATGTCAGCAGAACACTCGGTCAGTGAGTCAACAACTACAACACACTGAAGGCTCTGCTCATATCAGCCTGGGCACGGGAGTGTCACGTCAGTCATCTGCATACATCCAAGACACGTGTCAAGCAACTTGCACTGTGTACACAGATGAGTCCTCCAAATTTGATGTGCTAAACTGCATGTCCATTGGAGACGGGCACACAGTCAGGGTACTAGGAACATTGGACAGTGGTAAGCCCACCAGATGTGCATCAGTGTAGGACAAAGATGGTAATCTACAAATGCTAAACGTACATCCCTGTGTCAAATGCTGAACATTACACCCTCAGACTGCAGCAAAGGATGCTATAGATCCAGACTAGATTAGGACACATATCCCATGGACCACATGGAGCCCATCACAGCAAAACTTCATTTACCTGATCTGAACACTATTACAACAGCAAATGCATGATTCTATACATCTACATCATGTACCTCCAAAGATTAACCACAAGTAAACTAAAGTAGGCTTTATTCAGCAAGTGTGCAACTCAAATCAAAAGTCCAAAATAAACTAAGGCCAATGGCCAGTCCAAATATACAGTCCCAACAGGGTGATGTGTGACAACTTGTCAACAATTGCTTGCCTGCACAGGTACGGACAGGGGACATCCCCCTTGGAGGGGCATACGAGGGGCAGGCTAGGCACCGCAGGGACAGGATCAGGGGATGCCAGAAGGAGGCAGTGAAGGGGAGGTGGGTGCAGGAGTGTCACCGGCAACTGCAGTGGAGGTGTCTGACTCAGGGGGCTGGCACCACCGCAGGGCTCAAGTCAGATGGTGTTGGTGCTGCAACCACTGCAGTGGGCTGGTCAGATGGAGTGGACTGGGTCCCCAATGCAGTGCCCGAGTCAGACGGGTTGGTTGTGGACTCCACCGCAGTGCATGACTCCAAGGTAGTGGAAGGGGGGGCAGAAGAGCTGGGCAGGACAGAGGGGGGGGACACGGTCTCCGCACCAGTGGCACAAACAGGCAGAGCGTCTGGTTTGGGGGTGGAAGAGCAAGTGGCAGGGGGGGAGGGCCTAAGCAGTTTGGGGATGTGGTATCGGTGTGTGGGAACCTGGGGCAGGGTGTGGCGGTGGAACCTGTGGAGTGGTGGCCTGGGGGATGGAGGTGAGAGACTGGGTGGTTGACTTGCAGGGCGGTGGCGGGGTCTTGCTCTTCCGGGACCGGGGGACTTGCGGGTGGGGGCTCACTCTGCCTGCGCCTGGGGGAGGGTGTCCGGGGGCGAGGGCACTCCCTCTGTGTGGGTGGACTTCCTCTTCCCCGGTATGCTGGATCAGCGGGATTGGAGGAGAAAAGGCCGAAGTCACAGAGGAAGAGCTGCTTATCAGGTGGGGTTGCAGGTGAGGCAAGGGAAGGGGTCTTGGAGGGAGAGGATCTTGAGGATTGCGGAGTGACTGTGGTTGCCTGTGTGTGTGTCAGTTCCCCATCCCCTGTGTGTGTGGTATCAGTCCCCTGAGGATGCTTGTGTGCACGTCTTGCCTTGGTTTTGGGTGTGTCTGTGCTGCTCGTGTCTGTGTGTCTGGGTGTTTGTGCAGGTGTGCATGTGCTTGGGACAGGTAGGGTGCCAGGAAGTATGGATGGGGCAGAGGTAGGAGGGGCGAGGGACTGTTGGAGGAGGGACACTGCTGCCGTCAGGGAGGACTCCATGGACCTATTGCTCCTCTGTAGGGCAGACATACCCGTCGAGATGCCCTCCATGAACGACACCAGCTGTGTCAACAGAGTGGTGTGTGCATGGAGGACACTCAGCATTGCTGTCTGCCCTACATGGAGCTGCCGAAGCAGGTACACAGATTCCTCACTCAGGGCAGCAGGGGACACAGGGGCAGGGGGTGTGGTGCCTGGCACAAAGGAGACACGCTCCCGGACACGGGAGCCTCCACGGACCTCTGGAATGGGAGCCAATGGGAGGGCGGTGGTGGTGGTGGTGGTGGTGGGGCCAGACAGACTAGCTGGTGTTTGGTGGCTGCTGACACCCGCCTCCACAAGGGAGTCATCCTCCGAGCTGCTGTGGTCCTCAGCTGAGGTGGATGGTGCTGAGGACTCCTCGGTGTGGCTCCCCTCGCCCTCCGTGCCACTGGGTCCCTCCGACCACTCGTCGGCTGTTGACCCAGTCTGGCTCTGTTGCTCCTCCTGGTCCGTGGATGTATCTGCAAACAATTAGGGAAACAGACAAACATCAGACACCTGCACTGACCGCACACACCACAGTGAGTACAGCACATTACAGAGTAAGACCTGGCATCCCCAGCTGAACATTGCCAAAAGTCCTCACACAGATCAGGAAAAGCCAATTGTCAGTCTGATGGTCAACCATGGAACAGATACCCCTCCTGCCCTTGCACCCATCTGTCTGGTGCCTGTCTGATGGTAATACCCCAGTGTGGACACATGCACCACCTACACAGTTGTTGGACATTGCTGAGAACACGGTGAAGTATGTGAACATGCCCACGTCACATCTCTTGCCACTGAGTCAGTGCAGGTGTCTGGATAAATGGACGGGCAGAGTCTAAATAGAAATGCATGAGATGCATACCAGCACCAGACACCATGAAGCACCCATGTCCGGATAGTCAATGCCACAATGGAGTGCATGTTGCACATGTCACTCCCCTGCAGGATCACTCTTAGGAAGTTGAAAGCCATGACACAGTCATGCCTGCAAAGTCATATATCACTGTCTCCAGTCACATGGCCATGGCAGCCAGCCAACAACAGTCTGCACTGTGTCACAATCCTAGGACATGGGGAAGGCAACTAATGTAACTGACAAGTGCACATGTCCACCCCCCACTAACCACATCATCTGAACCCGTATTTGTCCACTGCACACCAATTGGACAAATGGGAGACATGAAACACAACTCTCTGAACCAGAGCACCTCAGTGTGCTGTGAATGATGAACATCTGCCTGAAAGTCACAGTCGCATACACCTGTCTGCACAGAGAAAGTGATCAAACACCTATAAGTCACAGAAGTCTTGTCTCACATGGTCCAATAGCAGATGGCATGCTGACCCCTAACTGATAAACATCACAGGAGTCCCGACAACGTAGTCACAGCACAACGACACAGAGGCAGACACCTGAGGGAACATTTCACTGAGCACAACATGTCAGCTGATACACGGGAGTGGGAGTACAGAGTGTATTGTATGCCCTGTAGTAGGCATGACTGTCCGGCTCCACCTGCAAGAGGGATGAGCCCTGGTCAGTAGGCAGGTGGCTAAGCATGTGTGACACACTTGACATACATACTCCTGAGGCCCAAACATTGTACCCACCCGCAGCATGGGGGTGTGCCAAATACCCCAGGGACATGTGGTGATTCTGATCTGCAAGTGGACCACATATCAAAGTTACACCCAGACAACATTGCACGACTCAGGCATTGTGTGAGCAATTGACCCACCCATGAAGGCCAACACAATGTCACGGGAACAAAAGCTGTCACCCACCTTGACCAAAGCAAAATGCAAGGACCCTGTACCCGAGTGACACAATTATCCTGAGCGTAAGGAGCATACCTGCGTATCAGATGAGGAGTGGGCATGTCACAATAGAGGGACATGGGTACTGGACAACAAGACTGATGTACTGGGAAGTTTAACCAGGCCAGAGGAGGGCACATAGCATGTTAGACAGAGTTCACAGTGCTGTCTTTGACTCACCCCCTCCTTGCTGCTGTCTGGCCTTCAGCTGCCCATCCAGGTCCGGGAAGACCACCGCCAGGATCCGGAGCATGTGGGGGGTCAGGGTCCGGTGTCCGCCCCTCCTGCGAGGAGGCGACAGCTTCAGCTGGACCCTTGCGATCCTCCGGGTCCAGCCACGAAGGTACTGCCACCTCTTCTGGCAGTTGCGGATCTGGCGCTTGTAGACCCCCACGGATCTTACTGACCGGACGATGGCCAGCCAGATCTCCTGCTTCTGGTGGGCATCAACCTGTGAGGATGACAAAGTGAAAAGGCCATTACTACACATGAAACATATCCGTGCATCACACAGTTGTAAATACATGTCTCAATCACAGGGACATATGATGAACACAGGCAGTGCAACGAGGGCTATGGACAGTTTGCCAGCAGTTACTACATGGTATCATTGCATGGGAAGTAAACCTTGTTGGAATGCACTGTTACTGCACTGTACCTGTTCAGTGCATGTGACTACACACTTTGGGGGGTGCGAACTACTCAGTGAGCATGCTAGCCAGTGGTGTGCACACTGTAAATCCTTCTAGTCAGACAACATGCACAATTAGTAAGGCAGTGGACAGCACACTCACCTGCTCCCCTGGTGTCCCATACAGCTTGCTGTACTGTGGAAGGAGGTTGTCCACCAGGGCCTGGTTCTCCTCATGGGTGAGGGCTGGGGCTCTCTCCACAGTACGTGCCATTGCAGTAGCCAGAGGATGCAGGGATAGCAGCAGTGCAGTGGCAGATGTCGTCCTGGAGCATGTAGTGCAGGCAAGTGAGCCCTCAGGGGAACAGCCAGCATTATATGTGTGCTGCAGAGGCAGATACTGTCCCATGTGTCCAAAGTGATAGGTCCAAGTCGTTTGCATCTTCTGAATCTGACCAATCCATGGAATTGCAGCACCAATACACGCCCACAGCATCCTTCAAAATTCAACTTCATGACACCCATGAATTTGCAACATTGTTGTGGCTGGCCAACTGAATTCACTGCATCAGACTCGTTGAAGCTTCGAAAACGTGTCCGTTGCCATGCCAGGCCCCAGCCAATGCGTGCGCACCGATCGGTCCATTGCTGTACAACGCGTACCCGGGATACAACGCGTACCCGCCCACATCCAATGCAATGGGCCGTGCGGGCACACCGATCGGTCCATTGCTGTACAACGCGTACCCGCCCACATCCAATGCAATGGGCCGTGCGGGCACACCGATCTGTCCATTGCTGTACAACGCGCACCCGGATACAACGTGTACCCGCTCACATCCAATGCAATGGGCCGTGCGGGCACACCGATCGGTCCATTGCTGTACAACGCGCACCCGGGATACAACACGCACTCCGCCACATCCAATGCAATGGGCCATGCGGGCACACCGATCGGTCCATTGCTGTACAACGCGTACCCGGGATACAACGCGTACCGGCTCACATCCATTGCAATGGGCCGTGCGGGCACACCGATCGGTCCATTGCTGTACAACGCGCACCCGGGATACAACGCGTACCCGCCCACATCCAATGCAATGGGCCGTGCGGGCACACTGATCTGTCCATTGCTGTACAACGCGTATCCGGGATACAACGCGTACCCGCCCACATCCAATGCAATGGGCCGTGCGGGCACACCGATCGGTCCATTGCTGTACAACGCGTACCCGGGATACAACGCGTACCTGCTCACATCCAATGCAATGGGCCGTGCGGGCACACCGATCGGTCCATTGCTGTACAACGCGTACCCGGGATACAACGCGTACCTGCCCACATCCAATGCAATGGGCCGTGCGGGCACACCGATCGGTCCATTGCTGTACAACGCGTCCCTGGACAGGTCACACGCATATGTCACCATGCTGGTCACTGGTGAACCTATGCCAGCCACATATACTTTCCAGGGACTCAGGGGCACACCTACAACACCACACCCAGTCCACACTGTATCTAAGGCATGTGTGGCAGCATAACTTTATCTGTGTCTGTGGGTGAACATGTGGATTTTGGGGTGGCACTTGGGGGCAGACACACCCAGGCTGTGCACGTGTTCATGGGGACAGGGTCCTTTGTGTGTTGTGCACCTGACCACTGTGGTGTGCAACTTTTCATTTTGGAGCATGTGTCATGGTCACATTTCCAGGTTGTGTATGTGTATGACATGTCACATACCCCCAGGCTCACATGTGGGAAGGCATGTATGTCACAGGGTGGCCCATTGCCACAATAGTGATGTCCCTCCGCAGTCTGTGTGCATGTTGTGTTTCACATGTCTCTGACTCCATGTGCACAATGGGAGACAGTCTCCACATCCACGTGGTTTGTGCATGAACTTTGATGTTGTGTGTGTGTGTGTCACAGACGTCCATGTCTGTCCTGCAGAGGCTACAGGGGCCACTACCTGTGGGTGTCATGTTTGTTTTTCTGACGTGTACATGATACGCCATGTCATGCCAGTGTCCATTTGGCAAGACAGGCTCCCTGGGAATCTACCTGTCAATGAGCTGTGATGCCTGTGGAGCATCTGTCCAGACATGTCACTGTGGTATGTGTGTGGAACGTGAGAGCAGTAAATGGGTACTGTGACACAGCCTAATGGTTTCCCATAGCACACCCTGGAACCTGTTGTCAACACTTGTTGAACAGAGATGTTAGATGATGTCCATGTAGGTGCCATATATGTCCAAACAGAACGACACACACATCAAGTACTTGTGTTTGTTAATGATGCATCATGTGAAATTGAGTATGGTGAACGGCACATAGGTGGGGTGACTGACAATCTTGCTTTCTTCACCTATGCACTGCAGGGCTCCTGCTGTCCATCGACCATTCCCAGACCTGGCAACGATGGTGGAACGTGACAGCATCCGACGGTACCGCTTCACCAGGCAGCTGATTGAGGATTTGGCAGTGCGGTTGGACCCACATTTGCAGCCTGGCCGTCCGTATCCTACAGCGCTGACCCCCAAGGTGAAGGTGATGGCAGCCCTACACTTCTTTGCCACCGGTACCTTTCAACACACTGTGGCGACTGCCAGTGGGATGTCACAGACTATGTTCAGCCGTGTGCTACGCGATGTTTTGGGGGCAATGTTGAGATACCTGAACCAGCACATCTATTTCCCAACACGTCAACGACTCACTGACGTCAAGAGTGACTTCTATGCCCTGGGGAGGATGCCACATGTAATTGGCTCCATTGATGGGACACATGTGGCTTTGATACCACCACAGGCACATGAGCAGGCATACCGGAACCGTAAACATTACCATTCGATCAATGCTCTGGTGGTATGTCTTGCAGATATGACCATCACACATGTGTGTGCCCATTTCCCCGGTTCGGCACACGATGCCTACGTGATGAGGAGTAGTCGCATCCCGAGGATGATGTCACAGATGCCGAACCAGCGTGCCTGGCTTGTTGGTGTGTACTGACTTTGTACCATTGTGTGTGTTCTGCTATGTTGTTTTCCGCACACATTTTCAAATCGGCTAATGTGCAATTGTCTGTCTGTAGGTGACTCGGGATACCCCAACATGCCGTGGTTGCTGACACCCCTCAGGAACCCTGTGACACCAGCCCAGATGCGCTACAAGGAGGCACATGGTCGGACGAGGAGGGTGATTGAGCGGACCTTTGGTCTCCTGAAGAGCCGCTTCCACTGCCTGGACAAGACAGGAGGGGCCCTCCCATATGCCCCAGCAAAGGTGTGCAAGATTGTCATCGTCTGCTGCATGCTACACAACCTGGCAGTGCGGAAGGAGTTGCCTCTCATCCTGGATGATGATGACCAACGTCCGCCACCTGTGGAAGATCCTGGCCTGGGTCACGATGCCAGTGAAGATGATGATGATGATGATGGTGATGTCCGCACACAGCTCATCACCAACTTCTTCAGCTGAATGTGAGTCTCCAGAGGGTTGTAATGTCAATGATTTGAGTTTGCATGATATGTGTGTGTGGTGCTCTGGTGCTGTTTGAGTGTGGCCATGTGCTACTTGACTAGATGCGTGCAGCGATGTGTCCTTGCAGGTGGTCTGTACTGCCCAACAGTGTTGACATGCTAACTTGGTTTTGTGTAGTTATCTCGTGACATGTATTAGACATGAGTATTGCCGTTCTGTGCTGTTCTTCAGTGGTTTTGACTGTGTGTCATGTCTGTCCTTCACAGGGTGCTGCCGGAGTTGTTTGATCAACTTGGATCCCACGAATCCATGATTCAACTTCCAAGGTGGAAGCAGTCGTTTCCCTACAGGTGATGTGCCACACACCCCTGGACTTTCTATCTTCTGCACTTTTTGACTTTGTGGCCACAGCCAGGTTGGATTAGCTAGCATTTGTATTGGAAACAACATGTTGCAAATGTGTAATAAACCTGTGCTTCACTTTGGGATGTGCGTTGTCTGTAGTCACACATCTGACTGACATTTGCTTACTGCACCTGTAGTCTAGTTGACACAGACTGTGAATAGGTGGCGTGTCTGTGCATTCCACTGTATTTAGTTGCAACATCAGTATAGGTGATGAGTCTGATGGCCCTGGTGTGTATGTGTTGTGTGGCCCTAGTGGTGTGTCTCCTCATATGTGTCACGTCGCCATGACTGACATGACGGTGTTGGACTTGCTGTAGCAGTTAGCATGCACAGTGTCATTTTTCTGATCACCATCTCCATGACAGAGAGCACGTTGGAATCACAACAGAGTCAGATATGGTGTATTGGTGAGTTTATTTACATACAGGTGTGAGGATGGTGCACAGGATGGTGGGTGCTGTACATAGAAATTGGAATCCAAAGTTCCCATGTGATTCGGAAGTCTTGGTAGCTGAAATGTCCAGAGTAAAGTCCACAGTCATCTGATAAATTTGGTCAACTATAGCTCCCCATGTCATGTGGGAGAGTTGGGTTGGCTTCGACAGGGCATGCAGTTTGCAACCGGAGGAAAAGTTCCAGAACAGGTGTTGGCTTCCTGGGGGATGTAGATGGCCATCGGCCTCTCAGTTTGGCCTCCTCGTACGGCCCCTCTTCTTGGGGGGGGGGACCCTCAGGTACAGGCTGCGGCGGTGCAGGGGACTCTCTGCCAGAGTCCTCCTCCCTCCCTGTGGCATTTGCAGTTGTTTCAGCAGCAGATGTTGTGGGCACACAGGGAGGTGAGGCCATGTTGGTGCTGATCTGGCGGAGGCATGTCAGTATGTCCCTATGCACCCCTGTCAGTTGTTCCAATGTGTCCCACTTGGACTCCATGCCAGACATGTGTGTCTTGACATGTGACATGTGTGTCTCAACATGTGACATGTGTGTCTCGACACGGGACATGTGGGAGTCCAAGCGGGCATGATGGGCAGCCTGCTGCTGTTGTATGTCCTTGAGGATCCCCACTACCTGGCTGACCTCTCCGGTGCTAGTCTGGTACGCATCCGCGATGCGTGCCAGTTGTGGGTCATCATGCAGTCCAGACCCCTCTGCAAAGAGCGACCTATGTCTACCACCCCTCCCACCACCCCTGGCGACACGTGCAGGACCTGCGGTGGCACGCACAGGTGACCGTGGGCCCACTTGGGTGTTGTTCCTGGGCTCGTTGTCACCAGCTCCAGTTTGGGTCTGGGTCCCTGCGCTGTTATCATCTGTGGTCCTTGGTCTGTCCGTGTTGGCAGGGGTGGCCTGTGTGTTGGCAGTTGTTGGAGGGGTGGGTGCAGGGGGTGCAGATGTTGGTCCTGCTGGTGCTGCATGATGACTCACACCAGAGGGTCCAGCTGGTTCTTCGCCATCCGAGGAGTGCAGAGGCTGATCCACACCAGTGAGCTCAGTGTTCCCCGGAGCCTGGGACAGGGACTCCTCCTCGTCTGCTGCTGTGTCCCCATCATCACCTGTTTTGGGGAGAGACACACATTGTATGTTATGTTTCTACTGGCATCAATTGTTCAAACACCTGACAGTTGTGACTGTACCTCTGGATGTGGGCCTGGACATTGCATTCTCCTAAATTGTGACAGTCAGAGAGTGATATTGGTGTAGCACATTGTCCTGCCAACCTGTGGCATGTCAATGTGAATGTTGAGGTGTGTGCATGACCAGCATTGGTGGTATTTGCTTGCCATCCGGACCTCCTTCTCCCCCCAGCCCAGTTATCCCACCATGAAGCGTGCTTCCATTGCAGGGAGTGCAAGTTGTCTTTCAGGATGTCAGTCAGTGGTGTCCTGCTGTTGGTTGTTGCACAGTTCCCAGCAGGGCCTTGTGCTCCCCCCAGCAGTACCCAGTGTCAGCCATCTTGTGAGTCCTTTTCCACTCCCTGTGATGTGAGCATGGTTAAGGATGGTGTTGATGGGCCAATTGTGAGGCTGACCAATATCTGTGACTACCACTCCCATCATGCTATTGCCTCCACCACCCTTCCCAGCATGCCCATCCTTCCTTCCTTTTGACTCTACTTCCCTGTGGGGTGGGGTGCCTGTGCTGACAGGATGGCTGGGAGTGTTGTCCTGGCAGTTGTTTGGCTACAAGTCCCAAGAGTGTCCCTGTGCTTCACACAGCATAACCCAGGGTGGTGGTTCTTTGTGGGATCTTCAGTTAGGATGTGAGGCATTGCATTCTCCCAGGTGGGTTATGTGGAGTTAGTGTTGAGGGTGTGTGTGAGGGGAGGTGCTTGTAACTATGGTCAGTGCTGTGTGTCCTCCTTCCCACCCAGCCAGATATCCCACCATGGAACGTGCTTCCATTGCAGGGAGTGCAAGTTGTCTTTCAGGATGTCAGTCAGTGGTGTCCTGCTGTTGGTTGTTGAACAGTTCCCAGCAGGGCCTTGTGCTCCCCCCTGTAGTACCCAGTGTCAGCCATCTTGTCTGTTGTTTTCCACTCCCTGTGATGTGAGCATGGTTCAGAGTGGTGTTGATGGGCCAATTGTGAGGCTGACCAATATCTGTGCCTACAACTCCCATCATGCTATTGCCTACACCCCCCTTCCCAGCATGCCCATACTTCCTTCCTTTTGAGTGGACTTCACTGTGTGTGAGTGTGACAGCAATGGCAAGATGGCTGACAGTGTGGTCCTGTTGTTTGTTGGTGCCCAGTTCCCATCAGGGCCTTGTGCTCCCCACAGCAGTACCCAGTGTCAGCCATCTTGTCAGTTGTTTTCCACTCCCTGTGATGTGAGCATGGTTCAGAGTGGTCTTGATGGGCCAATTGTGGGTGTGACCAATATCTGTGACTACCACTCCCATCATGCTATTGGCTACACTGACTTCACCAGCATACACCGAATTCCTTCCTTTCAGTGAGCTTCCCTGTGAGGTGGTGTTCTAGTGGTGGGTAAATATCTGGGAGTGTTTGTTGGTTCTATTTGTGCCACTGCCTTGCTGTATTTGTTGTTAGGTTTGTACATGTCATGACACAGTTACATATCACTATGAGATGGCAGGTATTGTGTTTGTCTGACTAGCATTCACATCTTGGGATGAATATCTTTTGGTTGCTGTGTATTTGCTAAGGGTGCATGGTTTGCCTATCCCCTTGACTGTGATGTGTGTGTGTTGTCACACCATATTGTGTATATTAGTTGTGTACTCACCAGGCTCTGGGATGTCTGTTAGTCCGTATACGCTCACTGGTGGTAGGATGGCCCGCACCTTCTCCTCCCAGGGCCTGAGGTATACTGGTTTTGCAGGAGGGCCACTGCCGGTGTGCTGGCTGAGGAGGTAGTCCTTTTGAGTAGGTCCCGGACCTCTCCTGCGCACATCATACCACCTGTTCTGGATGTCTTCCTTTGTGCGCAAACATGGTGATTGTGCGTTCACCCTGTCGACAATCCTCGCCCACATCTTGGTTTTCTGCGACATGGGGGTCTGTTGTACCAATGTACCAAACAACTGTGGCTCTACCCTGAGGATCTCATCTACCATAACTTCCAATTCACTGTCTAGGAACTTATGATTCTTCTTTGGGGGCATGGTGATGGGTGGTGGTGGTGATTGATGTGTGTGTGTGTGCAAGTGGGGGTGTGAGTGTAGGTTTAGCTGGGTGTGTGTGAGGGTGCTATTTGTAGGTGTGGTAATGGTGTGTGGCTTGTGTGATGTATGAGCTGTGAGTGTGTCTGTGGTTGCTGTGTGATGGTGTTCTGTGCTGGCAGGTCAGTGGAATTTGCAAAGGATCATGGTAGGGATTTGTGGCCTTTATGTAGGTGGAGTTGGAGGTGTGTCCTTGTTCCATTTTTTTTCCTCCCTGTATTTATTGGCTTTGTGGTTGCTTGTTTGGCCCTTTTTAAAAAAAAAATTTCCTTGGTGTTTTTGGTGCATGTAGGAGTCGTTCTTGTGTCCGAGTAGGACGCTGCAGTTGTCTGGTGCGATCTTGTCCGACTCGTTCCTGCTGTGTGTCAGCTAGGTTTCATATGCGGCGTACGAGTCAGTCGCGGAGTATTGGGTTGCTTCGGCTGGGTTTTGTATGCGTGTCGGTCGTACGGCTTGTGCTCCGGGCGAATCGGTCGTGTTTTGCATGCACAGTATCGTACTACGCGGGTCGGAGTTCGCGGGTACATTTCGTTCGGGTTCAATCCGGGTGCGTGTCGGTCGGTTCGTTTCGCGTGATTTCCCGGCCGGATGGCTTGTTTACGTCCGGCTCGGTCGGTCGTTTTGTATTACGTCCGAGTCGTTCGGATTTCACATGCATTTCATCGTACTACCCGGGTCGTACGGCGCTGGTCCGAGTCGGTCGGACTAATTTCCCGTACCGAGTCGGTCGGTATTTTTTCCGGCCAGAATCGGATTCGGCCCCTAAGTGTTGGATAGCAAAGGGGTAAAAATTACTATTTCCACACCACTCAGTGCAACAGTAGGGAAAGTGTTGGATAGCGGATGGGTAAAAATTACTATTCCCACTCCAGTGAGTGCAACAGTAGGGAAAGTGTTGGATAGTGGCAGGATAAAATTTACTATTCCCACTCCAATTAGTGCAACACTAGGGAAAGTGTTGGATAGCGGAGGGGTAAAAATTACTATTCCCACACCAGTCAGTGCAACAGTAGGGAAATTGTTGGATTGCGGCGGGGTAAAAATTACTATTCCCACTCCAATCAGTGCAACAGTAGGGAAAGTGTTGGATAGCGGATGTGTAAAAATTACTATTCCCACTCCAGTGAGTGCAACATTAGGGAAAGTGTTGGATTGCAGAAGGGTGACAATTAATATTCTCACTCCAGTCAGTTCAAAATTAAAAACAAACAAGATATTAACAACAAAAACATTTTAAAAACAAAATAAATTAAAAAATATATAAATATGTAAAAATTAAAATACAAAGATATTTAATATTAAAAGTTAAAAAACATAATATAATGTTAAATACATATGACAAATACCTACAAATATTATTAAATTAAATACAATAAAAAATAATTTTCAAACAAATAAATATTTTTAATTAGAAATTATTAAGAAACAAAAACATTAAATATTACATAAATTTACTTTTTCTATTTCCTACCCTATAACACCACACAATTCACAACCCACATCTAAATTTTTTTAAAGTTACTTTCTCCATTAACATAATTAATTGCCAATTAAAGAAATATTATTAATTTAAAAACAAATTAAAAGTCATAAAAATTAATTAACTCCCCACACTTTACCCCTATAAACCCCACAACCCGCACCTAAAATGAATTACACTATTTGCATAATTAATTTTCAATCAATCAATTAATTTTTTTAATTTTATTTTTATTTATAAACTTTTTATTAATAACAAAAAGCAGAGACATATCTTTCCTGCAGCAATGCTCATAATATACATCTTCTCAAACAGCATAGCATTAGGTACACTTCGTATTATACAACTTATGACAATACCATACAATTCTTAGCCAGTTCTCTTGTGAATTTTCAATCAATTAATTAATATAAATTAACAACTAATTATGAATTAATCAAAAATTACTTCCCACCCTTTACCCCTATAAACCCCACAACCCGCACCTAAAATTAATTACACAGTTTCCATAATTAATTTCAATCAATTAATTATTATAAATTAACAACTAATTATTAATTAATCAAAAATTACTTCCCAGCCTTTACCCCTATACATCCCGCAACACGCACCTAAAAAAATTACACAATTACCATAATTACTTACCAAATAATTAATTAACATTAATTACAACTAAATAATAACTAATTACAAATAAATTACTTCCCACTATTTACCCCTATAAACCCCACAACCCGCACCTAAAACAAATTACACAATTACCATAATTAATTACTAATTAATTAATATTAATTAGCAACCAATTAATAATTAATTACAAATAAATTACTTCCCACAATTAACACTATAAAATCTCAATTAAATAAATATTAATAAAGGGGGCGTGGCCAACTGCCGGACATGGCGGCTGCGACTTAGTGGAGCTCCAAACCCGGGCTCAACAATCCTGGCATTTACTGGCTGCACAAGGCGTCCAAAGGTCCAGAACGGCAGGCACCGACACTGGAAGGCGGAGCGGACGGCTAGACCCACTTTTCGGACTGCTGGTGGGGCGCTGTGGCGAGAGCCGAGGACCGGGCCCTGTGCGGGCAACAGAGAGCCGTGCGGAGATCCTCGGCCCGCGAGGCGGAGAAGCTGCCTGTAGGACGCGCCTCAACTGGGCACTAACGGGGAGTGTGACCGGAGACCCCGACCCGGCAGTGGGAGTGTGCCGCTCTGCTCGCGGAACGATTCCGGGCGCAACATCGAAAGGCCGGAGGCGAGTGCAACAATGCCACAGTAGCGGGCCTTCGGACTGGAGACTACGCGAGGCCGCGGCTGCTGTGGGGCCTACGGCGCCTCCCTCCGGAAGCTGCGGTGAGTGCCGGCGCGCAAAGAGAGAGGGTGACTGGCACCTATGTGCCACAGAGATCCAAAGGCACACGGTGTAGGGACTCCTGCGAGTGGCTGAGGAGGCATGTACCCGGCTGGCCTACGCAGTAACTTCGAAACTGCGAGCAGGGGCCTGTAACATTGCTTAAGCTCCTGAGGTGTGCTGTTACTGCAACTGATACAAGTGGGATGGGAAGTCCCTCCTAAAGCCAAAGGAGGCAATTGCTACACCTCTGACCCCATAGCGAGGTGGCCAGGACTGGGGCGCTGCGACACAGACGCTGTTAAGGTAGTTCTGGACAGTTAACGGATCGGCGGAGCGCACGGGCAGACAGACGTCGCTGTTGCCGGGGGACACGGAGCAGGCCCCCATACTATTCCTGCACAATAAACTTGATTCCAGCCCCGCAGGGAGCTCTGGAGTGGTCGGCCAGCGGCATTTAGTGGTGGCGACGCAGTGGCGGCGCTGTGTCTCTCATACCCTGGTGGGGTGGTCTTATCCCGCACTCATTGGCCCGGGCAAGCTGTAATGGGCCGCAACAGGGGAAAACAGCAGGACGTTGGCCTGAGTGCGGACCCCACTCATGGCCAGGACGACCTTGGAGAGACCTCACAGACGCCTAGCTGCATACCGCCTACCCAGATGGCGGAAAATGCAGATAAACTGGATCTTATCCTGCAAGAGGTTAGAGACTCAAGGAAAGCCATAGAGCAACAAATCGGAGCCCTTACGACCGGATTCATGCTACTTAAGGCGGACCACGCGAAGCTAGCGGATAAGGTAAAGGATCACACGGTGGCGCTAGTAGAACTTTCTCCACAACAAGCTCAGAACACGACCCACATACACCAGCTCCAACTGAGGTCGCTACATTGATGGACCGGGTGGAGGATGTGGAAGGAAGGGCAAGGAGGAATAATGTACGGTTAATTGGGCTGCCGGAAAAAAGTGAGGGAGATGATCCAGCTAGATATATGGAGCAGTGGTTCCGTGACCATGATGCTGCGGAAGGCCTCTCTACCCAATACTGCGTGGAGCGCGCACACAGAATACCCACGGGCCGACCGAAACCAGGGGCCCCCTCTCGACCCCTCATTGTCCGGCTGCTGAACTACAGAGACCGGGATACGCTACTGCAGAAAGCCAGGGAGAGGTCTCAGATTCATTTTGAGAACAGCAGGATATCGCTCTACCCGGATTATACGCTGCTAGTCCAAAGACAGAGATCCTCCTTCATGGGAGTCAAGAAGAAACTGAGGGACCTGAATCTGAAATACGCACTGCTGTTCCCGGCCCGACTGAAAATTATATATGACCGGAAAACGCACTTCTTCGCCAGTCCGGGAGACGCTGAGGAATGGTTGGAGATGACGGACCCGGCGGGGACCGGGGATAATGCTTCCCAGGGGATACAGAGCAGCTCTTCTCGAGTGGATATGTCAAGCATCCGGCGCAGCGGGAGGATACGCAGGAACTCCCGACGGACCAATCCCACGCCGCAACAAATGCACCAGGGCAAGCAACGAGCGATTGAGGCAGCCGCTGCTTTCAGACAGCCTACATTGATTGAGGACTCCTCCACCTCGGACGGAACAGGGAATATATCGGACTCTGAAGGCAGCGTGGCCCTCTTCCCCACGGTGACCCCGCAGTCGGCGGATGGTGTGTTTGGCTGACCACCAGAGGAAGATGTTGTTCATGGACCTGCCATAATGGACGTTAATATATCCTTTTTGTGGAACTATGTTATTGACGCTTTGTGTAACTATGATTGTGATTTGTTAGCCCGGGTTTCAGTATAGATGGAGCTCGAGTTTATGCTGGAGTGCGGGTATGCACCCCGTGGATGGTGTTGGTAACGATCCCCAATTTGCGAATGCTGGTTTTGTTCAGGACATAGTTTTGCTCACCATTTTTTGGTTTCTGGACCGGTACAGTTCTTCGACCGGACCGAGTATTGGGAAATATGGGGGGGGAAACAGTCCTATTATTCTGTATACCTTGGGTTGGCTGTCTAGCAGCACATGTATGTTATTGCCTGTTATACTGCTCGCCGCGTTTTTGCAATGCATCTACCCAACACATACAAGGTAATAACGTGGAATGTTCGGGGACTGGGCTCCGTGCATAAGCGTCATAGAATTCATTCTCTCCTGCAGAGGCGCAAAGCACATATAGTCTACCTGCAGGAATCCCACATGGTGGAACAAGAGGCGGTGAAATTACGTAGGAAATGGAGGGGGCAAGTCTTCTCCACTAGTTACTCTGGGTACGCACGGGGAGTCACCATCTGGGTGAGACACGGTGTGCCATTTCTGCCCCTAGAACAAAGAATTGATCAGCAGGGACGCTATCTATTTATACGCAGGTCCCTCGATGGTCAACAGGTAGTACTAGGTAGCACATATGTGCCGAATTTTGAGCAGGAACGATTTCTAGCCACACTAAACCTGGCATTGGCAGGCTGGGAGATGCATCCCTGGATAATAGGGGGGGACAATAATGCAATAATGGACGTTGATCTTGATAGGTCCCATCCCCCTTTGAACGGGACGGGGGTGATTAAGCAGGCGAAGGCGCTATGCGGTTGGGCAAAGGGATGGGCGGTAAGTGATGTGTGGAGAATGCGGCACCTGACGCACAGGGAATACTCTTTTTACTCCCCGGTACATATGCTACACACAAGGATAGATACGATATTCTGCTCGAACATGATAGCGATGCAAGTCACACACGCCACATACCTAGCAAAGACCTTTTCAGATCACAACCCACTCGAGATAGGGATTACGTGGGGCAGGATACCTACTCCAGTGCCTACATGGAGGCTCTGGCCACAGTTGTTGGAGGACACGGTTTTTCGGGCTACAATAGCAGACACTATTACCCATTATTTCACTGAGAACAGTAACACAGCTTATAACGGACTGATAGAGTGGGATGCCTTTAAGGCGGTCATACGCGGTAAGGCAATAAGTGTGACAGTGGGCGCCAGGCAGGAGGTTCAAAAATCCCTAGTGGAAACAGAACACAAGATGGACAAGTTGGAACAGGAAGCAGTACATGACAAAGAGAAGCAGGTGCCGCTTCAAGACGTGCGTATCAGGCACGCTGAGTTGTTAGAATCCCTCCGACTCATAGACTATCGGAGGTACCCGCAGCTGTGCCACTCTGAGGCAGACAAGGCGGGGACACTGTTAGCGAAGATACTGCGAGATGACCCCCCCATAATTGTGATCAATGAAGTAGTTACCCTGTCGGGCGAACCGGTGCACACCCAAAACGACATTAATACATCTTTCTGCCAGTATTATGCCTCATTATACAGCCAGCCTGTGGATAGGGAGGAGGATTGCACAGATGACTTTCTACAGACACTGTCCTATCCCCAAATGACAGCGGAAGCTCTGGAAGGACTGGCAGGTCCCATCACTGCAATGGAAATTAAAATAGCAATAAATGGGCTCCCGCGAAATAAAACGCCGGGACTAGATGGGTTACCAGCGGAATTTTACACTACCTTTACGGACTCACTCCTACCCAACCTAGTGCACTTATATAATACGGCGCTGAAGGAAGGGGCAGGCACTGGTGTTCTCGCTCCCGAAACCAGGTAGGGACCCTGCGGACATGGCGAGTTACCGCCCACTGTCATTACTAGCGATGGAATATAAGATACTGGGCTAAGTGTTGGCAAATAGGATTCTGCCCCTTCTGAACAAGATGATCCACATAGATCAGACAGGTTTCTTACCGGCTAGGAGCACATCTCTGAACACTAGAAGGCTGCACCATCTCATGTTGACTGCCCCGGAGCGCTATGCTCACGCGGGATGCATATCGTTAGACCTACGTCAAGCGTTTGACACATTGCAGTGGGGGTACATGTTTAAAGCGGTGACTAAGTTTGGGCTCCAAGAGGGGTATATTAACTGGCTTAGATTGTTGTACGACGCACCTACTGCCCGCGTTCGAACGGGTGGGCATATATCAGCAGAATACCCGATATTTAGAGGGACGAGGCAAGGTTGCCCACTTTCTCCACTATTGTTTATATTGGCGCTGGAGCCCCTGGCGATACGACTACGTAGAGATACACGGGAATTGGGTATAAAGATAGGGTCTACAATACACCTTTTCTCGGCATATGCGGACGACATTGTCCTTTACATCAAAAACCTTAGGTCAGATCTGTCCCCCATGCGGAGATCTTTTCCACCTTTGAGCATATATCGGGATTGGCCATTAACCCAGTGAAGTCCCATGCCTTTTTCTTTCGCGAACATGACGCACCCACAGAAATTACATTTGGATCCACGTCACTAAACGTGGCCCCGCATACGTTCAAGTACCTGGGCATTCACGTATACAGGGCCCCTGCTGACACGCTGGAAGGTAACCTTAACAGAGCAATTAGTGCCCTGCGTTCTAGCGTTGCATTTTGGACCACGCTACCACTGTCGTTGATGGGCAGAGTGGCTATAACGAAGATGGTGATTCTCCCACGATTGATTTACTATTTCACGAATCTGCATATACTGGTCCCTCAAACTACCTTTAAACTCTTAAACACCTTACTTATTGACCTTGTTTGGGGGAAGGACAGGAGAAGGATAAGTCTTCGAAAGCTCCAGCTAGGTACGAGAAAGGGGGGGTTAGGAGTGCCGGATCTTAGAGCGTATTACTACGCCTGTCAGTTGCAATGGTTATCTTATTGGACGGCAGGGCGTAATCTGCAAGAAATTGGGTTCACGGAGCGAGATATAAGTAATGGGGCCCTACACACACTGCTCTTACCAAGGTGCAAACCCCCTCACCATCTTCCACCCTTACTACATATAGCTCTGCAGTGCTGGAAGGCAGCGCTACAGTACACAAACTTACACCCGGCATATGCCGGCAACATCCCCTTATTGGGTATCCCACTAGCAGTCGGGAGGCTAACAAAACGTACAATAACGCCTTGGTTGGAAGAAGGAATTAGCACAGTATCCGACTTATTTAATGATGGGCAATTACTGGATCATGACAACTTTGTCCGAGAGACGGGGGCACCAGGACACTTGTACATGGTCCATGCGGCACTAACACATTATGTCAAAACACATTGGGCACCACAAAGACAGGAACCCACCAACCACGAACTGATTAAAGCACTATATTATATGGGCCGTGGGAGACACCTGATAAAATAGCTATATATAGGTATTCGGGCACATACAGAGATCGACCTTCTTCCATTACGCAATGCATGGGCGGAAGACATAGGAAGGGCCATCGAGGACAAGGAATGGGAGAGAATCATAGAACACCCCCGGAAAACATCCCGTAATGCCAAATTTAAGTTTATCCAAACAATGATTTTACATAGGGCATACCTCACCCCACACAGACTAGATAGGATGTTCCCGCAGACCCAACATCACTGCCCGAGATGCCACTGTGAGGGAGGTGACCTAGCCCATATGCTCTGGTCTTGCCCGAGTCTACGAGAGTTTTGGGATGCGGTTAGAGGTTACACGCAAGGAGCCACACATAGGAACATATCTAATACTATGGAAGAGTGTCTTCTGGGTCTTCATAGGCCACACACCAAATACAAAGTACAATACAGATTTGTGAACCTGTCGCTGCTGCTGGCAACGCGGGCAATTACAATGCGTTGGAAGTCCAAGAACCCCCCTTCAGCTCGTGCGTGGTATAATGAACTGCTCCGCTGGGGCAGTGCAGAAAGTGCTGAAATCCGGAGGGAGGAGGCTAGGGGCCTGCGTAGGAACCCGATAGCATTAGATTGGGATATTATGTTAGAAGCCCTGAAAGCACAAGACCGGGACTCTATTGCCACCCCTCAGGGCACTCAGTAGAGCCAGATGGAAGAGCAATTTATAGTAACGCCCCGAACGAGGTACATGTAAGCAAACGTTGGGGTACCACGAACAGGATCGACATATACGTATGGGTAAATTGCAATAATAGTTAATTGTATAGTGCTGCTGTAAGCTAAGCTACCATTCTGGGCCATAAGTATACAAGGTAGATTTATATGTCAACAAAGGGACTGCAGGGAGGGGGGAGGAGGGGTTTTGTTGGGGGTTTGTTGTTTAGTTTAGTAGTAGCCTGAAGCATGAAGAATTGTGAACTTCGATAGGGACTGGAAGATGTGAGGCTTGCGAATATGGGATGTGATAATTATTATGGGAAATGTAGCACACTGTAAGCGTGTATATATGATTTACAGCAAAGACATTCGTTTACTTCTGTAAAGCAAAGTAGTTTCCCATGCACTTTTGCTCAAAAGTATCATCCCACATGATTTATGTAAAATATAAGATTATAACGATAAAAGAAGTAATAAAAATTTGTTTCCAAAAAAAAAAAAAATTAATAAATTTTAAAAAAATATATATATTATAATGAAATTACTTCCCACCCGATTCCCCTATAAACCCACAAACTGCTACGGAACTAAAAAAACGCAAAATTTACTTAAAATAAAATTGATAACTACTAAATATTTAACACATATGTTAAAAAACATAAACAATACTTATACAAAAAAACATACATCACATACATTTAAAATATAAACTGAAACATAACACTAATTAAAAATCGATATTTTAAACAACTATATTTTTGTATTTTTGCAAAGGATATTAATGACTTCTATATTTTTTTAAACGATATTTCTTACCTTAAATTCGATATTCTTGACCACGATATTCTTGCTGTGGATATTTCTGTGCAAACGAAACAATTGATGGACGGAATGCTGGACAATGCAAACATTCACCCCCAGTCAGAAGGATTTGGGTTTAATCCATCATTCTTTTGCTCACCCACCACCCCAGTTTGGACCCAGCCATATGCAAATCCATTCCATTCCAAAAAGCTTTATTCGACGTATCAAGTCACAAAAGCACAAACTTACATTTAAGTCCATTCACAAGGTATCTACAAACAATTCATATATACTCTAATCAAAATCGATACATACCCCCCTGATTAGAAAAGATATAAAATCGTAAAACTCTATATACAAGTCTAAAATTTTGTTAAAAATCGTTATGCTAAAATCTTTGTGAATACACTACAATACATACTACAATTAATACCAATTAAAAAAGGAGCAATTGATTATACCAAAATGCCTTACAGCCTGTTTAAAATGCTAATGGGCAGATGCCTCGTCGTGGGACCTCGCTCTTATGGCCCACACCCACCCCAAATATTTAGCCATGGCTGTAACAATCGCTTCAGTAGTATCACTTCTTAGGATTCTTTCCGCCTCATGCGCCCTTCTTGTTCCCAAGAGCTTACAAATTGGAGTCAACCAGGCACGTCGTGGAGCTTTATAACCAGTGCATTCAAACAGTACATGGGCCAATGATTCTTTTCCAATCCGGCACACCGGACACAAATCATTTCTAGGTGTGGACCATTTGCTAGTGAAAACTCTTAATGGCAGAGTTCCCACCCTAAACTGAAAATATAATTTCCGCTCAGAGGGTTTTGTAATAAAGTCCCAATATTGTTCTACCCCGGTGTAGGTTTCCACTCCAGAAAAAGCCCTGTAAGGGAAGAGGAGCTAAAGAACGATGATGGATTCAACCCAGATCTGTGACTGGGGGTGAGTGTCTGAAAAGTTTCAGCGCTCCGTCCATCATCTCCTTGTGCTTGCTTTGTTTGCCCTAAGTTGGCAGGGTATGCCCAGACGTGGGTCCCTTGCTCACTTTGACACTGGATTCAAGCTAGCCTGGCTGATGAGGTCTGTTAGCCCGAAACCAGTCCCAGGATGCTTGTTTCCGGTCCAGGGAAGATATGGCTTGGCAGTTCGGTCTGGACTGTTCCCATGAGGACCAGGGTCAAGACTGATTTGCATATAGCTGTGTCTGAACTGGGGTGGCGAAGTGAGCTAAAGAACGATGATGGATTCAACCCAGATCTGTGACTGGGGGTGAGTGTCTGAAAAGTTTCAGCACTCCGTCCATCATCTCCTTGTGTTTGCTGTCCTGTCCCCCCAAAACCACGTTCAACCACCAAAACACTGCAGGAGCGAAGCGCAGCCCTATCCTCTACCCCTGTATCCCATGCTCCTGCCCTATATAATGTTCAGGAAGGAGCAAATAATTCCTAGGGAGAAGGAAGGGAAAAATCAGGTGGAAACAATCAGGACCCACTGCAGCGGACTGCTATTCTAGTCTCCTCAAACTATTTGAAAACACCCGTCAGTATAACCACTGGAACTGCAGAAAAGAAAAGAGAAAGAGAAACCAGACAAAGATGTTAACAATGTGCGTGAATTAGCGCATTCCCTCCCTCAAGTCCACAGGGTGTTCTTGATACCATAGCTTACCCCAAAGAACAGAAATGACGTCCTCGACGAGTGGCAAGTCCAAACGTTCTGTGGAGCAGCGTGTTCTGAGCTAAGCAGTCCAAAGCTATTTAGTAGGTCCAGATTAGAGAAAATCCTTCGGGAAAAAACCAACTTGGGAAAAAACCCGATAACGACTATCCATGAAAAAACATCAGGGATTCCCTTCTATGCATAATCATGCATTTACGCAATAAAAAATGAAAAAAGGAGCATAAAGCCTCCCCTCGGATACGTATCCTAAACAACCCGATCTTGGGTATCTAAAAATCAGAAAAATAACTCCAGGCACTCAGCAGAAGACTATCCGAGTTCTGTAGCTTTGCAACATACCCCCTTGCGAAGTCCGTTGCTGTAATCCAGGCAGAGGTCAACGAACCCGACTTCAATCTCCTGAAAAGTGCTCCCAATGCACTCGAAAAGTCCGACGCGTTCCACGGCGAGGATCAGCGCTTCCCAACAAAGTGAAGAGCCAAGTACTTCTGGGGACTAAGGACCGGAAACAAAACCAAGCATGGAAGCGCTGTCGAGTTCAGTTTAAATGCAGAGCGAGCCGCCGCGCATCCGTAACTGATCCTCCCACCGCCCCATGAACGCGAGAAGTCAGCAGCATAGAAAGAGGACAGAAGAAGAAATGAAGCCTCACCCCTACTACCGCTGCCTCAACGTAACAGTACCCCCTCCCATACGACCTCCCCTCGGACGGGGTTTCGAAGGATGACGGGCATGAAAAAGATGTACCAAACGAGGGGCATGTACACCACTGGCTGGTTCCCAAGTACGAGCCACAGGGGGATAACCCTTCCAGTCTACCAAATAGAACAATCGACCCTGATGTCTACGAGAATTCAAAATGGCATGAACCTCAAACTCCTCCTCTCCGTCTATTACCAAAGAAGGAGGTGGGGGCATCACTTGAGAGGTAGGCGTGTAAGGTTTCAACAGGGAGGTATGAAACACAGGGTGGATTCGATAATCCGGATGGCAACACCAATTTCATAGCCACAGGATTAACCACCCATTCTATACTAAATGGCCCGACATAACGAGGTTGAAACTTCCTAGACCCTCCCAATCTCAGATTCCGGGATGCCAACCACACCATATCCCCAGAAGCATACTAGGGAGCAGGGCAACGATGACGATCAGCCTTCACCTTCATACTATGTTTAGCCGCTGCAAGATGTTCATGCGCTTTCTTCCAAATCTCATGTAGTGCCCGACTTAAGGTGTCTACTGCCGGCACATAACCCGAGGGTTGAATCGGTATAGCCCGTGGATGGAACCCCATGGAACAAAAGAAAGGGGTCATCCCTAAAGCTGAATGCACACTATTGTTATACGCAAACTCAGCGACAGGGAGTGCCTTCACCCAACTACTTGTCAAAGAAGTCATTAAACAGCGTATGTACTGTTCCATCGTCTAATTAGTACGCTCCATCTGCCCATCCGATTGCGGATGGTAAACGGAGGATAAACGGAGCTCCATCTTTAATGAGGAACACAGCTCCCTCCAAAAATGAGAAACGAACTGCGCATCTCTGTCAGACACAATAGCAGCAGGAACACTATGCAACCGTAAGATCTGGGCTATAAAGACCTCAGCTAATTCCCTAGCTGAGGGTATTTTGGGCAGGGGTACAAAATGTGCCACTTTTGTAAACAAATCAACCACAACCATAATGGTAGTATAACCCTCATCCATAGGAAGATCAGTCACAAAATCCATACTTATGGTGTGCCAGGGGGAGGGAGGAACTGGTAATGGCTGTAACAAACCGGCTGGTGGTGTATGTGATGCTTTATTCACCGCACAGACAGGACAGGCTGCCACAAATACCTGTACATCGGATCCCAGCGTGCCCCACCAAAACCAACGAAGACAAATCTCCTTGGTTTTGGTCATTCCGGGATGCCCCACTAAAGAAAGGGCATGACACCAAGTAAGCACCTTTTTCCTCAACTCAGGGGGTATAAACAATTGCTCTCCATGATACAGCAATCCGTCTCTCAGCTGACAAGCAGCATTAGTTAGCCACGGAGTCAGATCCACTGCCAACAACTGATCCCTGACTTCACCAAGGAATTCCTCTCCTGAGGTACAACCCACGATTCTGTCCTCTCCAATAATAGGCCTATCCTCCTGAGCCATAACCTCTTCCATAGGAGCTGCATTAATACGAGAGAGTGCATCAGACTTTGCTTGCTGAATAGCAGGTCTATATGTAATTGTGAAGTCATACTCATTAAAAAACAACACCCACCTCATCTGTCTTGGTGTCAAAGCTCTTGCAGAACGGAAAAACTCTAAGTTCTTATGGTCCGTGTAAATGGTAATGGTATGCCTAGCTCCCCAAAGGTAGTGCCTCCATTCCTGAAAGGACAGTTTTATTGCTAACAACTCCCTCTCAGCCACACTATAGTTTCGTTCCGCTGGCAGTAGCCTTTTAGCGAAAAAAGCTATAGGATGCATCAGGCCAGTTTCACTATCCCTCTGTGACAACACCCCTCCCACCGCATACTGGGAGGCATCCGCCTCTACATAGAATGGAAGAGGGGGATCCGGATGCCGCAATATGGGAGCAGATGTAAACTTGCCCACCAAGGTTTCCAAGGCCCCCTGAGCGGCAGCAGACCAAACAAATGGCACCCCTTTATGCAACAACGCTGTCATTGGTGTTATGACATCCGAAAAATGGGAGATAAAGCGCCGATAAAAATTGGCGAACCCCAAAAGGACTTGCACCTCCCTCACACAATTAGGCGCTGGCCAGGAGGTAATAGCCGTTGTCTTCTTGGGGTCCATCTTTATACCATCGGCAGAAATGAGAAACCTCAAAAATGACATTTCTCTTGCTTCACATACAAACTATTTTCCTGCAATTTCTGCAACACCTGTATGACATGGGCCTCATGCTCCTCTGCTGTCTTAGAGAAGATCAAGATGTCATTGATGTAAACGATAACACTCACATCCAAGTACTCCCTCAACACCTCGTTTATAAAAAACTGAAAGGCAGCAGTGGCATTGCAGAGACCAAACGGCATGACACAGTACTCAAACAAACCAAACTTAGTCCGAAAAGCGGTTTTCCACTCGTCCCCAGAACGGACCCGAATGAGATGGTAAGCACTCCGCAAATGCAGTTTGGTGAATACTGTGGCATGCTGAACCTGATCCAACAACACCGGAATCAAAGGCAACGGATATTTATTTTTTATTGTTACCTTGTTCAATGCCCTATAATCCACACAGGCGCGAAGGCCCCCCTCCTTCTTTGGTATAAAGAAGAGTGGAGAAGATACAGGTGAAGAAGATTGCCTAATAAATCCATATGCCGACATGTCATCCAAATAAGTCCTCAAATATCGCTCTTCGGGTTCAGAAAGAGCATAAACCCGGCTACATGGCAGGGGAGCTCCAGGGACCAGATCGATTCGACAATCAAAATCTCTATGAGGAGGCAGTGTTCCTGCTTTACTCTTATCAAACACATCCAAAAAACCCTCATAGGCAGATGGTATACCATCCCTTCAACTACTTGCAGCACAAACCAATGGCGAAACCCAATCAGTGGCTTCACGATAACACTGCTGCAAACAATGCTCTGAATCCAAAAGTAACTGTCCGCCGAACCCAGTCAATCTTCGGGTTATGTGTTTGCAACCAGGGAACACCCAGTATCACCCCAAAGGCAGGAGCATCAATCAAATCAAAACTAACCGACTCGGAGTGTCCGTTATCACAAAGAAGGAAAAGGGGTTCTGTTTGTCTAACAATTAATCCAGAGGTTAGGTCAGTGCCATCAATAGCTCTCACTGGTTCCGGTTGGTTTTTACACACACATGGTACATCCAATCGGGCTGCCAACTGTATATCCATAAAGTTACCCGTATCGCCCGAATCCAACAAAACCGAAACAGTAGACCTTTTACTGTTGGTAAACACCAAGGTCACTATGATGGTAAAGTGCCGAGGTACCCTCTGTACTGAACCCGCAATATCATAAGGGTTTACAATCCTACTGTCCTCCACCCCACCAGACAGTACGTCCTGTGTAACGAAGGCCACCGCTTTCCTAGGCAACATACTGGAAGGCTTAACCGGACATTCACGGGAAAAATGTCCGCTCTTGCCACAATACAAACACAAATTATTAGCTCGCCTCCTTTCCTTTTCTTCTCTGGACAAAGGGCCCGCACCCCCCTATCTGCATGGGTTCAGGTAGTGATTTGGACTCTATGTCTTCTTTCTGTTCTCCCCTCGGCCCACCAGTATACGGTGTGGGAAAACGTCTCCTCTCCCCTTTTCTTTCTAGTAAGCGATGATTCAATTTCACGACCAAATCAATAAACTCTATACAGTCCACAGGAGGATTAACGATCTGGGAAACCACATCCTTCAAATCATCGCAGAGGCCTTGATAAAACAAAGACGTCTGCTTTTCCATTGGCCAATGTGTTTCTGCAACGAGACGGTTAAAGGTGGACACGTAAACCAACAACTCCTGTTTACCCTGCCTTAATTTAAGCAATTCAGTATCACTGACCTGCATGAAGGTGTGTTTAGCAAACAGATGTCGCATCTGTTCCTTGAATGCTGAGAAATTATACAGGACAGGATCGTTATTATACACCAACGGAACTGACCATTGAGCTGCAGTACCCGCCAAGTAGGAAATCACAAAAGCCACCTTTGATGAATCATCCGGGAAGGCCATAGGCCGACACATAAAGTGCAGGTGACACTGGTTCATAAAGATACCATATTTGTTACAATCCCCGGAAAAACGCTCGGGGACTGCCAATGGAACCTGCACCGGTGTCTGAACTGTGATCGCAACAGGAGACCCTATACTGCCAGCGGAACCTGCACCCCTGTCGAACTGAAAGGTAGCTGGCTGCACTACAGGGCCAGTTGTTTTAGGTATGGCTCCGAGACCCTTTCCCCATGGATTCTCTCGAGTCCTATAACCAATCAACTCCAGCTGCAACTCTTGATTTTCTCGCCTCAAATCCCGTACTTCTGACTGAAGCACTGACAGGGCAGACATAAGGTCCTGCATGGAAGGTTTCCCCCCCCCACTCCTATCATCCAGGGACATAGGACTAGCTACTGCAGGATCCATCTTCGCTCGGGCAGTGGTTTTTTCGTGGTCTTGGTTTTTTGTCCTGTCCCCCCAAAACCACGTTCAACCACATAAACACTGCAGGAGCGAAGCGCAGCCCTATCCTCTACCCCTTTATCCCATGCTCCTGCCCTATATAATATTCAGGAAGGAGCAAAGAATTCCTAGGGAGAAGGGAGGGAAAAATCAGGTGGAAACAATCAGGACCCACTGCAGCGGACTGCTATTCTAGTCTCCTCAAACTATTTGAAAACACCCGTCAGTATAACCACTGGAACTGCAGAAAAGAAAAGAGAAAGAGAAACCAGACAAAGATGTTAACAATGTGCGTGAATTAGCGCATTCCCTCCCTCAAGTCCACAGGGTGTTCTTGATACCATAGCTTACCCCAAAGAACAGAAATGACGTCCTCGACGAGTGGCAAGTCCAAACGTTCTGTGGAGCAGCGTGTTCTGAGCTAAGCAGTCCAAAGCTATTTAGTAGGTCCAGATTAGAGACAATCCTTCGGGAAAAACCCAACTTGGGAAAAAACCCGATAACGACTATCCATTAAAAAACGCCAGGGATTCCCTTCTATGGATAATCATGATTTACGCAACAAAAAAATGAAAAAAGGAGCATAAAGCCTCCCCTCGGATACGTATCCTAAACAACCCGATCTTGGGTATCTAAAAATCAGAAAAATAACTCCAGGCACTCAGCAGAAGACTATCCGAGTTCTGTAGCTTTGCAACATACCCCCTTGCGAAGTCCGTTGCTGTAATCCAGGCAGAGGTCAACGAACCCGACTTCAATCTCCTGAAAAGTGCTCCCAATGCACTCGAAAACTCCGACACGTTCCACGGCGCAGATCAGCGCTTCCCAACATAGTGAAGAGCCAAGTACTTCCGGGGACTAAGGACCGGAAACAAAACCATGCATTGAAGCGCTGGCGAGCTCAGTTTAAATGCAGAGCGAGCCGCCGCGCATCCGTAGCTGATCCTCCGACCGCCCCATGAACGCGAGAAGTCAGCAGCATAGAAAGAGGACAGAAGAAGAAATGAAGCCTCATCCCTACTACCGCTGCCTCAACGTAACATTTGCTTTGTTCGCCCTAAGTTGGCAGGGTATGCCCAGACGTGGGTCCCTTGCTTTTTTGCCACTGGATTCAAGCTAGCCTGGCTGATGAGAGCTGTCAGCCCGAAACCGGTCCCAGGATGCTTGTTTCCGGTCCAGGGAAGATATGGCTTGGCAGTTCAGTCTGGACTGTTCCCATGAGGCACAGGGTCAAGACTGATTTGCATATAGCTGTGTCTGAACTGGGGTGGCGAAGTGAGCTAAAGAACGATGATGGATTCAACCCAGATCTGTGACTGGGGGTGAGTGTCTGAAAAGTTTCAGCGCTCCATCCATCATCTCCTTGTGTTTGCTTTGTAGATATTTCTGTGTCACGATATTTCCAACTCGATATTTGTGTAAGTCGACATTACCAACTTGATATTCTGTCTGAGTACCAGGCCAGTAGGAGTTCCTCTGCATAGCTAGATATTTGGTCTTTACAGTATGCCATATCTTTTTTCCACATTTCAAACTTGGGGGCTGTTTACCACCCCAGTGGATAGACACCCTCCTTTTTGTAAGCAGCAACGCTATTGCCACAAGCCTACGACTTGCAGGTTGGAGAGACTTAACAAGACCCAAGGGGCATATCTGGGGGTGCATTCCTCGTGTATCAGCATCATGTCAGAAAGAGCCTGAGTCACCTGCGCCCAGTAGTGATGAATGGACCGGCAATTTCAAGCCAAGTGGAGAAAGCCCAGCACAGGGTTGCACTATTTAAAGTTAATGATCCTCAGATTACAATTTGATGTGGGCTTACCCATCACACCGCAACAGGATTCCCACTCTACTTGGTTTAGTGGGGGGTCTAAAAGTGCATTCCACCTGTTTATGCAGTGTTCCTGGTATCGGGCTTCTCATGCTGGGAGGCGTTGAATAGCTTGGTAATGAGTTTTTGCGATCTGTGCTGGTAGGGAGGATCTGTAATGACTCCAGTATTGACGGTTCTTGTGGAAAGAAAGGATTCAAATCTCTCATAGCCACCCACAGTTGATGATATTTAAACATCAGGAGTGAGGTATGCTTCTGGGTGCTTTGCCTAAGAAGCCTTCCAGTGTAACAAGGTACCCCCAGGTATGCGTCTCCCGACGTTATCAGTCCTGCCTTACTCAATATAGAGAGAGCTCTGAGTGGTGTAGAAACGGGATTGCTGGTGCATACAATGGGACCTTACTTGCGCGTGTACTAAGTGTTTGCCAAGCCTTAGTTGTGCTACAGACTGTGTTTATTTCTGCAACCAGGCTGTCTGTGCACATATGTGGCCACATAACCCGAAGGAGGATATGGAATGCGTCATCACTTTCGATCGCTACCTGTGGCATATATCATGGAGGTTGATAACAGTAATGCGCAAAGTGCGCTTCTATGTCCAGATAATATAAGTAGAAATCTCGGGCTCCGAGCCCCCCTTGTGCGTATGATCTTGTGAGCATATGCCAGCTAATCCTAGGTTGCCGCCCGGCCCAGGCTAGGGTTATCAGATAAGATTTGAGGATTCGAAAGAATGCCTGAGACAGAGGGATGGGGATATTTATAAATTATTACAGGAATTTGGGAAGTATTACCATCTCCATTATTGCCAATCTGTCAGCCAATTATAAGGGAAGGTGTATCCATCGGGTCACCGGATCCTCCAACTTTGAGATGGTGGTGCCTTAGTTCCTCTGGATGACTATTCCAGGATCCCTGTGCATCCATACCCCCAGGTATTTCACCGGGTCTGTACACCACTCTAGTGGGTAATCCAGGGTATGCTGATCCGTGCTCTGGGTCAGTGGGAAGACAGTCAATTTGGACCATTTTATACTGAGACTCAAGTACCATTCCTATTTTATATATTCTCGGACAACTGGTGCCAAATGAGTAGTCGGATCACGGGCGTATATTACCATATTGTCCACATAAAGGTGATATGACCAAGGGGCACTGACGAAAGCGCAGGGCAGGGCTAGCATGTTGCTGTCTAATTACGCATGCAAGCTCTTCAAGTGCCAAGGCAAATAAGATTGGTGACAACGCACAGCCCTGTCGTGTCCCCCTATAGATTTTTTATATCTCCGATGTGACACTGGTAACTCTGACCCAAGCCACTGGGTTTGTGTACAGCAACCTAATCCACCGTAAGAATGCTTGGGGTTGCCCATGGGGGACAGAATTGTAAACATATAGGACCATTGTATTGAATCAAATGCCTTGATGGCATCAAGAAGCACCACCGTCGCCTGGAGTGTAGGGTCTAGTTGGTAGAGCACTGCAAAGCTTACATGTAAATTATGCGTGGTAGTTCGGGAAGGGACAAAGCCTGATTGAACCGGCAACACTAGCGAGGGTAATAGTGGTTGCAGATGAGCTGCCGAGATCTTTGCCAGAACTTTGACGTCGGTATTGATTAGGGACGATAGGAGTCACTGTGTTATTACTAACGCTTCCTATAATGTGGGTGGTAGGGAATTCTTATCATAGGCCTCTTGATACACATTTCTGAGGTGAGACACAAGTAGATCTATATACGTCTTATAGAATTCGCTAGGGAGTCCATCGCTCCCAGAGGCCTTCCCATTAGGGAGTGTACAAATTGCATCTTTAATCTCATCATCGCAAATAGGCTGAACAAGTAATTCCCTTTGCCCAGGGGAGAACGAGGCAAGTGCCACATCATTCAACTAGGTTGCATTTCCTGATCTGTGGCCGACGTGTGGGCCACATACAGCCCGGTGTAGAACTCCACTAACTTGGATACAATAGATGGTGTATCATACTGTGTATTGCCATCTTGAGACATTATGCTTACTACATGTGTGGGTTCTCGGGGCGGTCGAATTTTGGAAGCTAAACTACATTCCGGGAGGCGACCCTCCCCATAGGCTTTCGCCACCCATCGCATGGACATATGCTATATCTCCTGGACTGCCATATCATTAAATTCTGTAATTTGTGTTCTATTGGCTGTAAATTTAGCGGGATCAGGTCGGGCCTCATAGGTTTTCTATAGGTCTAGTAAGGTGGCTTCCAATGGCTGAAGTCGAGAGCAGATAGCTCACAATACTCCCTCCTGCAAGCCAATACAGGCACCTCTGATAGTAGCCTTGAATGCCTCCCATAAATTGCTCATCTCTGCCACTGAATCCTTATTGTCTGCAAAGTATTGTAATATCGCTGTGCATATACCATCGCGGAATACCACGTCCAGGAGTGCTGAGGCTTGAAGCCTCCATTGAAATGGTCTTGATGTGTGGGTGGGAAGAACAACTGCTAGCAGTACTGGGGAGTGATCTGAGAGTGTTCTTGGTAGGTGGCGTACATCCACTGCCCACAGGCTTATTCTCCTCATCATAAACTAGTAGTCTAGCCAAGATAACATATTCTGTACTGACAAGATAAAGGTGCCCTCTCGGTCCACAGGGTGATGTGCCCTCCATATGCCCACCAGGCCATAGTCCTCCATTCCCTAGCGTAGTGTCTGAGCAAAGAGTTTGTCCTGCCAGTCCGCAGTGATGGACCTATCTAGTGGTGGGTATAAGTGAGCATTAAGGTCTCCTCCCCAGAGGCAGTAGAGGGTTGCAGGTCATAGAGGCGGCCCCACATTAGAACTAAGAAATCAGGGTCATCAATGTTGTGTCTGTAGAAATTAATAATGGTGACAATCATGCCACCAAGATTTCCTTGGACAAGTGCATGTCGTCCCTGGTCATCTACTTCGGAGTGTATAATAGTGAATGGTATACCCTTCCTAATCAGGATAATAACTCCCCTGGAATAAAAAGAATAGGAGGAGGCTGTACAGATGCCTGCCCACCTGGCTCCCAAAGTTTGCGCTGCTAGTGTGCTGAGGTGCGCTTCTTGTAGAAGTGCTATATGCACATGGTGTCGGTCCAGGTAGGCAAACAACTGTCGGACTTTCTTGGGATTATTCAGACCACGCACATTCTAGGTGAGTACATTAATTTGTCCTACTTTGTTGGCCATTTATGTTTGGATTAACCATGTAGTAGTATGTGCATTGCTGGAGGCATGCAGGGGATCAATAGTGTGGTTGTACTGACTATGGCGTATGGAAGGAATGTTAAACATTAAACAAGAAGCCCTCCCACTTCAGCATTGGAACTATGCCAAAGCGATCCCAGTTCAAAAAAAGAAAGTTGTAACATGTATACCAACCAACTGATAGTACAATCAAAGATACCCATGTTTACATTTTGCTTGATCATTGGGGTGCGCTCTCGTGGGGAAGTTAGAGGCCGAAATATCCTCCAGATGGACAGAGGTGGCCTGGAACCGACTGAAGACAGTCAAATACATCAGGACAATTTGAGGGTTATTATCTGGTGACATATGACCTGCATCAGCATTTGTCATAAGGTGGCTGAAATGGTGCTGAACGTAATATAAATCATAGAGTACAAACCTCAGCGCGGCACCAAAAGAAGCTAACTGTGACAGATAAAGGAAATATAAAACAACAGGGGCACATAGAGTCTTGTGGAGGTGGTGGGGACATATTACCAGGCTCCATGTTGACTGCCACCATCAGATTTCCTCTGTGTTCGGTTCTGTTTTAGGTGCAGTGCTCCTCGAGTGAGTGAGGTATTTAGAAAAGTCCATGGCTGCCTTTGGCAAAGTGAAAATTGTCTACGTTCCATCATGGTCCACACGTAGACAGGCGGGATAAAACATGGTGTAGGGCACTCCTGCTGCCTGTAGTTTCTTTTTCACGTGAAGGTATTCACGTTGAGCAGACTGGACAGCTATGGTGAAGTCGGGATAGAAGGCAATGTCATTGTCCTAGTATTGTACTGTTCCTTTTTTCCTAGGCAAATGATCTATGCGCCCTCTCTACGATTAACACGGGATATAGTTGCTCGCTACCAAATATCGCTAGCAACATGGTTTCTACAAAGTTTTCCAAGCGGCCCATGTTGGTTGATTCCAGGATGCGACCGGTGGCAGTGAGTCCTGCTCAGAATTGGAGTGCGTTTGCTGCTGTGGCCTGGTCATCCTCTTTGATTCGAGCCAGGCCTGTTGTTTGTCTGTTTTCCCCATGATTGTCAATAATGCAAGTAGTGTGCTGGTGAGTGGGAGGTAGACTGTATAATCTTATCACTGGCAGCCTGTTGGCCTCTTTAGAATCCAAACTACGCAGCTCTGCCCTTGCCAACAATATGGGGCCCACCTTAGACAATTTGGGGGGTCTGGGGCGAGTACTTTTGCTATGGGCAGGTAATGTGATGGGCCCGGATCTTCGTATCCTACAGCGCTATGCTTGGTGTGCTGTATGTACCGTGAGATGTTTAGGCCTCACTGAACTGCAGTTGCTACAGGGCCTCCTCAGCCAGGGATGGTCCCGGCGAGTGTTTGCACCACGCTAGGCAGGCCGCATCTAGTATATCCAGCCCAACCCCAAAGAGCGTGGGACAGCAGCCTCTCAGTAATCCAGCACAGACCCCAGGAGTCCTTCTTGTGCAGAGACGATTAGCACTTCACAGATGACAGATGGATTGCAGCCACACTGCTCTCCCCCTCGGCCGCGCAAGGTGCCAGTCCCATCGGACAGCCAGCAACACAGGCAGGTGTAGTTGATGATATTAGTGGTTACGCTGGGCAGCCACCGGCCCCTTGAGTCTCTTTTTTACTGCTCCCCACGCAGCCAGGGGAGCACGGCACGCACTCACTGCAGTGTCACTGACGTCCAGGCCACGGGGCTTCACAACCGCCAATCAGAAAATTTCGGATGTCGGAATGCTCGTCTCCCGGCCCGCTCTGCTCATCCGGTCGGACAGCCAGGCGCCACAGAGCCACAATCTCAGCTCCGCTCTGCTGAGGCCATACAATACGGTATCCAGGTGAGCGATCAGCCATAGGTCTCATCACCTGCAGTGACTGACAGCGAGGGGATGCCGTTCGCCAGTTGCAGCCCAATATGTGTTCTCACCGCCTCACTTATTATATGACTGCAGTGTGCTGTGCCTGTCGATCTGGATCGAGGCCAGGGCCAGCTCCCTTGGGGCCACAGCACATTCAGGTCTGGAATCTCACAGCCGACAGGTTGTTATCTCCTTCAGTGCTCCCATCCGACACAAGGGCATCAGTTCGCTTTTCAATTGGGTGAGGAAATCAGAACACCGCCATTTTCTCATAGCAAGAGTGCTCGGGTCCAAGTGGGAAGGCGATGCAGCTCTTTCACCATCTCACACTCATCATCAAACCATCAGCAGCATATATGTGATGCAGTACCCTTCCTAGCCAACATTGCCCTCCTTTAAGGAGCGGATGCCTAACAATTAGGGGAGTAATTACCGGGTTGGTGTTCACAGCCGGCAGAGCTACACTTATGTGCGGCCATTTTGCTGAGGGTTCTCTAGCGCCCCCCCTTCATCACAAGTGGATATTAGCTTGCTATTAAACATTCAAACTAAAGATAATCATTATCTGTGAAAATTGTAATTGGGACAGAAAAACCCCAAAAACATAAACGGGTTTTCATCATACCCCAAGCAAGTAACAATTTTGATGGTATTAGTAAATCATTAAATATGGAATGGGATAATATATGGTACAATGTATCGTCTACCATATTTTATAAGAAAAATGCAAGTCACCAAGGTTTTCTTTAATCATATGGATGGAGTACTAAGGCCAAGCTGATGATCTTGTTCTCATGAATTTAACTGGGCTGAGCCTAGAGTCTACTTAACCAACTAAATATTTATTGCACCGTGAATGAGATGCCTATTAACTTCACAAAAGCACGGGTCGTGATTTTTGGCAGGAAAATAAATAAGAAAGGCAGCTGGTCATTGGGGGGGAAACCAATTCCACGAGCAATGACAAACAAATCTCTTGGAGTATGGTTACAAGAACGGCAGTCACACAATTTACATCAGAGTGCATTAAAACCAAGAATTGCCTCCCTAATTTCAGCTTTCCAGCGAATTCACCGGAAATTACAAAGCCCGACATTTCAGCCATTACTAACTGCCATACAAGCTATGTTTATTCCAACTCTCTGCTATGGCACTGAAGGTTTTCCAGGTAAACTCTGGCCGTTCTTCAATTCTTCACAAACCAAGGCCTTCAGACTGTTATTCCAGCTACCTCAGAGTGCATCCCCCTCTCAGATTCGACTAGAATTCGGGCTAATAAACCAAAATTTAGCACAAACAGGTGCATTGATTAAATACATGTCATTAGTAAGATCCTTGGACGGAAACACACTACGAGCTTTGATATGGAATGAAATACAAAACCCCATGAACCAAAATTCGAAGAACTGGGCCCGAACATTCAATGCAGCATTAACGGCGCTGAAAGCTAAAGAGCTATGGGATATGGCACTTCTGCATAACTCCTTCAAAAAAGTCATGAACAAACAAATAAAGATGTTGTTATGGTTTGAAGATAAAGAAGAGTTCAGGAAAAAAAGGCATGCATCGACAACGATTGACACTTACAGGGAGCGGTACCCCATGAAATATTTTACTACATTACTTGAATCATTTTACAAAATAAAGCTATTGCAGTTACGTTTTGGACTATGTCAAACACTAGAATACATCCCTAAATGGCAACCGCAACCACTGAACACAAAGTGCAGACTTTGCTTACTTTATGAAGAAAGTTTGACTCATATTTTATCAGGATCACTGACATAACATCGACACTCAAAATATCGACCTACAAAATTATCGACACACAAATATCGATAACATAAATATCGATACTCTATACTTATTTAAATAAATACACAAATATCGACACAAAATTTTTGAAAAACGTTAGCATCAATATCACTAATATCGATCAAACAAATATCGTCATAACTAATATCGAAAACAATAAATAAACAAACAAAATGACACAAATACCGATAACAAAAAAATAGATCACACTATTATCGCCCCAAAAAATTTTTGACACCTAAAACTATTTTTGATAACACAATATATCACAAAAATAATATAAACAATATCACAAACACACACAACATATTACATAAATAAATTTAACATTAAATAAACTATAATTCAATAAAATAACTTTAACATATTTAAACTCACCAAATTTTTTATACTTACAAACACTATATATAAAATAAATATTTTTTAATATACATGCAATGCAAAATAAAATACAAATAATATACCATTAAACTTTTAAATAAAGTAAGAATAAAAAAGTTCAACTGAACATTAATTAGCGTTTCCCATACAAGGAAAAAACTTCCAAATTAATTGAAAACATTAGTAACAACCAATGAAAAATACCTACAACTAAAATAACCCAATAAGATTGAAAGCACAATTAAACAAACACTATATAAAAGAAAGAAAATGTAACATTATTTAATGCTCCAACAACAAAACCAAGAATAAGGGGAATCTCTGCCGGATTGCTTCTGCAACACTGGACTTCATCATTGAAAGCTCTGAATACAACTTCAAAAAGTAAGTAAAATATCTATTTAATGTTACAACTGCATAAAATAATCGTAAAACACTTTTTTTTTAATAACTAAATAATTAATGTATATTTATTTTTAATTATATCTCTTCTCTACAGAAACTTCAAAACACACTCAACTACCTTCAAACATCATCCAAAAACCACCTTGCCAAAAAAGTAAGTATAAATCTCAATTAAACTATTAAAACAAGTAAAATTCCCAACCCAATTCGCCCACTATCCACACAAACCCCAAAATGAAATAAATGCTGTTGAACACATTTATTAAAATTTAAATTTTTCTTCTGCAGGAAATCAAATGAAAGACTAAAGGCAAGCACCAACAGAAACACCTCAGCATCAAAAAAGTTCAGCATATTCAAACATGTAAGTATAATGTTGTATATAAAAACCTGTAATAAAATTAAAAAATTAAAATACATTTAATATTTTTTATATACATTTCTCATAGCATTTGAAACATCAGAATGACTGAAGGTGCCAAATTCATAACTTCCCAGAAAGGAACATTTTTATTATGTTATATGGGATATGTCTACACCCAGGAGAAACAGACAGACAAGCAACAAAATTAATTGGAAATGTAGCAAATATTATTCACATGCATGTTATGAGAGGGCTACCACTAAAGAAACTTCTGTGTTACATGTTAAGTAACATAACCACCCCCTAACATAGCTGAAATAGAAATGAGAGACACTTTAGACACTCTGAAAGAAGCTAGCACTAGCTCTCAAAAACCTACTACTGAAATATTAAAAGATGTACTCCCCATAGTTCCAGAACATATAACTGGCCAATTACCCTCTGTGTCAACGTTGAAAAGGCTAATAGCTAGAACAAAAAAAGCAACTGCTGCCACCCCACCTACCCCCAAAACTTTCAGTGAAATACAAATACCACCTGAACTCACTTTAAGTCATAATGAAGAGCAATTTCTACTTTATGACAATAAATCTAACGACAAAAGAATTATTATGTATGCAACTCCCACAAACTTACTTAAACTACAGAATTGTGAGACATGGATGATGGACGGAATATTTAAAATATGTCCCAAACTATTTTACTAATTATATACAATCCATGGACTGTATCACAGTACCAACATCCCCTTTATAAATGCCCTGTTACCAAACAAACAAACCACTACCTATGTAGAACTCTTAACAAAAGTAAAGCAAGAAACTAATAATTACTATCCTCAAAAAATTATCATAGACTTTGAACAGTCAATGATACAAGCCATCGTGAAAAACTACCCTCACACAGCAATACAAGGTTGCTATTACCACTTTAATCAATGCATTTGGAGACACCTTTAAAATTCTACACTCAGGGGCCGATTCCGATTCAGGTCGGAAATCTCCCCGACCGAGCCGGACCCGGAGAGATTTCTGACCGAATCGGACTCTAGCAGTCCGACCGAACGACTACGATGCGTACGCATGCAATCGAACTCGATTCGGTCGGACTCCATTGAAGTCAAGGGGAGCCGGTCGTACAACGCGTACGCGGGCTCCCATTGACTCAATGGGTGTGAGGCGAACAAGGGCGCCCCCTACAGCGGGTACGCGTCGATGCGGGTCGCGCCACACATGCACAGGTAGGGGGGACCCATGGGTTCCCCCTGTGTGTGACTCACGTGGCTAAACGAACAGGGGGGTCCGACATGGACCCCCAAAGTCCGGCTCCGACTGCTCTTTGGAGCCGGACTGCGCGAGTCGGTCGGACTGCTCGAGGCGCGCATCGTACTTGCCCGGCCGGGGAACGTCTCCATTGCGCGGTGCGAGTCGCGTCCGTGCGAGTCGGTCGGAGCGGTTGAGTCCCGCAAACGAGTCGGTCGGCGATTTCGCGTGCGCTCGCATCGTACTCGCTCGCCCGGACGCACGTTCGAATCGGTCGGGAAAGAGGGCTCCGAATCGGATCCGGTTAAGCCGAATCCGATTCGATGCCCTACCGGCCAAGATCGGAATCGGCCCCTCAGTGTAGAATATGCAACTAATAGCAATTTTGCATATGGAATTAAAAAACTTGGGGGCATATTAGCAAGGGCCTTATCGCCGCTTTAGCGGCACTTTTTGCCGCTAAAGTGGCGATATTTCTATCGCCCTATTAGCAAGCTGTCGCTAACAGCTGTTAACGACAGCTTTATGGCGAAAGCGACCGTTTTGGTGCCGCTTTGCATGTCAGCGATATATATCGCTAATGACATGCAAAGTAGGCGTTCCCAACTAAAAGCGACTGAAAACAGTCGCAAACACAACTTCCCCCTATTAGCAATGCCCGCGAAGCGATAAAAAAACTTGCGCTAACCGCGATTATCGCTGGAATCTAACACCTGCTAAAAACCTGACTTAACCATTCTAGTCAATGGGAGGTGGATTGTAAGGTTAAGTCCTCACCTGCCTATTAGCAAGCTTTTCATTAGCACGTTGAATTTATTGCTGGATTTCTCGCGCTATTGCTGGGTTTCGCCGCTATCGCTGGATTTTTTATCGCCTTGGAGATAAGCGTTGGTAATAACGCGTTATCTCCGCGATGAAATCCAGCGATTGCCGGCGATAAGAAAAACAGCGCTTTGCGATAATTATCGCAATTCCTTGGTAATATCCCCCCAATTGCACTAGCATACGTCTCAATAACTGATGTAGCAGAACACTACAATCTCTTATTAAAAAGCCCCTACTATCAAACAAATGAACATAAACTAAGTCCCCTACTCGACTATTTCGAGGACACCTGGGTGGGAAGGCTACACAGATCTGGACACAGGAGACAGCCCAAATACCACATTCATGGTGGAATGTATATAACAGTACCCTAAACAAAGAAGCAAAAACGCTGTGGAAGGATGGCATAATGCTTTCCAAGCCACAACAGGCAGAACCCCACCAACTCTACATAAATTACTACAATCATTCCAAAAAGAACAAAGCTACAAACAACTAAGGGGCCTATTAGGATGGCGGGCGGACTTCAGTCCGCCCGCCACCCTAGCGGTGCTGGGACCGGCCGCCAGTGGTTCGGCGGTCCCACACCACCAATTAGGATGCGACCGCCACCGTGGCGGTCGCATCCTGCATCTCCAACATTGCGGTGGGCGCTGCTGGTTGCAGCACCTGCCGCAATGCCAAAGAGGCATGCTGTGCATTGCCATGCACAACGTGACAGGCACCACCATGGCAATGTAGGGGGGTACCATAGGTACCCCCCAAGTGCAGCCTCCCACCCCCCCAGGGGCCTGCAACGGGCCCCCACAGAAATTCCCACCAGCCCTTTCATGGCGGCATCACCGCCATTAAAAGGCCGGAACCGCTAGGCATCATCCACCGCCACCATATTGTGCCCGAGTTCCGCCCGGCCGGCAATCGTGACGATTGCCGACCGGCGGAAAAGCGGCGGACGGACTTTCCGTCCGCACCGGTACCCCCGCCATAGTAATATGGCGGGGGGTGAATTGTGTTATGATGGCGGGCGGACCGCCACCGCCAGCCGGGCGGTGGCGATCCGCCCGCCACCATAATGAGCCCTAAGACTTGAACAGTCTGTAACACAGCTAGGTCCAAAGCTAACTAAACAGACTAAAACAATGTTCGAGCACCTACAATACAAAGTAAGACTCTACCCAAACACTAAAGGGCTAGAATATCTAGAAACAATAGCTAAATCCCTACTTTAGAACAGTACTACAAAAACATAGGAAAATCGTAATTGTGCACTAAATTCTTAAATAAACATGTCTTTGCAAACATGTAAAATATAAATATTATGTCAATTAATTTTAACTTATTTAAAAAAATTATATGACATAATAAATATATTTTATATATTTACAAACGTCAATAAAAATGACAAAAATTACATTTCCCTCCCATTGTAAATAATTTAAAATGACTTACTTTTTTGTTGCTGAAGAATTGAATCCAAGCTGCCATAAATAAATCCAAATGTGTAAAAATCCCAAAACGCACTTAAAAGTCCCCCCAAAAAATGGAAAAATACAACGGTAAAAAATATAATCCGGTGACAACATATACTCAGACTCCAATCCATTAAAAACCCAAAACATGTAATTAAAAAAAGAAACGCTCCAGAAAACCCGAAAAATAAAGGAACTCTAAAATAATTTTTAGTTTACTAGAAACTAATACACAGTTCCTTTAAAAAAAAAAAAAGCATGCTTCTCCCAACGGCAACTTCCAAATGACAAAAACCTGTAAAAAAACAACACAATCCCTCCCGCACAAATACACAATAAAATCATAAAAAACACACATAAATACACTAATAACACCATACTCTAAACATATTTATACATATAATACATACCCTAACACCTACCTATCAACGAACTAACCGCATTTCGCAAACGCAAAACTACTAACTAAACCGCACCAAAAACACAAAATACAAACTATACATACACTATACACTACCGAACTACCTTCACCCTACACCTAAATTAAGCCTAAAAGTAATTAAATTAAACTTACCTTAACCGATGCAACGCAGCTTCCAACCGCGACCTACCCTCAGAAATGACCTAAAACAACAGATAGCCTACAAAATACAACTTAGTTTAGAAAATGGCTACTAAATGAAATAATAAAAATACTTTTTTACATTAAAGTCAATGTACATTAGAAATACAATACAAAAAAATGTTTAAAAAATAATAATTAATATTACTAATGCACTAAATGTTTTTTCTTTACTGTTTAAAAATGTTAAAGTATAATACTATAATTAGAAAATAAATAATTTTTATTATTATACATTCAAATAAAATATGTTAACTTACCAATGTGATTTAAAAAAATTATGCTTGCTAAAAATGTGAAAAAATTTGTAAATGTTAAAAACTATTTTTCTTTATCAAAATGTTTTCTTACCTTAATAATTTTATTTGTATTTACAACTTAAATAATATTATACAAAATATAATATTATTTATTAAAAAATATGCAAAAAATATAAAAACGTTATACAATGAAAAAATTGAAAAGAAAATTATGTTATTAAAAATGTACACTGGATATAATTATGTAATGCATATTTACAATGTAAATAAATATTCTATAACTGTTACCAAAAAACAATGTTATAAAAAAAAGTATAAAACCAGTAGACAACTACATCTTTTATTTGTAAAAAATGTACATATTTACCAAGTTCTACATTATAAAAAAGTTAAAATTGTTTCATGCTGACTATACTTAAAAATGTCCGCCCGCCATCATAACGGCGATGGGACCGACCGCCAGACGTGCGGCGGTCCCACCGGCCCAATTAGGATGCGCCCGCCATACTGGCGGGTGCATCTTGGCCTTTTACCATTGCGGACGGTGCTGCTTGCTGCAGCACCGTCCGCAATGATAAAAGGGCATGCACAGCATTTCCATGCACCACGCGGTGCCTGCCACTTGCTGCAGGGAACTGCAGGGGGGTACCATGGGTACCCCCCAAGTGCACCCCCACTCCCCTCCAGGGGCCCGCAACGGGCCCCCAAAACCAATCCCCACCAGCCTTTCCATGGCGGCATCGCCGCCATGGAAAGGCCTTGCAACCACCCACATCCCAATATGGCTGGCGGTGCCTGCTAGGCACCACCACCATATTAGTGACCCAGCTCCGCCAGGCCGGCAATCGTAACGATTGCTGAACGGCGGAAAAGCGGCGGACGGACTTTGCGTCCGTCGCGATACCCACCGCCATCATAATATGGCAGGGGTATTTCACGTTACGATAGCGTAATGGTCGCCAGCACTGGCCCATCGGTGGCGATCGTTACGCCATCGTAATGAGCCCCTATATGTTTATGTTTAAATATGTACTAAATATGCAATGTAAGCAAAAAAAATATATTATTATTTCTCTTATTGACAATATATATTAAAAAATGTTTAATAAAGCAAAATACATATTATTTATTTGCTTGACTCTTTGAATGAAAATAAAAACTTTAATAAAATATAAATATTGTGTTGTATTTAATTCCTATATTAATTGTTGTTTTCTGTATTTACAATAAAATTATTATATATCACACATATATTCTTTTAATACACATAGATAACATACTATTACCACTTTAACATAGATTTGTATCATTAACCTTACTACAAAATAAAGAACTAAGGGGCTCATTATGATGGCGGGCGGACTTTCGTCCGCCCGCCACCCTAGCGGTGCTGGGACCGGCCGCCAGTGGTGCGGCGGTCCCGCATTGGCGATTAGGATGCCACCGCCAACGTGGCGGTGGCATCCTCCATTCCCAGCATTGTGGCGGGCGGTGCTCACAGCACCGCCCGCCACAATGCTGCGAATGTACTGTGTGCATTGTCATGCACAAGGTAACAGGCACCGCGAGGTGCCTGCCACCATGTCCATGCCAATGCAGGGGGTACCATAGGTACCCCCCATGTGCACCCCCCACGCCCCCAATACCCTGGGGGCCCGCAACGGGCCCCCGAAAGCAAACTCTGCCTGGTTTTCCATGGCGGGGTCTCCGCCATGAAAAGCCCTGCACCGCTGCCCATTCTAATATGGATGGCGGTGTCTAGCAGACACCGCCACCATATCCAGCCCCTTTTCCACACGGTCAACTGGTCGACCGGCGGAAAACCGGCGGACGGTCTTTCCGTCCACCTGGGTCCCCACCGCCATACTAATATGGCGGTGGGGAAATGATAGGCGGGCGGTGGAAAATAGCGGGCAGATCGCCACCACCATACGGGCGGTGGCGATCCGCCCGCTATCCTAATGACCCCCTAATATTTTACTATTCCCACTCTACACTATATCAACTCAGGGAAACTGCAGGACACTAAACATAGATAATATAATATTCCCACTCCAAACTAGAAATAGTCAGGGAAGGTGCTGGACACTAAACATATATAATTTACTATTCCCACTCCAAACTGTATTAACTCAGGAAAGGTGCTGAACACTAAACATATTTAATTTACTATTACCACTCCGAACTGTATTAACTCAGGGAAGAGGCTGGACACTAAACATATAGGGCCAGATGTACAACCAATTGTAGCATGCGTAAATGGGTTAGCGACCCATTTGCGCATGCTAAAATTGGTATGGCCATGTACTAACACAATTTTGCGACTCGCAAAAAGTGTTTAGAGACTCGCTTTTTGGAAGGGGCGTTCCCTTCCAAATAGCGACTCTATAACCCATGTACTAATGTTTTTCGACCGCAATTGCGGTTGCAAAACACTCGCAATTACCACCTACTTCAAGTAGGTGGTAATGCATTTGCAAAGGGGAAGGGGTCCTCAGTGAAATACTGCCAATTTCGTTTTTCACTATTGAAAGGCTATCTTGCCCCATAGGACAGAATGGGGAATGCTTTGTAACATTTTACAAGCATATCTTCCCATAGGGATAAGATAGAAAAATAAAGTTTAGGCTCTCTGAACTTAGAATTTAATAACACATCTTTTACTAAAGATGGTTTTTAAATTGTGTGTTTGAAAATGCCACTTTTAGAAAGTAGGCATTTTCTTGTTTAACCATTCTGTGTGCCTCTGTCTGTTTGTGTACTGACTGTCTGGTTTTGGAGTGACAGAGGCTGGGGAGGTGCATTCTCTCAGACAGCCACCGGGGGGTTGATGTGTGTACTGCCTTTCCTGAATGAGTCAGGGCAGGGCTAAATAGACCTGGGCTGCATTCAGAGTAGGGGGAGGAGTTCTCACTAGCACCTGAATAGGCCCGGTCTGCATTTAGAGTGGTGGGAGGAGATTTCCCTTGCACCTGAATAGGGCCTGTCTGCCTTCCACAATGCTGTCTCCACCTCCTGCTGGGCAGCTTCACCACAGAGGACAGAACTGGTTTGGACTGGGCTCAGAGATCCTTGCACAAAGAGAACAAAGACATTTTGGGGTATAAGTATTAGACCTAAAACCCCTGAACTTTAGACTACTTCGGGAATCAAGAGGAACCATTGCCAAAGAGAAGAGCTGGAGAAACTGAGGAGAAGTATTGCCCTTGCTGTGTGTCTGGGGTTGGCCTGCAGTTGCTGTTTCTGCCAAGGAAAGGAGAAGGACTTTGCTGTGTGCTGTGTCCCCTGCTTGAGGAAAGTCTCCAAGAGCTTGAGTAGAGCTTGCCTCCTGTTTTGTAGTCTCAGAAACACAAAGACTTCACCCCCAGCTCCCCTGAACTTCCTTGCTGGGAGTTCTGACCTGCCAGGAGTGCCTGTGGCTGTGTGTGGCCTCTCGAGGTTGTTTCTGCTACTTGGAGCTGGAAAGCAACGCAACAACAAGAAAATCGACACATCGCTCTTCTTGCAACAGTTTTTCAGACGCAACGCCGTGGTGCGAGAAGAATCTCCCCGCACCGCTGCGCCACTGCTGAAACCGACGCAGCGCCTGTCGCCGTGGCAAGAATTGACGCATCAAGGGATAGCTGCTGAAAAGGTCGACGCAGCGCCGCTCACCGACGCATCCTGGATTTCCACGCATCGTCCCTGTGCGGCAAGTTGACCCGCGGATCAGAGTTGTCTCAGAATCGACGCATCGCTTCCCCATACAGACCAGACCCGACGCATCGCTCCCCTGTGTACAGCGGAACTGTCGCATCACATCCACGAAGGTCTCAGGAACAACGCATCTCTTTGTTTTTCGGCGCTTCTCATCAGTGCGGCTGTTTGGCTTGGTGAATTTTGTCGCAACAACAGGTACTTCCCGCATCCATAGTTTTTTATGGGCTCAGTTGCTAAAACCTTTTGAAAGTCATTTTTCTTAATACTTATATGTTGGATTTTTGTCGTGTTAGTCTTGTTAAGTTTCGATAAAGATACTTTATTTTTCTAAACCGGTGTGGTGTCTATTTGTGGTGTTATCACTGTGTTACTGTGAGTGTTGATACAAATACTTTACACATTGCCTTTGGGATAAACCTGTCTGCTCGTGCCAAGCTACCAAGGGGGTGAGCAGGGGTTATCTAAAGTGTGTATCCTCCTTACCCTGACTAGAAGCAAGGGTCCCTATTTGGACAATGGTACCTACCTCTGCCAACTAGAGACCCCCATTTCTAACAATTATCCTCTCCCAAGCAGCTTAAGTCCTAAAGGCAGATGTACTAACATATCAGTTCGAGGTGTCAGTAACTGTACAATGGTTTGAGACCTAAATTGTAGTTGCAAACAATTGATAAACTGTATAACAAGTCGCAATTTAGAAGGAACACCAATAAACCATTTTACAAGTTGGAAAAACATTTCGGACTTGCAAAAATGTACATGACAGAAATGAATTTTGTGGCTGGAAACCCCAGTCATTTTGCAAACTACATGGTTTCCAATTGTAAAATCCTTTAGTACTTCTATTCATAAGTCTTTTGGGTGTTCAAATTAAAGAAATAGTGTTTTTGCCGATACGTTCATGAAATGGCGAAGTATTTTTGAAAAGATAAACACACCAATGTGCCGCAAGTAATTTGAGGCAACAACATTAATGTAAGTCATTTTGAAAACGCCTGTAGTCTAGAATCTGGAGCAGCATGCAGATAGGTTCCAACTTTTGTATGACAAACTTTAGCAGTGCAAAAAATAAACATGGCACCATTTATGTCTCTCTGCTAATGACTTGATTTTCAGGGACAAATAGTTCAGGAGAGCTGAAAAGCTACTCTTTTTCGCTGTTTATCCGTAGTTGGGACTCCGCTGCATGATCTCTCACACTGTCCAAAGTATCTGTCAGCAGGGATATTGACGAGTCACAAACCAACTGCAACGAGGTATTGCCCTAGAGTTGCTATGTCACTTTCCTATTCAGGTGAGCACTGTTGTGACAACTAAACCATTATAGGGAAATCAGAAACATATATGTGCCGAAACTTTTATAATATTCTGTGTATTATAAATACACGCAAACTCTTAATATGTATTGCTTTCGATGTCTAGGCATTCTATAAAGCTATTATAATAATGGGTGTGATAGAGAAAACAAGGTCTTACAAAATCGTTAGACCAAGAAGCAATGATTCATCTTGATTTTATCGCAAGTTGAGCATTTTATATATTACTTAGACTGCATTTATACAACTTTTGTGTTCTCACCGACTAGTGGGCAATGGGTGCAGGGCAGATAACTGGAGTGGGAAAGGTCTTGAATTGGATGTGACAAGGGCACAATGAAGTGTCCTTACTGTGAGGCAAAGTCATAGGATAAATATTTAGGTAGGTTTCCAATGATCTTTGAAACTACATGAAGCTGGGTTCATGTTTTTGATGAAAGTGAACGATATCTGATTCAGTCAAGCCTTGCACATCAAAGGATCTTTCAACAAACTGTTTGAACGTAAACCAGATGGCTAGTAGGTTGTGAGTGGCCATCCATAGGCGTCTGGTCAGCAGAGACATTCCAGACTATAAACATAGGACTAAAGTTTAAAGTTCTGAAATACGTTAATTCCATCAATCATTATTACCATTAACTCATTTTATTGTGTAGTTTTATGGATTGAAACCTTTGCAATTGATAACTACTCCTATCCATCTTACATTGGCTAGCATGGTCTATAGTAAAATGCTATAATTGATCTATTTTCTTCCCGCCATTTTCATACAATAGCTATAAATTCAGTATAGGTATTTTCTTTATTTGCCCCTCTAAAAAACCTTACAAATTAATGCAGAATATATTAGCATCACCCGACAAAAGGGAAAGAGTCCTTCAGAGTTATTTCATCTAAAACATTCGAAAGGTTATACTGTATTCCAAATTGTTTTGCCAAACAGACATAAATGTGAATTTCACTTAACATCCCATAACAATGTCCTTGCAAAAATAGTGCAACAAATAGTCCTCATCTTGTTTTTAAAGACATTCACTTTATCAATACATCCTGGCATTCAACCAGATAGTTGTGAATTGCTCCAGTTAATTCCATGGTCAAATAATAATTAAATTTGGCTGATGTTTGATAATGACCTAGATCATCATCTGCGTTGGGTAAATATCTAAGTAAAAATAATTCTTTAGGCGAACCCAAGGCACACAAATACGATTTAGAGAACATCTTCCACAAAGTCACAGTCCTTTTATATGAGGACGATGCAGTTTTAATATCACAAACTGCAAATGGCCTTCAGAACCTTTTAAATTTTAATGATTTTATGACTAACTTAAGCTTAAAAGTGAACCATCAAAAATCGTGTATTTTAACTTGTGGCCCTAAAGATATTAAATCTAAAGCTTTTTTTTATTGGAGAGACTCCAATTACCAATATTTCCCACTTCAACTACCTAGGTATTCTGTTTGAAGCCAATATGACATGGGATAGGTTAATTAACCAAAGAATACAGAAACGGGGGATAGTCTGATAGTCGATTTTTTGATTTGCAAAAAAAGTGGGTCACAAGTCTATTAAGGAGATGGTTCAACTTTACAAGAACAAACGTCTCGCAGTAGGCAGATACGGAGCAGGTGTGTGGGGCCATGAAGTTCCAGCAAGATTACAGGCAATTGAAAACAAGTTTCTTTGTAGGCTTTTAGCTATCACTAAGTCCACCTCAGGCCTCGTCTCCCACAGTGAATTGGGTATGGGCTTTTTGGAAGACCTAGTAAAAATGACTCCTCTCTTACAGTGGGTCAAAATATGGAATACTCCGGAGGCAGGCTTTTCTAGGGCCGTCCTGGATAATAGAAGCTCCATCCAATGGTTGGCATATATCAGAAGAACCTTCATCAATTTGGACTTAAAAACACTTTTCGATTTTCCAGATAGCATCGGGCCCGAACCAAGGCTATGGTTAAGGAAAAATGTATTTTTCACAGAGATGAGGCCAGAATCATGAGGTCAGTACTCAATTACATGCCAATTTCGACAACCTCTGGGTTGGAGCCTTACTTGACATGGGTGGAAAACCCAGATTACAGATTTTATCCAACAAGGCTAAGACTAATTGAGATTCATTTTTAGTGGCCTTTCCCCTCTCAGGATCTTGGTTCACATCTCTGCCAAGCTTACCATGTAATGACACTACATCCCAATCGACAGTGTATTTCATGTTTTTTTGCACTTTATCCAGCACCATGAGAGTTTGCTTTTTACGTCCAATCTTAAAGCACTAGCACCTTACATTTTATCAAGATGAATTTTCTAAAATGTTCAACTTTGGCTACAACCTGATTTTCTGTTCTTAATTATATTTCTGCTGCCGTCAAACTGAGAAAGCGCTATAATAAGTTTTATGTGGGTTTTTTATATATGAATGATGTCTTTTTTATCCTATGAGATTGATTTTATTCTTATGGTATTTAAACCCTTTGTCTGTTTATAAAGTAATTTTTATGTTGTATCTTAAAAGCATGAGCACTCTGTTTTTATTAAGAAGGGATGATTCTCTTTCAAAAAAATCCAATCCCCACAATAACACGTTCACCGTTTCCAATAATATTGTGTTGCTATTAACTTGAGAAGCGATATGTTTTACAATATGTCAAACCTGCTGGTTGTTTCTAACCAAATTTTACTTTATGACATGCTAAATTTTGCTTCTATGTGTTTTATGTATAATAGATGTCTTATAGTTCTGTGAGACTGGATCAAAATCTTTTTGTTTCGTAAAGCATATTGATCGTTTGTAATGTATTTTTAAATCTGTGTTTTTATGGTTGATGTTACAACCGAATAAAGACTATTGAAACGAAAGAAACCATCTAGGTTTATAATAAGTCCCTGTACCAGTGGCAGCTGACGCATATAAACAGTGGTGAGACTGGGAGCACGAGGGGGGTGGTGGAACAATAAAAAAATTGCGCCTCAGAGCTCCTCTGCTTCCTGGTCCCAGCTGCCCCATGGACAACATCAGAGACTCCCTGTGCAATCCCCGCGCTACTCTCATGCTGCAAGAGAACAGTGCAGGGAATGGCCTTAGCAGGCTTGTTTAATGCTCGCTCAGGCACAGGGAGTCTGTACTGTTTCTTCAACCCAAATGTTGAATACCTAAGTGCACATGTCTGTTTGGCCTGCCTAAGACGGCAGGCCAAACAGACATGCACAGTTAGCAGTGCACATCACTCCGCCCACCTCCCATGGCCCGGCCCCGCCCATCCACACACACGCTGGCTCAGCCAACAGCTGAAAAATTAAACAATATTGTTTCATTTTTCCACTGCTGGCTGAGCCAGTGGGGCGACGCTACTCTGCCATTGCGGACGAGCCGCCGCTACCCTGTACTCTCAGATGTTAGCTGCTCTTAAACATTGACACGTGCAAAGGTTTTCTTTAGCTTTTATCTTTGTAAATGAGCAAAAAAAAATCATGCTTTATGGATAAATAAACAAAGTCATTTTCCTTCTTATTGCACTATTGGTGTATTAATTTGTGACCTAGCAAAATATGTTATATTTTCCGTTCACATATTCAAACGTTTTTGTTTTACAACTCCCCATATATGGGATGCATAAATTAACGTTCCCTAAATACACTATAACAACAGGCGGAACTAATAAATTGATGGTAATATTGATCATTTTTCCTAAAAGGTTTCATTGTACTCAAACGTCAACGAGATATCCTCTTCATATGAAATTACGAAATAAAGCTAGGTGTAACCACATACAGAAAATACACAAAGTTCTCACCTTCCCTGACATATGGTTGTTCAGAAGTGTAATTCTGAGAGAGTAGAGTTCTCACCTGCCTGGGGCCCACGGGTCATCTCTGAAGGGAACTGACTGTATCCGCTGCGTATTTTAGAAAGGGCTTTCTGCAGTGCCAACATTTGTTACTACAGAAGAGGCCTTCTTTCATACCAAAGTGACATTTGTGCAGGGCCTGCAGCTTTTCAAATACAAACATGTCAGAAACCTCGGTTTTGCGCATGCCCTCCTGATCCATTAAAACACTCAAAATGAGAATTCAACTCCTATAGTTATCCCTATTCTGTTCTATTCTATTCTATGGTCTTTATTGAGCCCATGGTTACCCGAGATGGGCTTCCCAGCGCTGACAGCCCTTGCTTGGGTAGTGAGCTATTAGAGGAATAGATGTGATTTAAGTTCCCTCTAATTTTAGAGTAAATTTCATACGGTTTGAGGATTTACAAACATCTCTCAGAGGCCTCCTGCCACACCTTTAAACTTCTAGCCAACATTCTAGTCCAAACATAAGTCACTTTATAAAGTCAAGGAGAAACATGCAAGTTGGCCTTTAAACTTTTTCTTAAAAGCGAAATTGTTTATCCCAGTTGAGAAACCACTTACCTTAGGCCCAATGAATTTTATCGAACCCTACTAAAGGGTATATGAAATTAAATAGCAACTTTTTTTTAAATATTCATGTTTTCCACAAACATTATGCAAAACATTGCGCAGAATGTGCTTAGCCAGTATCTTGGGTGCAAATTCCAGTTGACAGCATACATCAAATACAAAACTCACAAAAAAGAGATCAGCAGAATAGTAGTTTGAGCAAACAACATCTCTCAGCTGCAATTTTACTGTTCCCTCAAGATGTTTTCTGCTTGAGCCACTCTATGGCAGTAGAAAATTGACCAAAATAGCACAACCTTGTAATGGCAATAAATTTCACAAGATTCGTGAACCTCAAAATCCATGAATTTTGCACGATTTTTGACTGTGTAAAATCAATTCTGTACAGGCCTCCACTTAGCCCTGTTCAGTCCCACTCTGGAAACACAGTTACTCACACCTGTTAGGACTACATTTGCGAGTAACTCGTTGGTGGTAGTGGCCTTAAAACGTGCGAGTGCCTACAAAATTGTAGGTTTGTGATTATTCTATACATTTTGCATTACCACTCTCTAACACGCTCCCTTTTTCCTACCCATACCCATGCACTTAGACTGTGCACAATCTACTGATCGATTTTCCACAGTTTATGATTCTACAAATCTACTTCTCATGATTCTCTTAACCAGGCAGTGGGATTTAGGAACCTAAGTGCTTTTTCTGCATCCAGGTTATATTTGAATGCGCAGAAACCTTTGTAAAGAGGACCCTCCTTGAAAAATTAACAATTTATTATATTATTAGTTTTCATTCAATTTCTTTAGCGTTTTCTCAGACTTGGAAAAAGAAACAATACAAGTCAAATGTGGAAATAAAGAAATGTTTTCCATTAAAATGTTCTTTTTTTCTGAAAATGATGTTAGTTGGAAATGACATGTCAAACTGAGTCAAATTGATTACCCAAACCGCTGCACATTTTAGAGATGCCACGGGCGAATATATTGTTTTTGAAGAGGGAGTCTCAAGGGAGAATACACTCTGAGAAAGGAACTTGCTATAGAAATTGTAAAATGGTTGTATGAAATAAACATGAATGTCGTTGTTTTTATTACGAGCTAGGCTCGTTTTGATGGTGTGAAATGCCAGCACAGTAAATCCTTGTTCCGCAGCGGCGTGCGCGTCCCTGATTGTCGGAGTGCCAACCTCCGGAATGATTTCTGCGCGGTGCGCGATGTAAAATGGGCACTGAGTGACTTAAATGGCCGGTTTATTTTGCCGCGCGCGGTAAGTGCTGTGAGATGCTCGTTCAAAGATTTGACTGGCGCTTAATCACTCAGCTAAAGCCACACAACTTACCCAGTGAATGATCAGACTAGTCTATAAGGTGAGAGTTTTATACTTTATTGAGCGCTGGCTTCATTATTTACAGTTTATTAAAGGTTCGACCAAACGCGCACTTTGAAGTAATACGCGGAGGTTTGTAAACCCGCCCCGAGGCTGGAGTTAAAGCCCTAGGCTAACCCTGCCAGGAAATAGGTCTCGGACTTGCCGAAATAGTGCGAGCGTTTGGCAAAGAATATCTTATGAATGTGAAACATCACAAAACTAATTTGACCGTTTTGCAACATACTTATGTGTAAATTCAAATATTAATACTCCGTGCCCACTTTGACAAATGCGCATTTGGAGCCGTGCGAGGTGGAGTGGAAGACGCAGGTACACACAACCTTAGCTCTCACAGCATATTGCGCACCTCCTCTTCTCCAATGGCAGTCCTTACCCGGCATAAGACACCCATAAGGAAAGGAACAATGCGGAGTTGTGTCAAATGTGTCTCCTTGCTAACTTGCAGTGCTCCCACACATAGCACTCATGCATGGCATGAACTTGGGATGATGGGTTAACATGTGCATCCCTAATTGTAAAACTTTCCATATCCCCTGCGTGGTCCCTTAAGGCCAATGCGAGGAAATCCACTCCATGGTTGACCTGGTCGCAGGGGTAGGTCCTGCTGACGTCAGTTGGCAGACCTCTTTTCCTCACTCCATGATGCTCTCCAGAGTCAACAAACAGGGAGATTGCAAGATGTCTACATTTCAGAGATTACCTTACACACTGACATGGAGAGGGCGACTATCAGAATGGCTTGTGAGACCAGAGACCCCGTGTAAACCTATTTGCACAAAACGTTCACCCAACAGTCATTTGGTGACCATACAAGCAAAGATAAATAGAGTGTTCACAGAATACTACTTAAGCCTAAATGGTGTCCCCATGATCCCGCTATCCGCACACATCGCAAACGACCTGAGCTACATCCCTGTATTGACTCTTTCTCCTAAACAAACCTCTTCACTTAACCAAGACCTGAGGTTCAGGAGGGGATAATCGCTATTGACCGGCTAGCACAGAGGACAGCACCAGTAATAGATGGGCTAACCCCAGAGTTCTATATGATTTACGAATCACTACTTGCCCCATGCCATGACCCCATGACATGTGCATGGGGGCTTATTATAAAGGGATAATCCCAGGATCGTCTCAGGAATCAAAAGAACTGTGCTACCTAAATCGGGCCGAGATATAATGTCTAATCGTACAAGTCACTCTTGCTACTAAACACAGAATGCAAGATACTGGGCAAAATAAATGCAAACTGACTACTACCATACCTACTCAGTTTGGTGCATCCCGATCAATGCGGTTCTATACCAGGAAGAAACACACGCGTAAATATACGCATCCTGCTGCAAATCATGGATCACATACATGTGACACGCTGGCATGGCTTTTTCTTTTTGAAATACTGAGTAGAATAGAACTGACGGGTAACCTGCTGCTTTTAATACAGTTGTTCTATACACAGCCATGGGCAAGGGTCTAAATGGGCAAGGTGTATTCTTAAAGAGATGGCCGATATATAAGAGAGTTTATGGGGGGGATTATCTTCCATTTTATTTCTGCTTGTTCTCGAACCATCAGCTTTTCTGGTAAAAACGAAGGTATGTGAGTGGGAAATTGACATTCGTCATTGATCTCCAGCATTTTTAGTTCCTTGTAGGCATCGGGTGAGTTAGTCACTTTGGTGCCGGTTTTGATGGAATTACCTGGCTCCTCCTCTCGCTACTAAGCACCATCTTGGAATGGGTCAGTGCTCTATTTTACTCATTTTATGTTTTACTTTTTCCCACCTTTAAGTTCTTTCCCAGTACTTTCCCTCACAGGGGAGCCTGTGCAGGGTAAGCAGGGCTGCTGGGCCCACTGATTTGCTCCCTTTTACTTTGCCCAACTATTATTAGGCTCGCGCTCTTGCCCAGGTGTGTAGACACGCCCACCCTCTTATGGAGGGTTATTTAACATGGGGATTAGTGCGTCCACGCAGCTCAGCTTGAGCATAAGTGAAACCTACCTTGCATTCTGTATTGGTCTCCAGCATTTTTAGTTCCTTGTAGGCATCAGGTGAGTTAGTGACTTTCGTGCCGGCTTTGACGGAGTTGCCTTGCTCCACATCTCGCTACTAAGCGCAGTCTTGGAATGGGTCATTGCCCTTTTTTACTCATGTAATGTTTTACTTTTTCCAACCTCTAAGTTCTTTTTAATTATTTCCCAGTACTTTCCCTCACAGTGGAGCCTGTGCAGGGCAAGTGGGGCTGATGGGCCCTCAGTTTGCTCCCTTTTACTTTGCCCAACTATTATTAGGCTCGCGCTCCGGTGCTGGCGTGTAGACACGCCCACCCTCTTAAGGAGGGTTATTTAACATGTGGATTAGCGGGTCCGCCAGTGATGCGACAGACCTGGTGCCTCGATGCGACGATCCGGGAAAATGCGTGGGTTCTTGCAGCCGCACAGCAGGGCTTGCGTCGGAATCGGTGTGGTGATCTCGGACTTCGGAGACTGGTGCACTCGGTGCGGCGTGCAGCGAATTCTCGGGCCCCAGGCAGGCGCTGCGTCGGTTTCTTCGGCAATGCATCGGAAACAGGGATGGTTGTGTTGCGCTTCTCGTCGTTGCGTTGCTTTTCTAGCTCCCAACAGCCAGAACAACCTCCAGAGGCCCAGAACAGCTACAGGCACCTCTTGGCAGGTCAGAACACCCAGCAAGGAAGTTCAGGGGAGCTGGGGGGGAAGTCTTTGTGTCCCAGAGACTTCAGAACAGGAGGCAAGCTCAATTTCAAGCCCTTGGAGATCTTCCTCAAGCAGGGGACACAGCAAACAGCAAAGTCCTTCTCCTTTCCTTGGCAGAGAGTAGCCACTGCAGGCCAACTCCAGACAGCAAACAACATAGGGTCCGTATTACTCCTCAGTATCTCCAGCTCTTCTCCTTGGCAAAGTTTCCTCATGATTCCCAGAAGTGATCTAAAAGTCGGGGGTCTGAGCCCCTCTTTTCATACAGTAAATCTCTTTGTTCCCTAGTGCAGAGAAGCTCTCTGCCCAGTCAAAACCAGTTCTGTCCTCTCTGGTGCAGCTTCCTGGCAGGAGGTGGAGACAGCATTGTCCTTGGCAGACCAGGCCCATTCAGGTGTGAAAGAAATCTCCTCCCCCTACTCTGAATGCAGCCCAGCCCTGACTCACCCTGGAAAGGCCGGACACACCTCAACCCCCCAAGTGGCTGTCTGAACAGAATGCGCATCCCCAGCCCCTGTCACTCCAAAGCCAGACAGTCAATACACAACCTAGCAGAGGCACGCTGGATTGTTAGGCAAGAAAATACCTACTTTCTAAAAGTGGTATTTGTAAAGCCAGAATGTAAAAATCACCATCTCCAAAAGATGCATCTTAACATTCTGAGTTCAGGCATATCAAACTTTATTTTCCAATCTTGTTCCCCTGGGCAGGTATGCTTATAAGATGTTATAAGCAAACTCCCCATTCTATCCTGTTGGGACAGATAGCCTTGCAATAGTGAAAAACTAAATAGGTAGTATTTCACTATCAGGGCATGCCACACACATCAGGGCATGTCCTACCTTTCACACACACTGCACCCTGCCAACAGGGGTACCTTGGGCCAACCTTAGGGGTGACTAACATGTAAGAAAAGGGAAGGTTAGGGCCTGGCAAGTGAGTGCACTTGCCAAGTCGACATGGCAGTACTAGAGTGCACACAGGCACTGCAATGGCAGGCCTGAGTTACATTTACAGGCTGCTTATGTGGGTGGCACAATCAGTGCTGCAGGCCCACTAGCAGCATTTGATTTACAGGTCCTGGGAACACACAGTGCACTGTACTAGGGACTGACTAGTGAATCAAATAAGCCTAATTATGGAAACATCAATCCATAACAACAATTTACAAAGGGAGCACTTGCACTTTGGCACTGAACAGCAGTAACAAAGTTCCAAAAGCATATAGACCAGTAAAACGAAGTCCAACACACAGCAAAAACACAGGAGGCAAAGACAAAAATACAGGGGAAACCCACGCCAATGATGCCAGGTCTAACACGTGTCCCCTCCAGCTGAAATGTGGGGAGAACTACCCACCCTCTTGGGAGTTCTCTTCACTAAGACGGAAAAATCTGGACAGACCATCAGTATTGGCGTGTTCTGTACCAGGGCGGTGTCCACTGTGAAGTCCATCCCCTGTAGTGAAATGGACCACCTCAACGTTTTTGGATGCTCACCTCTCATCTGCATCAACCATCTGAAGGGCCTGTGGTCGGTTTGAACCTGGAAGTGGGTCCCAAACAAGTAGGGCCTCAGCTTCTTCAGCACCCAGACCACAGCAAAAGCCTCATGCTCAATCGCACTACACCTCTGTTCCCGTGGAAGTAACCTCCTACAAATGAATGCTACAGGTTGGTCTAGGCCCTCCTCATTTAGCTGTGGGAGCACAGCCCCCACACCATGCTCTGAAGCATCTGTCTGCACCACAAATTCCTGTGAGAAGTTGGGTGCCTTGAGTACGGGCGCCGTGCAGATGGCAGATTTCAGGGCATCAAAAGCTTTTTGGCAGGCGTCAGTCCAGTTCACCTTCCTGGGCTGCTTCCTGGAAGTCAGCTCTGTCAAGGGGGCAACAATGTTTGAAAACTTAACCGAAGAACGCATCCGCGATCAATTTATGTTTGGATGCAACATGGAGAAAGTGAGGGAAGAACTTTGGTTGCGAGATGAGCCAAATTTAGATGAGGTTCTTTCAATTGCTAAAAGAATTGAACACTCCATGAAATGTGTTGCTGTGATAAAAAAAGAGTGTGACAAGGATGTCAAGATACAGGTTGTTAGAGACAAGAATCAAGTTATTAGAGACTAGAATTCACAGTGGCTTGAAAAAGAAAGGGATAAGTCTTCCATCGATAAAGAATTGTCAAAAGGGAGAGTTATAAATTGTAAATGTTACAGATGTGGTAGAGTTGGTCATCTCGCTAATGATAAAAAATGTCCTGCTTTAGGTCAAACATGCAGTAAGTGCAAAAAGAAAGGCCATTTTTCTATAGCATGTAGGAGCAGACCAGAGTCAAGAGTAAAAAGGGTTGAAGTGTATGAGGGTGATAACTCTGAAGCAACTTCCGACGACTGTGAGTGTGGGCAAATTGTGATACAAGTTAAGAATTTAGGTGGTAAAAAGTCATGTCCCTTTGACTGTATTACAGTTGAAGGGGAAACCACACGTGTTCTGTTTGATTCAGGCGCAAAAATTACAATTGTCTCTAATGAATTTTACGTCACGAAATTAAAGGATAAGGTCGTTCTTATGAAGCCAGATATCACACCTTTGGCTTACGGGGGTGAGCCAATCAAACTACATGGTTATTTTATTGGTCTAATTGAATATAAAGACAGACTGCTGATAGGTAAAATTTATGTATCTAAGAAGGGAGATAGCATCATCAGTTGGCTTCATCAGGGTGACTTAGGTGTGTTTCTAGACCTTAATTCTGATCCTCCCATTCAGGTCAAGGATAGGGTTTGTACTGTGGAGAAATTTGGAGAGAACGATTTCTTGAAATATCTTAAGAAAGAATTTCCTGAAGTCTTCAAAAATGAATTGGGGTGCTTGAAAGGTTATCAACATAGGATCACATTAAAGAACGATGCTGTTCCTGTATGTTGTAAAGTAAGAAGTGTACCCCTTTCAGTTAAAGATGATATGCATAAAGAAATTGCCAAACTGAAGAGCAGCGGCATTATTGAAGAAGTAGAAGGGACGGAATGGTTGGCTCCTGTAGTCGCTGCCAGGAAGCCCAATGGGGATTTGCGTCTCTGTATTGACTTGCGACAATTAAATAAAAGTGTGATAATGGATAGATATCCCCTTCCAAACATTACAGAGTTGTTGGTTCTACTAGGTGGAGCGAGGGTTTTTAGTACCCTTGATCTCACCTCGGCGTACCATCAAATTGATTTGGAAAAATCGTGTAGAGACTATACTGCGTTCATAACACCTTTTGGCACGTTTAGGTTTATCAGAATGCCTTTTGGCTTAGTTTCAGCCTCATCAGTTTTCCAATGTGCCATGGAGAACGTTCTTAAAGATCTTGTAGGGGTTTGCATATATCAAGATGACATCCTCATATTTGGTAATAACGTGGATGAACATGATGCTCGATTGAAACTTGTTCTAAGAAAATTGTGTGATTGCAATCTTACTATTTAAATGGAAAAATGTAAGTTTAGATCTGATTCCATAAACTATCTAGGGCACAACATAACTGGCGATGGAATTAAGCCTAAGAGTGATCTGGTTGCCACTATCAATAATATGAGTTCTCCCACCAACAAAGATGAGTTGATGAAATTCTTGGGCATGGTGGAGTATTATGCTAAATTTGTTAAAATTTTTGCCAATCTAACCACAAACATGAGGTGTCTTCTACGGAAGGGTGTTAGTTTTGTATGGTCGGAGCTGTGTGAGAAGGAATTCACTCGCATCAAAGAAAGTTTGAGTACTGCTCCTTCTCTTCGGAGCTTTGACCCCAGGATCAAGCCTATCCTTACCACCGATGCCAGTGAAAGAGGTTTGGGTGCAGTTTTGCAGCAATATAGTTCCTCTGGCATGCAAACTATCATGTTTGTATCTCGCAGCTTAAGAGATGCTGAAACCCGCTATTCAGTTGTGGAAAGGGAATCCCTTGCAGTCTTCTGGGCCATCAAGAAATTTAAAAAATGTCTGTGGGGTGTAGAGTTTGAGGTCCGAACTGATCATAAACCTTTAGTGGAGATCTTTAATAAGAAAGGTCTTGATTTAATCTCTAGTAGGATTACAAAATGGATCATAGGCTTGCAAGAGTATAGTTTTTCACTAAAGTACATTCCTGGCATTGATAATGGTGTTGCTGATGTGCTATCACGCCTCATTCCTAAAGAAACTCTCGTGGATGATGATATGGATGCAGGTAACGGATGGGTGTGTGTGTTAGACAATAGCATTATCTCCGAAGTGAGATGGTGTGAGGAGTTGGCTATGGATTCTACACTCAAGGAAGTAATGTTATTCATACAAAAGGGTTGGTCTGGTGTTAAGGCTGGACCTGACCTTACAAGACCCTTTTGGTAGCTATGTGATGAATTGTCTGTGGAGAGTGGGCTGTTATTTCGAGGGACCAGGTTGATTCCACCTAGTAGTCTCAGAAAAGAATTGGTGGACTTAGCTCATGCATCCCATGCAGGTCTTACAAAAACCAAGGAAAGATTGCGCATGTCTTACTGGTGGCCTGGTATGGACAAGCTTGTGTAGTGCGGGACTGTCTTCCTTGTACCATGTGTGACAAATCTAAATGTCCTCGGGTGCAACCTATGATTGTAAGGAGGCGTCCTTCACGTCCTTGGCACAACATTGCATTGGACATTTTAGGACCAGTGCATAGCAGTGGCCTACAAATGTTTCTTTTGGTTGTTGTTGATATGTATTCTCGATGGCCAGAAGTTTTCTTTATGCCAATGATTGACTCGGCACATGTCATTAAGTGTCTTAAAGAGTTGTTTTCCAGGGAGGGGGTGCCAGAATCGATTTTAACCGACAATGGTGTTCAATTGGTTTCAAAGGAGATGGAGGATTTTCTATTCTCGAGAGGTATAGTTCACAAAACATGTTTTCTCTATCATCCCGAGTCAAATGGAATGGTCGAGAGATTCAACAGAGTGCTTAAAGAGACTATTGCCTTGGCTAAGTTGTTGTCTCTAGAGTGGAAAGGAGAAGTGCTTAAGAAAGTAGAAGAGTACAGGATGACTCCTCATGGCACTACTGGGAAAACTCCCTTCCTTTTATTTCGTGGTAGGATGCCTAACACCTGCCTTGAACCTTCTTGGGTCAACAAGTATGAACTATCCAGGGGGAAGGAGTGTGTGTGTGAAGGAAGTGATGTGCAACAAAGGGAAGAGTTAAAAGCTGCAGAAAGAAAAAACTATTTTGATACTAGGAAGGCTATGAAGAAAGTGGTGGTAAAAGTGATCATGATTAAACGCCCCGGTCTTATTGGCAGTTCTCTTTCTAAGTTCATGAAACCTTCAATGGTCATCAAAGTTTTCCACAATGCTGTTAAAACACAAGACCATCGTATTTGGAATCTCAACAGAGTGGTTGTTGTAAGAGGTAAATTTGATGCCTATGACCATTCCTTGCCGTTAATGGATAAAAACACCAATAGTACAGAAAATGTTAGACGATCCTCCAGGACAGTCAAACCTCCTGGTTATCTTGATGATTATGCTTAATTCGTTTCTATGCTTGTTCTATTTGCATGATTTTGTATATAGTTGGTGAAATAAGGGAGGTGTGTGGTATACTGTGACATTACTCTAGTTAGAAATTCATTGCCTACTTTCTTGTATTCTTTTCTATGTCATATTAGAATGTTAACATGTCATAGTAGTCTGATGTAAGAGCCTGGTGATTCTTGTAACTGGGTGTCAGTTGAAGCTTTAGCCTTGCCTGTTGGATGAGTTCTTCTATATGGAATAAACCTGCAATTTCTACTTATCCTGTCTCCGGCATTTTACTTCAAGAATATTACACGGTGCCATACCCCTTGACAAATCTCCTGTAATATCCGGTGAGACCTAAAAAAGCTCTCACCTCTGTCTGTGTCTTGGGGGGTTCCCAAGCCAGAATGGTGTCAATCTTAGGCTGTAGGGGTGCCACCTGGCCGATGCCTACCTGGTGTCCTAAGTACACCACTGAACCCTGCCCGATCTGGCACTTGCTTGCCTTGATCGTGAGGCCTGCCCTCTGCAGCGCCTTCAACACTTCCCAGAGGTGGTGCAGATGTTCTTCCCAAGTGGCACTGAACAGTGCTATGTCATCCAGGTAGGCGGCCCTGAAATCCTCCAGACCAGCAAACACCTGGTTGACCAACCTCTGAAAGGTGGCAGGGGCATTCTTCAACACAAAGGGCATCACCCGGAATTGGTAGTTCCTCTCTGGGGTTGAAAGTGCGGACCTCTCCTTTGTCCCATCAGTTAAGGCAATCTGCCAGCACCCAGACGTTAAGTCAAATGTACTGAGGTACTGGGCAGTTCCCAACTGATTTATGAGCTCATCAGCTCTGGGGAAGGGGTGTGCATCAGTCGTGGTGACTGAATTGAGCCCTCGGTAGTCCACACAGAACCGGAGTTCTGGCGTGGCACCAGGTGCGGCAGCCTTTGGGACCAAGACCACTGGCTGGCCCAAGGACTGTTTGAGGGCTCAATCACCCCTAGCGCTAACATCTTGGAGACCTCCTCCTTGATGCAAGCCTTGACCCTGTCAGTAACTCTGTAAATTTTGTGCTTCACAGGAGGACTGTCCCCAGTGTCCACATCATGGACACACCACTGAGTGACACCAGGCGTCAGGGAGAACAGAGCAGCAAACTGTCCCAACAGTTGGCGGCAGTCCCTCTGCTGTTCAGGGGTCGGGGCGGGGGAGATGGTAAACCGTCCACTGACCCATAATGTTCCTTAGTAGACAGGAGGTCAGAAAGAGGCTCAGTCTCCTCCTCAATTCCAATATCTGTTGCTAGGAGCATGCCTACTTCGGACATCTCTAAGTGGGGCTTAAGGCGGGTCACATGTAGGACCCGCAAAGGGTTCCTTGGGGACTGTAAGTCCACCGGGTAGGTGACTTTACTCTTGCGCTCCACCATCTCAAATGGCCCAGTCCACTTATTTTGGAGCACACAAGGCTCCACTGGGGCCAAGACCCACACTTTTTGACCAGGCTGAAACTCGATCAGAGTGGCATTCTGATCATACCACCGTTTCATCTCCTCCTGGCTGGCTTCCAGATTCGCCTGAGTGAGTTGCCTTAAGCGCTTAGTCTGGTTCCTGAAGGCCAGCATGTAGCTATATACATCCTGGGGAGGTTTACTGGGAGCTTTCTCCCAGCCTTCTTTGACCAGACTTAGACTTCCTCTTACAGGATGCCCATACATGAGCTCAAAGGGACTGAACCCTAAGGATTCTGCGGTACCTCCCTGTAAGCAAACAACCGGCATGGTAAGAGGACTTCCTGCTTACTCCTCATGGGTTCACCAAGACCCATAATCATGCCTTTCAGGGTTCAGTTGAATCTCTCAACCAGCCCATTACCTTGGGGGTGGTAAGGAGTGGTGAACTTGTAGGTAACACTGCACTCCTGCCACAGGGACTTCATATACTTGGATATGAAGTTGGTACCCCGGTCAGACACCACCTCTCTGGGGAACCCCACGCGGGAGAAAATCCCCATCAACGCACAACCCACCACGGGGGCCATCACAGTCTGGAGAGGGATGGCTTCCGGGTAGCGGGTGGCATGGTCCACCAACACCAGGATGAACCTGTTGCCCATGGCTGTCTTGGGATCCAGAGGCCCCACAAAGTCAATACCCACCCTCTGAAAGGGGGTGCTGACTACAGGGAAAGGTTGGAGAGGAGCCTTGTACTTCCTCCCACTCTTACCACTTGCCTAGCAGGTCTGGCAAGACCTACAGTGTGAGTTCTTACGTATTTGGGGCAGTAAAAGTGGGTGACAAGCCTTTCAAAGGTCTTGTCTTGCCCCAAATGCCCTGCCAATGGCACATCATGAGCCAGACCCAGTAGGAAGGCTCTGAAGCGCTGGGGTACCACCAGCACAAGATATAACCCAGGCTCAGAAACCTTAGGCTCACTATACAGGAGACCATTCTCCCAGTAAATCCAATGTGATCCAGACTGATCACCTGCTGCCTGGTTTGCAGCCTGCTGCCGCAAACCAACAAGAGAAGGGCATTTCTTCTGCTCCTGGCAGAACTCCTCCCTGGAGGGGCCCCCTTCCTGCTGCAAATGGGTCAGCTCAGGCAGGTCCCCCAGTTCCGCCACTTGCTCCCCTGTAGGCTCCAGGGCATCCCCTCAAGGTTTGCTTCCTCCTGGACCTTGCGAACTTCGGGGGCCGGTTTCCCATGCTCCCTGCCTCTGCTCTTTCTGGCAGGCACCTGGGCCACTGTTTCAGGCTCCAGATCCTCTTGATTGCCCTTACTGGTTGCCATGAACCGAGTTGTCACACACGCCCACTCAGGCAGACCCAACATCTCTAAATGAGACTTCCACTCTACCTTCTCCAAAGGGGAACTCTCCAAATCATTGCCTAGCAGACAGTCAACAGGCATGGCTGGCCTCACAGCTACTTTCAAGGTACCTGAGACCCCCCCCCAAACAAAGGGAACCTGTGCCACTTTGCAGAGGCCTCTGAGTTGTCAGCTGGAACTACTGGGTAGAATGTGTTGGGGACCACCTGCTCCTCAGACACCAGCCGAAAACTGACAGCTGTCACACTGGCTCCAGTGTCACTCAGAGCTTCCACACTATGGACATTGATGGTCACCCACTGCCTGTACTTCTTAGTCTTATCAGGCAGATGAGCTCTTGGGACCATCTCACTGTCTCCTAAAGAGACCAGGGTCATTTTTGCAGACCCCCATCCCTCTTGGGTACCCGACTCCTCCCCAAGGCTACACAAGCCATCTCCTGGGGTGGTGCACCAGTGGGTGCAGTGGTAATCTTTTTGGGACACCTAGGGTCCCCCTGTAAGTGACCCACCTGACCACAACCAAAACATGCCCTGGGGCCCTTCGGAACAGGCTTACATGTAGGGACCCATGGCTTCTTTTCAGTGGGAGGCTGTGAACCTATCCCTTGGTTCCCTTGGGAATTACTTTGGGGCCTTTTTGGAACTCCTTCTGTTTACCCTTGTCCCCCCCACTCTTCTGCTGGGGACCCTGCCCACCTTTGGCAGAGTCTCCCACATGACCTTTTTGGACCCTGGTACTGACCCAGCGGTCTGCCTCCACAGCAAGCTTCCTGGGGTCAGTCAGTCTACTGTCAATCAAGTGCTGGCGTAGCTCTGGAAAACAATTATCTGACAAGTGCTCCCATGCAACCAAATAATAGAGCTCCTGAAAATCATTTACCTGGCTACCCATCGATCCAGTGCTCTGCAAAAATAGGAGACATACTCCACCCAAATGCTTGACTCCAGCTTCTTACAAGCCCTCAACTTCTGCCTGTATAGCTCTGGGGTCAAACCATACCTCCTTATTAAGGCTTCTTTCGTGGGGGCATAAGACATCTGGTACTCAGTGGGTAATGCTAGCAATGTGTTCCTCTTTTCAGAGACAAAGCGGCTCCACAACCCCACTCCCCAATCTCTCTCAGGGATTCTGTAGTACCTCATCACTACCTCATAGGCCATAAACCACTGACCAATGTCTTCCTGCTTCACAAAATCCTTAATAACCTCCTTGGGGATGTATACCTTCTCTTCTCCAGGCACTGATGGTGCGCTGCCACCATTGGGATTGGACTCTAGACTTTTTGCTTTTAGATCCAGTTCCCTTAAACCTCTTTCATGCTCTAAGAACATCTTTCTCTCCTCCAGGGCTAATTTCTCCCTCTGAAATGCCAACTCCTTATCCTCTTTCCCCAGCCTGAGCTTTGTGAGCTCCAACTCATGCATCCTGTTTTTCTCCCTGTCCTCCAGCTCTTCTGCTGGAGACAGCCCCTTTGAAGAGACACTGCTGCCCTCCCGGAAGGTAACCACCCCCAGGCAGACCCAATAGCCTATGTGCTGTTCATCTAAATCCTCCACCTCCTCCACAGGTTAGTCGTCATGCTCGCTGGCATCCCTTGACTCCAACTAAGCCCTCAGCGCCTTTTGGAATTCCTCCTTTCTGGAGAGGCCTCTTACAGAGATTTTAAACGTTTTGCAGATAGCTTTCAATTGTGGCACAGTGTAGGTTTCAACCCTATCCTCTTCAAACACAATATCTACGGATGCAGGTGATGCTGGCTTTGACATGATGAAGATGGGCAGTTCTCAGTTGCAGAGAAAAAATAGTCCCATAGAAAAAGTTCCACCAATTGTATGTGGTTGCATGATGGTCTGCACTCTACTAGTAGTGTACACCAATCACTGTATGTAAGACACAAATGCAAGTCCAGATCCGCACCGCTGACCACCAATGTTAGAAATGGGGGTCTCCAGTTGGCAGAGGTAGGAACCTTTGTCCAAGTAGGGACCCTTCTTCCTAGTCAGGGTAAAGGGGACCCACTTCTAAAATAACCCCTGCTCACCCCCTGGTAGCATGGCACGAGCAGACAGGCTTATCTAAGAGGCAGTGTGTAAAGCATTTGTGAACACATACAGTAATACAGTGCAAACACTACAAATGGACACCACATCAGCTTAGAGAAATAAGTTATCTTTATCTAAACCAAACAAGTCCAAAATGACAAAAATCCACAAGACAGTAATAAAAATGTGACTTTCAAATGGTAGAAATAGTTCAGTTCAAAGCAAATTGCAGATGCAACACTTTTCACACAAAGTACCATTGATGCGTCTCGCACACAAACAAAAAGGGTCGTAGGGAAGTTGATGCGTCGGTTCCTTACACTCAGGGAAGGTGATGCGTTGGTTCCTTGCTCCGGGGAGGCGAGGTGTCGGTTCCCTACTGCTGTGCAGGGGAGGTGATGCGTCGATTCCTTACCGGAGAGGAGGTGATGCGTCAGTTTCTTACTGCATGGGGAGGTGATGCGTTGGTTTCTTACTGCGTCCCCCAACAATGTGACAGACCTGGTGCCTCGATGCGATGCGACAATCCGGGACGATGTGTGGGTTCTTGCAGCTGCATAGCAGGGCTTGCGTCGGACTCGGTGCGGTGATCTCGGACTTTGGAGACCGGTGCACTCGATGCGGCGTGTGGCGATTTCTCGAGCCGCGGGCAGGCACTGCGTCGGTTTCTTCGACGATGCGTCAGAAACAGGTACAGTTGCATCGCGCTTCTCGTCGTTGCGTTGCTTCTCCAGCTCCCAACAGCCAGAACAACTTCCAGAGGCCCAGAACAGCTACAGGCACCTCTTGGCAGGTCAGAACTCCCAGCAAGGAAGTTCAGGGGAGCTGGGGGTGAAGTCTTTGTGTCCCTGAGACTTCAGAACAGGAGGCAAGCTCAATTTCAAGCCTTTGGAGATCTTCCTCAAGCAGGGGACACAGCAAACAGCAAAGTCCTTCTCCTTTCCTTGGCAGAAAATAGCCACTGCAGGCCAACCCCAGACAGCAAACAGCACAGGGGCAGTATTCCTCCTTAGTATCTCCAGCACTTCTCCTTGGCAAAGGTTCCTCTTGATTCCCAGAAGTGATCTAAAAGTCTGGGATCTGGGCCCCTCTATTTATTCAGTAAATTACTTTGTTCTCTAGAGCAGAGAAGCTCTTTGCCCAGCCAAAACCAGTTCTGCCCTCTCTGGTGCACCTTCCTGGCAGGAGGTGGAGACAGCATTGTCCTTGGCAGACCAGGCCCATTCAGACATGAAAGAAATCTCCTCCCCCTACTCTGAATGCAGCCCAGGTCTATTCAGCCCAGCCCTGACTATCCCTGGAAAGGCCGGACACACCTCACCCCCTAAGTGGCTGTCTGAACATTGTCCTAGGCAGGCCAGGCCCATTCAGGCGTGAAAGAAATCTCTTCCCCCTACTCTGAATACAGCCCAGGTCTATTCAGCCCAGTCCTGACTCACCCTGGAAAGGCCGGACACACTTCAACCCCCCAAGTGGCTGTCTGAACAGAATGCACATCCCCAGCCCCTGTCACTCCAAAGCCAGACAGTCAATACACAACCTAGCAGAGGCACACTGGATTGTTAGGCAAGAAATACCTACTTTCTAAAAGTGGTATTTTCAAACCCAGAATGTAAAAATCACCCTCTCTAAAAGATGTATCTTAACATTCTGAGTTCAGGCATCTCAAACTTTATTTTCCTATCTTGTTCCCCTGGGCAGTAATGCTTATAATATGTTATAAGCAAACTCCCCATTCTATCCTATGGGGACAAATACAAAGTTGATCAAATATACAACTTATTCCATCATCCTAAGAACCTAACATCATACATGGGCGATGGTATTCGTGAAAGCGACATGACTTACAATACCCTTGGCTCGCCTTGACTAACTTCACTCCAATTATAGTGACACAGACTGAAAACTCATTCAGACCACCAAATCAGGGTCTCCGGAAGATCCCTGTCCCCCATCTGTGCTAAAATGAATTCCAGATATCCTAGCCAATGTGCGAACAAATCTTTTTAACGCTATGTTTAGCACAGGTATCTTTCCCACCCCTTGGAAGAGGGCGTCCATCCTTCCTCTTTTAAAAAAACCCTCTCTCGACCCAGAAGACCCATCTAACTACCGACCGATTTTTCTCCAAAAATAATTGAAAAGGTCATGAACAGTCAACTGACTCAATTTATCAAAGAGAACGATCTTTTAGATCCCACACAGTTCGGATTTAGGTTGGAACACAGCACAGAGAGGGCCCTGATTAAAGCAACTGATAAACTAAAATTCATCCTAGACAGTGGAAGAACGGCGGCTCTGATTCTATTGGATCTGTCTGTGGCCTTTGGCACGTAGACCACCCTACGCTGATCTCCCACCTGTAGGACCTAGGCATTAAAAGCACAGCCTTAGAGCTGCTTAAATCATTTCTGAAGAACAGGGAAAACATTGTGAAACTGGACAATTTCCGCTCCAGTACCTTCCTACTACCTTGTGGGGTGCTAGAGGGATCGTCACTTAGCCCCACCCTGTTTAATCTTTATGTAACAGATCTCGCCCCACTGATTCAATCCTTTGGTTTCTCTCTCACCTCATATGTGGATGACACGCAGATTGTTCTATCTGCTGCTAATGATGCTAGTTACACTAGTCATCAGCTTCATAGTTGCATGAGAGAAATCAGCACATGGATGAGTAAGCACTGTCTCAAACTTAATTCAGATAAAACTGAAGTGATTCTTCTGGGAAACATTAACAATCCCCATTTCTGGTCTACCGCTAGCTGGTCATCGCAACTGGGCGCTCTACCCCAACCCACCACAAAGACTAATAGCCTTGGGGTGTTGCTTGATGATAAGCTTAATTTTAGCAAACAAGTCAACACAGTTCTATCGTCCTCTTACAACACTCTTAGAATCATAAGAAAAATTATACATTTACTTCCCACTAATTCTAGGAAAACAGTCATATCCTCTTTAATTCTCTCTAAATTGGATTATTGTAATCGACTTTCTATTAACCTTCAGGCAGAATATCTCAAGAAGCTTCAGGTATTACAAAACTCCACTGCCAGATTACTTCTTGACCTTCCCAAACACCACCCAGTCTCCCAAGCGATCAAAGATCTAAATTGGCTAACAATCAAGAACCGTATCAAATTTAACGCACTCTGCCTCACTTTCAAGGCTCTGCATGCCACAGGGCCAGACTTTCTGAGAAAGTCCATCTCTTGGTATGTTCCCAACAGAAACCTGAGATCGACTGGATCCTACAAAGTTACCACCTTCAGATTCAAGAAAGCCAAATGGGGTGGAAGTAGCTTCCTTGCGGGAGCAGCCAAATAATGGAATCTTCTGCCAATACACATAAGAGCAGCACCTTCTCCAGAGGCTTTCAGAAAACTTCTAAAAACCTGGCTTTTTACTCTTTAGCACCCCTTTCTGTTTCACCTCTGCTATCTGTTGATCTAGCACCAAGACACCTTAGGGTATACGTAGCACTCTACAAATTTTTTAACATAACATTACTGACAGGCTACACGCTGTGGGCTGTGATGCAGATCACGTACTGCTATTTCTTAGACACCCAGAAATCAATCTTCCCCCAACGATCTCACTATTGCAGCAGTTTGGCGATGTACCCATCCTCAAAGGATAATTCCTGTTTGCTTCCACAACAGGGAACAACCACAAATGACTGATGCCCTTTACCGGGGACTCCTTGAAATGCAAATCAGAAACCTTTAAATAACTCGTTTTTCAGATATACCATACAGAAACTATAACAATGTAACTTAAACAAATGTGTTGCTGGCATCAGATGGTCAATTCTATTCTGGACTGGGCTTCCACTGTCACCCCTTTTTAGGGAAGCAATTGTCAAAAATTGCTGCCTAGACTGCTCTACTTATTTATGGTGCTCTTCTTCATTATCCCAGGATCTTTATTCTGAGATCTTAACTCACTCTAATTTGGATTGATCTGGGCTCAACAAAGGTGTGTCTCCATGGACAAAGGGATGCACTTGCTGGGCACAGGGGGCATGGGAGTCCTCAACTTAAGTACATACTATTTGCCTGCCCAGGTAATGTGGATGTCATGGTGGCCCACAGTGGAGATAGACCCCGAATACATAGACCTTATAAACCGGACGGCAATGCCGATCTATTGTATATGATGTTTGGTGCAGGAAGGTCAGGAACGGAGAACGTCCTTTACAACGCGGTCGTTACACCGCGGTACATTTACATTGCGGTCATTACAACGCAAGTCGTTACAACGACTTGGGCTGGATGGCGCTCTACACTAAGGAATAGTATGATTTACTATTCCAACACCTTCCCTACTGTTACACACACTGGAGTTGGAATAGTAAATCATACTATTCCTAAGTCCAGCGCCTCTAGCGCAAGTCGTTGTAACGACTTGCGTTGTAATAACCGCGATGTAGCGTACCGCGATCTAAATGATCGCGTTGTAACGTCATACATTCTCAGGAACCAAGTACCCAAGATCCCTACAAACAGTTAGAACATGCTGGCTCAAATACACCTCTAGACTGGAGTTTATAGTGCAATATTCCACAAACCCCCTCCCCCCATTGTGGATGATACCCAAACTAGCGGCATGGGCCAAAGCACACTACACTCAAGCCTGGACACAGAACAACATTATCATACGAGGGAACTGTAAGAAACTGGTTTATTTGCTGACAGGGGTGAGAAAGCACTTCAAAGAATAATCACAATCCTTTTCAGGGTGAACCACAAAAGTCACTAAATAAACCTGTGCTTAAGCCTCTGGTACCCTGGCACAAAGCAGGCAGTCATAACGTAGAGGCAATGTGTAAAGGTTTTATGCAGCATTCAAACAGTAATAAAGTGAAAACAAAGCACAAGAAAAATCAACAGCCAACTTAGAAAAATAGAATACATTTTACAAAATAATATGACACCAAAATCACAAAAATCCAATCAGTATATCCGGAGCCATGAGTTTTTAAACCTTATGGTAAAAATATCACCAAAAAGGAGGAAGGCGCCAACTGCGGGTATCTGGTTGGAATGGGACAAGTTCAGGCCGATCACGATGCAACACTGGTTGGGGCCAGGTTTGTCCCACTGGGGGTTGTACCTTTTGTCCGTGGTGCGCTGTGCGGCAATGCCAAACTTTGCATCGCATTGTGTTGGGTCAGTTGACCCACCGATCAGGAGCTGAGTGGTGCTGTGATGCTAGCTTCTGTGTTGCTCTTTGTTGGATTCAGTGCAGCCGATAATCGAGGGGTGCGAGGTGCTGCAATGTGAGGCCCTTCCATCGTCCTGTGTCAGATCTGGTGAAGAAACTGATATGGGGCTGTGGGGTTCTGTAATGCGAAGCCCTGCAATGGTCAGCACCATTCTGTGTTGGATCCGGTGAAGCCACTGATTAGGAGCTGCGAGGTGCTGCGATGCGATGCCCTGCGTTGGTCTGCGCAGCTCTGTGTTGGATCCAGTGAAGCCACTGGTCAAGAGCTGCGAGGTGCTGCAATGCGAGGCCCTGCATTGGTTTGTGCCATTTTGCATCAGATCTAGTGAATCTGCTGATCAGGAACTGTGAGGTGCTGTGATGCGGAGCCCTGAGTCGGTCTGCACCATGCTTCATCAGATCAGTGAAACAGACAGGAGTAAACTTCATATCAAGTGAAGCAATAATTGGTTTCTTTGATATTGTACAGCCCACATGTGTTTCACGACTTAAAGTGAACTGCTGCTTCTTCAGGGCTTAACCAAATCTCCTCACAAGCTAATACCATAGTAATGTCCTTCCAAAAAACTGCAAATGTTCTCTTTTAGTGCCACCATCACATTAATCTTTCCAAAACGCACCAATTCTAAAAATACTCTATATCCACTTTAAAAAGAATCCAATGCTTTTTCAAAGCTTTATTCACCAATTGTCTTAAAGGTCCAAAATTCACCAATTTGTGATCCTGTGACTCACGAGCGACTGGCAGGATGATGAACATGTGGTGGAGATCAGGAAGATCAATAGAATGAATTATTAGTTAATGAAGAGATGCGGGCATTTAACTTGGTATTGAAATTCAGGATCACAAATTGGTGGTATAAGAGAACACCAAAGAAACCAATTATTGCACTTAATATGAATGGAAAGTGACTGTACTTTAAACAGTTTTGCTTATTAGCTGGGCTTATGAACTGTACTTTTGAACTGTGACATTTATGGTCTATGACCAAAATAAAGTTTATTTGATTGACTATTAAAATGTTAAATTGTTTGAATATACAACAAACATCAATAAAATGTAAACTAGCAACACTGAATTTTGGAAGTAATGTTACGTACTAAGTGAAGATATGAACTTGTAAAATGAAAATGAAGAACTAGTGAAATTAATATTGTATTGAGATGTTCAACAAATAAATGTAATTGTTCTTTAATTCAAACAGTGTTATAATGTTTTCCTTCTTTGGACGCTCCACCAATTTGTAACATTTATTGTTATATAGTTCATGAAATTAAAGGTAGAGGGGCCTGTTCGCGAACTGCATTTTGTAGTGTGTTTACTATTACTTACAATAGCCCTGCTAAACAACTACAAACTGCTATTTACAAACCTAAATTAGAAGTTCCACCTCTGCCTCTATTATCTTTTTCTGTGTAGAGATGTTTGCCCTGACTGTGGAGCCTCTCGCACATATATACATTATATATACAGTATACATTTTGGTAGTACATTTTGGTAGTAAATGTGGGATAAGGACAGGGAGGAGTGGCGGGAAAATGTAGAATACATATTACTAAAGAGGATGAGGTAAGGGTGGAGTAATTAGGGCTTAAGGGATGGTTGGGACGAGGGATAGGAAGGGAGATGCACCCACCCACAAATGAGTAAGCCTATTGCTATTCACACACCGCACTTGGAAAGTTATTATTGCCCAAAAGGACCCAAAACAGTCATAGTACTCCAGCTCAAAGTGGGTGTAGGTCCAGCTCCACATATGGCCAATCACTGGTACTGCAACACCCTCCCTTAGAAAGTAAAGAAGATAGAGATTTAAAATAAAACTTGGAAATGTTAAATGAATTCTATTATATAAAACAGTTACAAATATAAATACATTTTAATTTAATGCTAAGTTTATTTAAACATATTTTAATAATCTTTTTTCCAATTTAAAAATTAAAGTCACATTAAATCATATTAAAATTTTATAAAATTACTTTTAATGAATTCTATACATCACTTTTAATAATTATTAATATACATTAAAAATATATGTTTCTTACTTTAGTTGGGATTTTTTAACATAATTTAAACTTTAAAAAATAATGTTATTTTACCATATTCAAACTAATTACATTTCAAATTTAAATTCATTCATTAATGGTGTAACATTTTTTATTTTGTTCTACATTTAAAATAAATAAAATACATTCATATTAATTTTTAATATAAAAATATTTTTAGTAATGTTTTACAATTTTAATAAACTTTTTTAACTTTTCCCTAAACTTTGTCAAAGGGTCACAGTTGCCCTAACCTTATTATTTTCTATAGGAGGGTGCTGCAGTATCGGTGGTTGGCAAAGAGTGATGCTGGAGTTACTACTGCTCCTTTTTGGCTATAGTAACTTTACACCCGGGGGTTCAGACATGTAACTCTACAGTTTTGAGTAACTTTTGAATAGCTAAAACTAGTAAAGTAGTAAAGTTACTCAAAAGTGGAATAGTAAACATACTTTGTTCATTGCTAAGTTTTCCTTTATTAATAGGCCAAAGAGTGCTAAGGGCTTGGGTTACAGGGTTAATGGTTTCTGGTATTGGGTTAAGAGCATAGGGGTATATGGTTTGGAGTTACAGATTAGGTGTACAGGATTAGGTGTTAAGGGTATAGGACTAAGGGTTTGGGTTAGGTGTATAAGGTAACATATCTGGTTATGGGCTTAGGATATAGGGTTAAGGATATGAGGTTAAGGGTATAAGTGTAAGGGTAAGAGGCTAAGGGTTTGGGGTATAGGATAGAGATATTGGGTATAGAGGTTTGGGGATGTGAATAGGGTTTAGGATTCAGGGTTTGGGGTACAGATTTAAGTGTATGGGGTATAGGGTTGATGGTCTGCGGTATATTGGTTAAGGGTTATGTGTCATTGTTATAGATATAGGGTTAAGTTACAGGGTTATGGTAAAGATTAAAGGGTAAAGTGTAAGGGGCATAGAGCTAAAGGTCTGGAGTATAGGGTTAAGGACTTGGAGTAAAGGGTTAACCCATAATTTTACATTTATTTAATGCCACTGTTGGGAATGCGCTTATGGTGCATTGATTATTGATATATTATTATTGATATATATAATTATTTTAGTCTATCTGTTTAGAATTGTGAAAAGCAAAGTCAATAGGTCTGACCACAGCAAGCTGGTGCAATGAGCAATTCAAATAAAAATGTTTTTGCAAGGATCTACCAAAGAAATAATAAGCATTGGCAATGCCAATAGGTCTGGCTTTAAATGAATGTTGTATGGCTATGTGAAGCCTTACACATAAATATCATGGGACTGAATATGTTTTTGTGTGGAAGCAAAGAACTGTAGAATAATATTGGTGTAGGTTAAAAGGTCAGGTGACAGTTGCACTGTCACTCCAAATCTAGAAATCCATGTAGGTTAGTGACTGCCCTCCTCCCATCTGTGCTGCTGCCAGAGAAAGACAAACACTATAAGTTATCTAATTATCTAAGACACCTTTACAGCATTACAATGTCATGCGTGTGCCCCTGTAAGTTTAAACTCAGATAGCTGGAGAAACAAACAAAATGATCACTGCTGGTGGAGGGCAAGCACTTTTTTGTGGAAGCACACAGCTGCTTCCCCATCAAAACATGTACTCCTGGCTCCCAACATGTGGGCAGAGCCCTCTCTAGTGATGCTCACATAATTGTTTGGCGACAACTGCGCTGTCAAGCCAGACCATAAAAAGAACAAAGCAAACTTTAAACTTGCTACCTTTTAAGCATAGTGGCCATATGATTGCAATAAAAATGTTAAAAATATAACTATCACAAAATATTACCTGAGCACTAAGAGTGCTTCTTATCTTGCAAGTGTACCTAGAACAGATGTAGAAACATTTTGTAGAGCATATCATGGGTAGATATAATTCACAATTGATCAAAGAGAAGGTACTACTGGCTTTGAATTACTGTAACCAGAAGAAATAGTTTCAAAACAGAAAGATGACTAAAAAAATAGAAAGGAATAAAGGCTGGAAAGGTAAAGATATTGATAAAGTGTTGGCCTTTCAGCCCGAGTACTAAAGTGCAGTTGACGTACTAGCAGTGCTTAATTTGTGCTGGTGCTTAGCACCAGCACTTATTTATCAGGGCCGGCATGTCTGCACGTCCTATGGCATTGTGGCAAAGTACATATAATTACCTCACTGACTCACCGCAGACAGTGTTGTTCATCTCCCGAGTCCCCGGTGAAGAGTGTTGCAGCTGTGAGAGCCAATAATAAAAAGATTCCAACGGTATCCATGATGCGAATTTGCCTTAGGCCCTTAGTCCAATGTTGCTGGTAGGCTGGACACTGATTGGGCTGAATTTGGTTCTGCGGGGGTAGAGGCTATGGCAGCGAGCGTAGATTTTTTTCAAACTGCCACGCCCTGGCACACACGCACCCTACGAGTCACCAGCAGTTTAGCCCGACGTTGAGGGCAGGCAGCAGCTCAGCAGACCTATTAATAAAGGCAGTGCCAACCACCAGTAACCGTAAGTAGCCAAACCAACGCTTCTTTTTTCTTGAGCGTGGTGACGGTAACCGTGGTAGTTGCTATTAGACTTACTTGGTATGAAGTGAAGTGAACCGAGTGATGAGTCGGAGGCCTGCCCTGAGCAATCATGCCTCCGGTGCCGGGCACCGTGTGCAAGTTAAATGCCCGGGGCCAGGAGGAGGCTGGAAGGGCAGGGCCTTTAACTTAACCCCTATCCTTGATTCACATGACATAAAAATATGCTGTTTTTCCGTGCGTTTCATCATCTCTTTACCGCGCCCCGGTGTGCATTGCAATATGGCGGTATGCGCCAGTTGAAAGTTTATTTCTATCCTACGTCATCAAGCCTCGTGGTTGTTTGTGCTTGCAGTGGTGCGGTGGTGGTGCAGCATTGCTCCAGAGGTGGTCTGTAGCAGATTGTGATAAGCAGAATCACTGCGCAGAGAATTAGATGTATGTCAGTACTTCAGCTACGCAGGCCTTATCCAGCCATGGACTAGCAGGGAGTTTATTGCGAAGGTTTCGGTGCCTCATGAGAGTATAAATCTACGATGTCTGATTATTAGCAGGGGGGAAAGCGAGGCGGGAGGCGGGAAGCTCAGGCCACCAGGATTTCAAAATGTATCACCAGGGATTAATACAAAACTGGAATCAGCCTCTTTGGTGCCACCCAACCCATTTGAAATTAGCGGCTCCTCTGTTAGGGAATGGGAGCATAGAGCCCCATCTGTTCCTCCTTGGCATTAAATCGTCTTTCCTCTCGAGGAGACGGGCCCATGCAGATCAGACCAGTGTCCCCACTTTTCACCCACTCCAGCGTACTGCCCAGTTGCAGCAGCACTAGTAAGCCGAGTAGACTCAAGAAGCAAGCAGAGTGTGTCCCGCTGATTCACGCAGCTGCAGTCCTTTAATTAAAACCAAAAGGCAAAGTAAGTAATGATTCAATTTTAACATGCGCTAGTACTGTAGTGTGAAGCAAAATTAATTTGCCACGCTTTTTGTAGTATGGGTTAGTGAAACTTTTAGGCAAAGCGTTTTGTTAGTTCCCTAGTATGCTCCCAGCTAAAACAGTGCATCATGGAATTGACCCACTTTTTGCACCTTACACAACTTTATGTAGTATACTGTGTTAATTAATTATTTTGACTAAAAAGTGCACAGTAAGCCTTCTAAAAATGAAACTAGCCGTTTTACTAATACACAATAGCAGATCAAGTTTGAGTTATTCCCGGGGTGCAATGACCGTCAGTTTAATGCACATTTTTTTATTACAAGCAAAATGACTCATACAGGTGACCCTTCTTTTTTATTGCTTTATATGCATCATTTCACAAATTTCTTTCTTGCCTTCTGAACTCTCTGCAGAAAGTTACTGATGGCTCTGCTTAAAGACAGATGTCAAGGGACCCAGGACAGAAGAAATATATCTTCATGTGTAAGTCATTAATTGCAGGCGTTTAAAGAAATCTCTTGCTTTTCTGCTCTTGGTGAAATGAATGGGCTATGAATAGGTTAACGATTGGGAACAAATGATTTGCTTTCTTCTTATTTTCTATATTTGAGAGGATAAAAACGTGCTGTAGTGCTGCAGTCGAGTACCTTATAGCTTTTTCAGGCAAGCCAAAGCCTTTGCACAATGTGGAACTCATTTAGTACTGCGTGGCAACTCTAGGAATAATATCCTGATGTGTAATAATGCTACTGCAATGAGAGGCATGGTATTATCCTTGGATTTATAGTCCATGAGGAAAATATTATAAGGGATATTTTTAGCATGTACGCCAGGGGTACTTTATCCCATATAATACATGGTCACACGATCACCTTTCCCACAAACCACTTAAAACTTTGGTGCGTAACTCTTTCATATGAAAGAACGAGCATATTTGCAAATATGAAGAATAAAAATAAAACCTCTAGTGCAAAATTGAACACATCAAATTCCTGTTAGATACGTGTTGCAAACAGATATTAGAAACAGTTCAATACAAGCCAGTTTAAAAAAAGCTGCAGTAGCACGGGACATGTAGAAACATGAAGAAACATTCTAGCTTATCTCTATCTAAGGAGTGCAAAAAATAAACATATTCTCTCTGCATGTCATTGTAAGCTAATAAAATAGAGCAAAAAAAAGAAAAGCTATATTACTTTTGTTGCTTTAAATAGCTGCTTTAATTATGCTCCGTGACCTGACCTGCCTTTCAGATCGGCTGCTGACTCTGGCAGCAAGCATTGTGATGTCAGAACTCAACTGTAATAACCTTTTTATAGTCGAGTTCTAACGCCTTTTCTTTACAATCGGCGACTTGGTGCATCACAAGTTGCTGATTATAAAGAAATTAGTTAATGCCGTTTATACAGGGATTACAGAATCCCATGTATTGTAATGGTATTACACATGCTGTACTGTATATTTTATTTTATTAATTTGCTTTTTGTTATATCCAGCCTGTTACTGGTGATAACTATTTATGGTATTCAGCAACATATTGTGTTATTAGTGCATCTACCATAATCAACCATAATATAGCCTTATAGCCCACTGTACCAGTTGCTAAAGGCCCTGAACTCGAGTTATAGGCCAGAGCCGCAGGCAGGGGCCTATAATGAGGTAGAGGGCCTTGCACAACATGTATAGCCCAAGGCAGAAAGGCTATAAGGCTATTAGAACATTCCTCCCACTGAGGGTAGAATGTTCTAAATTAAAAAGGGTGAAACAGAAAGACGGAAGCAGAAGGCTTATACCAGTCATTATAAGCCCGGAGATGCTACATTGCTACATTGTCTTCAATGGACCTCTCAACATTCCAATGTTCTAATGGCCAATAAGATGTCATAGTGAGTTAAATGCTTGCTTCTAACATCCGCTGACACTTGAAGGCCATGACAAATTAAATTCTCAGCAAGGCCAACTCAGTCTTCCCTCATTTTGAGGTTGCTTTATGGAGTATCATTAAATTGGCTAATCCTAACACGTGGGGCAAATGACGAAAGAGCTCCAGGAGTATGCCAGGAGTTTACACCCAGGTTACTTTATTATTACAGCAGTTTCTTGTGCAGCCCCTTCTTTTTTTAAATCATTGTGCAGTCACACGGCCATGCAATGTGAAGGGAGCTTGCCTTCATTTGCATTGGGAGACATGCCCACTTTCTAATGAGAGTATATCAATATCCACGTACTTGGACCATAGTACTGATGCAGCTTGAAGGGCATCAATGTTTTCGAGAGGTGCACTCACCGTGTATGACCTTTAAACTGCTGGACCATTAATGTGTTTCCAAAGGACTCCTTTGAGAGGGGGCATGACAGGTCCCCAGGATACCCCAGGAACTCAGCTTGCACAGAGGGGGAGAGTGCCTTTAGCATGTGCAAGCTCTGTCCATGCCCATCATGCAGAGCTTTAGAGGGGTGCAGGAGCAACCTGCAGCAGTCTTCTTCCGACTTGCCTCTGATATAGCATTTTCTGGGCCCACTTGCTTACCATGGGTCCTCCGATTACCTTTTTGTCCGACTGAGGTGATGGGTGTTAACATTGACATCAATCAAATTGAATTAACAGTGCAACCCATTTGGCTACACAATGAGGACAGGAATCAGTGGCTAGGGTTAAGAAGGTTTAATACAAATTGAAAAAACAGGTTAAGATACATGACTCTTAACACCATACGATAGAAGTACAAAAAAGAGCAGGCAGTCCCAACCTGCAGAAAAAATGTAGTGGGACCAATATTAGACAAACAAACAATTCAGTCACATCAATGCAAATGTTGAGGAGAAGTACCTGATGCTCAGTAAAGAGTCACAAGTTTTGTTGTCTATGCATGGATGAATCTAAATCACCTACCATAGAGATCCAGTTAAAAGGATGGTTCTAAAAATCTAAAGGGTCCCAAGATCAAGAATTTCCATAAAGAAAATTAGAACCAGGCAAGGGGAAAAATAAGTAGGGAAGGTGTCAGCATTTCAGAAGCTCGGTCAAGAGTCTTTTGTGGGTCAGGAAATAAGTGTAGCCTAAGCCACACTCAGCAAAGGATCAAAGTAAGCATAGAGGTGTAAACCCCTAAGAATCAAAATGAATCTGCGGTAAAGGAACCTGCAGAGATCAGGAAAGCATCTACAAAAATCTAAAGGAGCATCTGCAAAGAGTTCTGGAAAGCATCTGAAAGAAGTCTGAAAGAGTTCTGAACTCAGACAGTGTGAACACTAAATTATAACACACAAGAGTCTTTCTAGGTAACACCCCTTTGTATGCATCATCAGGGGTCCATTGTTCTCACCATTTCTCATGCTGCAGACAGCAACATCAGAGGAAAATCTCACACTGGACATGGGAACGACATCTCCTTCTCACTCACAGGTTATATTGCAACATTGCTGAATAGGCCTTTCAGTTGACACTCTGGGTCCTCATGTTCTTTTGTCAAGGTCTTCTTCTCAGTCTCTCTCTTCTATCCCTAGTACAGTAATGTATCTATTCTCAAACTAACAATGCATGTGAATACCTGCAAGAACTGTCACGTTAGCAGAAAATGAAAAACAGTATTTATGCAGCATGGTGAAATACAGGCCTAGTCAGGACAAGTTAAAGCATTAACTCAATGGTGCACATTTAATATACGTGCGCACATTCAAATACAGATAAATATAAGTTTCTAGTGCATTAGATTCACAATACATGTAGCATACAGTAAACCTTTAAAATAATCATGTGTAAGTATGGCTAGGAACTACATTTAAATCAAATATATGAAATATTAATGCACACATTAACATAAACTTTTATCATTTTAAGTAAAATCAAATTCTACTTATATGAGGATGGTTTCTGTGTAGTTTGCTAATCAATAAAGGTCATTCAAGGTATTAAAGCACACATTATGAAAGTCAGATTTAACCTTTATAGTAAAGTACATTATGTACTAAGTAAGGATGGTTTATTTAATCAAGACAACAAATATTATGTCAATCAGTTATGGTAAACACACAGTATGAGTATCATCTAATCCTAAAGTTAATGCACTCTTTAATAATGATGTGAAGTTCAACACTTACATTAATTGTTAAACCACACAAGAAACGTGCTACGTGCACGTTCATGTCATGTATCTATTAGGTATTTGTGAGGTAAACAGGGTGGGCAATTTTGCGCTGCACCACCTCCAACGGAAAGTGAATCTATTCACAAAGAGCCTCCACACTTGTGGCGGAGGACCTGCAGTTGTGGTGAACTCTCTGTACTTGGGGCAGAATATCCACAATGAGAATTGTGCGTAGACTCCCCCATGACTGCGGGACCTCAGCCAGGAGTGTGGCCGCCTTTTGTGAATCAGGCCCTGTTTCTCGAGGATGCTGGTGCCTGTGTCTGCTTTTCTTCTTGTGGCTCCCCTTTCTGTTCCCTTTCAGTTGCCGCCTCACCTTCCCACTCCCATTTTTTTCAACACACAGAGAGTTAAAAAGGAGGAATGGGGCAGTAGGGGAAGCAACAAATTTGGTTTCGTCCAGGAGGCCTTCTGAGGAAAGCCAGTTCTACAAAGAGAGTTGCATATCCCCGACCACCCACGAGGGAAGATGAAATGGATTACTCCATATTTCTACCTTCTCCTCAGCACCGAGTAAAGCTGAATGCATCTAAGGCAAACTTGACAATTTTCTCGGAAGATTAGTAGCTGCGTTAACTTTCACATGACTAAACAAACAAACCGTGCGGGACTCAAGTCTGTACCTGCCAAACATTGCATGGATGTGTTAGAACATGGGCAATTGACGAAGAGTTTAATTAAGCAGCATCACCTGACAGAGCAGAGATCCACTTGTCAGAGATGCAGGAGACAGATGCGGCAACGCTGCCAAAAAATTCAGCTTTTTTTTCTGAAAGCAACTATTGAGAGATTCAGATGGCTTGTGAACAGGTGAACAATTATTAAAATGGCAATTTGCGAGGAATTAAATTTAGTTCTCGGATGAAAGTGAAGATGAGCTGGTGGAAAATGACAGGTTATTAAATGACAGATCCAGTTGAAATATGTCTGGGGGTGTCTTCAGAAGTCAGCTGCTCGTTACTGACATGATGTGATCAAACAGGCCAGCTCTCTGAGCATTCAATGTGTTATTCATGCGAGATCCTAAAAGAGCATCTCTCACACACACCCACAGACAAAAACACACACATATACCCATACACAAGGGGATTGTGCATATCTGTGCAAGTTTCAAGATGCCAAATAAGCGTGGGGTTTCGGTTTGTTACAAGTTTTCTAATGAGCATGTTCATATGGTTAATACGTTTGAAAAGGCTGTGCCTACACTCATGGACATCATCTAGTGGTCACCAGGTGTTGCAGCTGTGACCCCTGGTTTGCCCCTTGCGACCCCTGGCACTACCTTTGTGACCCCTGTCCTCAGAAGTGGCAAAATAAATGCCAGAAGCATATGATCCACTCCTCCTTATCAACACTGGTTGGCGCTCCAATTTTCTTGTTTTCTGTCAATTTTTATTACACTAATAATGAATAATATTTTATTTTTCACTATTAGTGCAAAAAGAATGCATTACAATTAGCTGGAATATGACCCTCCCAGGCAGCTGAGGTATGTAAAAAATACTTTTAAATGTATGTTGTGTGCGTGCTTGCAGGTGAGAGTGTGTTTATGTGAGAGCGAGCGTGTGTATGTGTGAGTATGTGAAGGCTCGTGTTTGTGAGTGAAAGTAAAGGTTAAATGGTGTGTGATGTCACTTCTGCTCCCCCTGGCGTTTTGGTGAATTGACGCTTCATGCCTACACTATCAGCCCTAAACTGAAGATTCATTATGTAATCTACATTCAAATCCTAACAATCTCATTTAGGTTTTAACGCTGAATCTGATTTACCTCCCACTTTAGGCACTCATTACAACTTTCTCGGAAATCCCAGGCCAATAAGCAACAGCAGCTTCTATCTGAATTAGGGTTACGAGTTTTTCAAAAACACCACACCAACGAGTTTTTTTTAGCCCAATGATCATGTTGCCAGGTTTACCTTAGCAAAATGTTCATGGAGAAAAGTGCCTGGAATGGCAGAGAATGGCTAGAAATTGGTGTAAAACCACCTGTGTCTGCTGAATATCCCATTCCGCGGACTAAAACAACCATACAGGAATTTTGTCCCATGGTAATACCAATCCCCACAAGAAAAAACACTCAGGGGCCGATTCTGATTCGGGCCGGAAATCTCTCCGACCGAGCCGGACTCGGAGAGATTTCCGACCGAATCGGACCCTAGCAGCCCGACCGAACGAGTACGATGCGCACGTATGCTATCGGACTCGAGTCGGTCGGACTCCCATTGACGTCAATGGGAGCCTGTCGTACAACGCGTACGCGGGCTCCCATTGACTCAATGGGTGCGAGGCGAACAGGGGCGCCCCTACAGCGTGTACGCAGCGAAGCGACTCGCGCCGTACACGCACAGGTAGGGGACCCATGGGTCCCCCCTGTGTGCGACTCGCGCGGCTACGCGTACAGGGGGGTCCGACACGGACCCCCAAAGTACGGCTCCGACTGCTCCTTCGAGCCGGACGGCACGAGTCGATCGGACTGCTCGCGGCGCGCATCGTACTTGCCCGGCCGGGGAACGTCTCCATTGCGCGGTGCGAGGCATGTCCGAGCGAGTCGGTCGGAGCGGTCGGCTTTCACATACGAGTCGGTTGGTGCGGTTGGGTCTCAGGAACGAGTCGGTCGGAGTTTTCGCATCGTACTCGCTCGCCCGGACGCACGTACGAATCGGTCGGGAAACAGGGCTCCGAATCGGATCCGGTAAAGCCGAAACCGATTCGGAGCCCTACCGGCCGAGATCGGAATCGGCCCCTTAGTTGGTATTAATGACAATGCTGTAATGAGCACCTTAGCATACTTTGGTAAAAATGAGGCATTACGGACGTCAAAAGTGTATGCATTCTTTCAGACACCTTTTTTACTACCAGTTACAGTTGGCCATATCATTCGAACTGTGCACTAGTAATTCCAAGAGTTATTGCTAAATACTAGACACCATAGCTCATAATCCTAGAGTAACCTCCAATGTGTGTTTCTGAGCTGTAATGTCTACAGCTCATTGTCTAAATCGTTCTATCAATTTCATGTTCACCAGGCAGTTTGATTCCGTTTTAAAAGATGCATCTAATTCTGCTTCGAGCATGTATGCAGTATTCATGATATAGCTGTTGGTGGTTAATCCCACTGGGTGAGCAATAGCTATTTGCCCACTACGTAAAATATGAAGCAGAGTGCAAACATGTCCACTTAACAGTATGCACCCTATTCTGCACATAATGTACTCAGAAAGTGACAGAATTGTTCAGGCCCTTATACTCTTACTTCTGAAAAGTGACAATGTCATGTTTCCATTGCGTCATCGACTTCACACTGGCCTCCCTTCAAGTCATCACTAAAGCAGCACATCTTACCCATGGCCTGAAGAAATATGATCATATTAACCCCATCCTAAAGGCACTCCACTGGGTCCCCTTGCCAGCATTTCACCATCGACAAAAGCAGCTGTCATTTACTAAGTCATCACGGCCAGCACCCCTGCCTGATGACAACTTCCCATTTCTGGTGGCTTTTGGCACACCCTCAAACAGGACACCACCTCACCTGAGCAAAAAAGTATTTAAAAAAGATTTAAAAACAAGGCAACAGACGTTCTCTATCAATGCACCAAGAATTGAGAACAACATCCCTATCTCCATCTGTATGGCCCAACCTATGCTCCAATTTAGGAAAGAGTTAAAGGTGCACTGGTCTAAAAAACCTTAGAACATTGGAATGTTGGGAGCTCCATTGAAAACAATGGAGTGCTCCGGGCTTCTAATGTCCGGTAGAAGCTCGGAGCTCCAACATTCCAATGTTTATTCACAGCTGTTGCTGTGAAGAAAAGGCCTCACGGAGCCCAGGGGTATTTCAATCCCCTCAGGCTCTGTGAGGCCTTTGTTTTACAAAATTAGAGCATTCTGCCCTCTAGGGGTAACATTTTCTAATAGTTTTAACATTGGAGCGGGCCTTTAATGGCCAGTACAGCCCGCTATGGTGGGCTCTAAGGATATAATACATCACCATGCAATAACACTGCACTTCAGCTTCTACAACCCGATACCTCGCCAATCACTCATTGACTGTATCTTTGCCTTTGAACCTGCACAGGACTCAGCAGACTTTTGAGAAGGTTTCTGCCATACAAATACCACATACAAAATCTGGAGCTTGAAAGCACTCTTTTAAGAAATTTGGATCCATTAGATTACAGAAATGTCCCCAGCAGAACACAAAAAATAACATAAAGGCACGTAACAAACACTGAAAATCTTCGGGATCAAATTACAAAATTATGAAAATGGAATCTTCAAGAATTCTAGATTCTAGCAATTTTTTTTATAAACGTGGGCACAAATTCTGAAAACAGAGGAATGGCTTACCAATTGTAGTACATTTTTTAATCCAGAGACCCTGCCATACAGTGAAAATAATCTTTCAATGCAGTGCATGTAGGAAACTCAGGCACAGATGGAAACATTGGGCTAGCTCATCTTAAACAATCTAAAGAAAGGTATAGCTTACAAGACCTTGAAACCACAGATTGAGCTACCGCAACAAGACAATGTGGGCCAATAAGCATGATTTTGATGAAGTGGAATTAACCCCAGAAAGGAAGGAGGGAAAGCAACATTCATAATATGATAGCTCTCTGAATGAAGTATGTGTTTCTGAAATCCACTTCTTGAAAAATGTTGCCTCGTCATTGAGTAGAGAGAGTTAATGTCTGGTTGATTTATTCTTCATAGAGATGTGCAGGGGCTCATCTAGACCCAACCTTTGGAGGGGGAGGTTAATTGTGGTGGCAGAGCCATCTTCAGAGCTGAATCAAAAATATATATTGGGCTCCCTTCACTCTTCTTGTACAATACCATGATATGGGATGTCATTATTCTCAAAGATATGCTTTTTAAGAACACTTGCAGGTATTGTTGTTCTCAGCATAAGAAGTAATATTTTTTACAGTGGGTTCAGTGAATGACACATTTTGCCATTAATCCTGGTAAAGCGTGGAATTTCTGGTCCTACTCTGCATGGCGATCAGAGGAAGCATTTCATTGACAGAGCCAATGGGGGCTTCGTCAACAGAACACTTAAGGTCTTCCTGTCTCTACATAAGATGGATGAACCAAGGGTTTGGTGGAAAGGGAACTCTGTCACGGTTGTTTAACACTGTAATGATGTTATAAAATAACATTCTTCAGAAATTGTGGCTCTTGCATATAGATACTAACCAAAAGAAGCCTAGAGACTAGTATGCTATTCTACAACAGTACATACAACAGTATTCAGGACTTATCCATAGTCATGGCCATGGGTGCCAAACAAACTCATATTGAGTGAGTTTCTGTAAAATATAAGGTGGGCTGTGGGAGGTTGCACTATTCACAGTCTTGAAGCATCAAGCAGGCGGGCCTTCTCATATATTTGAAGGTTTATGGATAAGACATCTTTTTGCTTTAAACAACACTCAATTGGGCTTCTCTGAACAATCCAGTATTGATCTGGCACACTTGGGTTTCAGTTCACATTGGCTGGGTTTAGTAAGTTCTTCAAGATTTCCGGTACAATTCAGTTTGACTTGATACTACTTTGTCTTTTTAGGAACCGATGAGCAATATTGCAGCAACATTGTTCCCATCTCACATGTGTAAATGTAGAGCAATTGCACTCTTCTGCTCTTGTAGGAATGGAACTGAAGCTTCATCTTTGTCACCTGAAGTGTTCAAAAAGTACACCTGCACCTTACTCACTACAGGTGTAGGAATTTGCCAGAGCATCAGCATTCTCACTTGTGTTTCCCAACTTCATTACTGTTGCTTTGCATCCATGCATGAGCTTTTGTAAACTGAAGTCCAGCATGTTCAGAGTGCATTTCCAACAAAACACCTTTTAAAAAAGGTTCTGGAAATATTACCATGGCACTTTTGTGGAATAGCATCCTGGGCAAAAGATCATTCTCTGCAGTTGTTACTTTGCAAGGATGGAGGCAAGTTGTCAAGACCTATCCACATACTAGCATAATGTGCTCAAGTAAGTCCTCACTGAGGGTAGTCATTGGGCTCCTTTGCACCCTACTTTTGGCAAAAAAATTGAGTGCATTAGTGTGGATTTTATATTGGATACTGATATATTATGCACTTATTGACTCAGTTTGGCCAGACTGAGTTACCCGCCAGATTTTTCTAGCCCAGGAAATGGAACTGAAGGTGTTGTTGAAGTTCCAGGAGACCAATAGTGACAGACTCTGGTTTCCCTGCAGTGCTAGTAGGGTCAGGGACAGAAAGGGCTCAAACAGTGATGCTGATGAAAATTCTTCTCCAGGGCACTGAGTGGTGCAGACAGATGTAGGTTTTTCCCATTACAGCACCTTAGTGATGTTATGTCCTACAGAGACACAGACTTCACGTCTTCCACAGGTCCTCTGAAGCTAAGCTGTTCAGCTCTTTCCAGACAGGCTCTTCTCTGTAAGAGGTAGTCCCAGTAGCGGCTCCTGGAGGGAGTGCTGTGGGGCGGTGGGGCGGGGCCGGGGAGGGGCAGGGTGGGGGGTTATAAACTCCGGCTTACGGCCGAACTGAGTTAAGTACATAAATAAATAAATAAAAAAAATTTCATTGCGTGCGCTGCATCGCCGATTGCGATGCAGCGCGCGCAATGTAATTCGTTTTATTTATTTATGTACTTCACTCAGTTCGGCCGTAAGCCGGAGTTTACTACCCCCCACCCTGCCCCTCCCCCGCCCCGACCCGCCACACCGCCCCGCAGCACTCCCTCCAGGAGCCGCTACTGGGTAGTCCAACAACCCCCTTCAGCAACAGGCAGGGTTCTTCTCCTTGAAAGGCTCCCACCAGAATTCTTGTTCTATACTCAGTCCACAGTCTAGCAGATGGGCAATAGTCAGGAGACTCTAGCCTTGAATCACAGTTCCGCACAAGTGTGCATTGTATTCTTTTCCACACATATCATAATCATATGTTAATAAATGGTTTAAGTAGATACACATGTTTTGGAAAGGAAAAGGGGCCCCTGAATATGAGATAAATGCCTCGTCAGGGAAATACAAAGAGGGGGAAAAAGGAGGGAGCACCTAGGCAGGGTGCAATCAACACAAACCAGGCATATCAACACCAGATAATTTTGGAAATTACAACATATGTTGAACAGTTGACACACCAATATTCTTTAGATTTCTTTTATTTTTTTGTCTTTTCACTTAGTTATAATGATATAAACATCTACTTATTTTTTACATAAATTTTTTTTTTTCCATTTCAATTATTATCTCTTGTTAAAAGCACATTATTTAGTGTACATACAAACAAAACTGATAATTGCATCCACATTTCATGGTTGTCTTGTTTCTACCTTCTTTTAATATTAGCAGGGAACAGAATTATCATGTGATCTAATCCTATAGACAAAAACTTAAACCCTACTAAAATATAAACTTTGAAAGCAATTACGTTCTTAAGTTCTGCAATAGATTATGCACGTAATATATTCAATAGACATCCATCATTATAATGGCATAAGGAGACTGGCGGTTTCAGATCTAACTACGCGCGTTTCGGCTTAGGCCTTCGTCAGGACTCCGTCACAGGTTCTTTGGTTCAGGCACAATGAGGATGTGCCCCGCTCAACCCAATTTATTTTAGATTATCTGCGGCAGCTCTTTTATTTATACCTTTTTAGTTCTCATTATCATTCTGAGAGTTGTGGATCTTTCCTGTGGAACCTATATGGCTGATCTTCCTGCAACCTTTAAAGGACTGTTAGGGGAATGATCTTTTCCTTTTTCTTACTTAATGATAGGACTGAACTCGATCCGAATGAAATAAAAAAAGGACTTTGAATAGTAATCCTTTATTTTTTCAGTTGTAAGTTCTGAATTATCTGTTTTAGTCGGCACACATCGTACCCGCATTTATAAAGCCAGAAATCTTCTAGTTCTATGACTGCCGTATACTCATTGTTTGAACGCCCTCGGTTGGAACGCCTTCGGTTTGAACGCTGATTAAGTAGATACACAAACATTTTAATATGTGGGGACCCTCTACCCCCACTGAAGAAAACATACAAAAATACCTGTGCCTTCAGCAGGAATCATGCTCTCAGTACCACCCAATCCCACAAAGCTGTAGTGCTTTTTTGAATTTAAAGCAATGCTCTGGGGTCTATGTCTATGCAACATGGAGGTGCATCAGTAATCTTGATGGATTTTTTGGCTCACTGGGGGGAAAGAAAACACACAGAGACTGTAACAGAAAAAACAACTAGCCAGCACAGACTTCAGAGCCATGCAAAGGTTTTTTTGCCCCAACATAGATTTTTCTTTGTTAGAAACTTTAACAAAGCAAGTATATTTATCAATGCTGTTCTCACCAAAAGATTGGGATGTGGCCTCTTCTGTTCCTGAGTGGGCCCCAGAGGCCCATGTATGAGTGGTGTCGACCAATTTCCTGTTGCCACTAAAGCTCATATAAGAATGGTGTCTCTTGATTTTCTTGGTACATACAATCTTCAACCCTGAGTGGATCCCATAAACCCATATATTAAATGGATCACTTGATCTTCTTGTGTAAGAGCACCTCTGCTCTAGAGTGCACCATGTTAGAATGGTGTCTGTTGATTTTCATTGGGTCATACCCTTCCTTAGCCTACGCTACAAACCTACACCAATTCACCAATCAAAACAGGAGCAGCCCACCCATTAGTCACCATAACAAATAAAGATGGTAAATAGTGTAGGGTAAGTGAAGGCAAATGCGGCTCTGTTTCCCACATCTTTGTGCTTCATGCCGTGGTTAAGCACAGTCACACGTTTTCTACTGCATGTTTGGAACAAGTCTCTTAACCTCACACACACAGCCCTAAAATACTTTAAACATGGATCACACACACTGCCAGCCGCGTTTAAGAACCCGAGTAGATGATTACTCGGGTGTCCCAAAAGCACTTTGAAGCATCATCAGAAGTAGAAAAGTGGTATACAAATGCTAAAATATAACATAGTACTCCAAAAAGCCATTACTAAAGCAAATCCTGTAGGTATGGTAACTATCCAGTAAACATGATATTGCTTTGTCTAAAGAAACTTGTAGGAAATCGACTTCATTAACTATCTGGCACATTGGAACTGAGCCTAAACAAATGTACATGTATTCTAATGAGTGTACAATCAGACAAACTAAGAACGATTCATTCTAGCCAAAGGACATATTTTAAGACTGAACATCTGCGTACTATATACTACTTAAGTTTACTTATCATTAATACTCACTTAAACAAAGCTTCTATTAAGAGATAGACATGGTGCAAGGATTATTGGTGCCACAGGCAAATGTGTTGAAGCTCTGGACTCCTCAAAAGTGCCACTTTTGCAACTTCCCACAGCAATATGGGACTCTTTGAGGCCTGTTCCTGCTAGTGAAATAAGGCAGCTGTACATCACTTAAGGTTCTTGTGAGTAAACTCACCATTGCTGAATACTCACAACATATAACATGACTTCATGCATTATTTAGGAAAAGTTCTAGTTTGCATAGCACTGTTTTTAAAATTGAAAAATCACTTTAAAACGTGTTTCAATGCTTTTTACATTTTTTTCTTCTCATATTGTACCCTGTAGCCATTGCAACAATAATTTTTAGCAACACCTTTTTTGATGGAAAAAATGTATTATTTTTTTGTATTACATTCAAATAGCACGTACTACCCCTGACGAAGCATTCAGTTGCTTTATGGTGAGTTGCACAGTACTATGGGAAACCAAGGTTAGTGGTTAGTCTCTAGTACATTATTGGTTATTAGGTTTAGCCTTGTGCATTCATGGAAGTAATTCACCAGTTTTTTGGAGATAGATTAAAATGAATTAAATGAGAGTGGAGGCTTTGTGGCATCATGCACTATACTGAGGAGTTGAACAGAGGGGATTGAAGGGAGTCGGTATTATTCAGAGTGAGGAGGGTTGTGATCTACTGAAAGGAGTGCATATAATACCCTACTTTGGTGTTTTCTGTAATGCAGATTTCACGATTAGGTAGAAAGATCACGAGCATCAAGGAGAATGGGGAGACAATGAATGCTTGATGTGCTATAAATGGGCTTTAGAGGAGAAGTCAGCGCCATACCCTTATGGTACGTAGCATCCTGACTCCCAGGCTAAGCCTAGTCCACGTAGGCAGCCCAATGGGTGTTGCAAGCCCGGTGATGTGAGTCAAAAAGCTGAAGTTGTGCGTTGTGTCCAGTGTTGTGGTGCTGTCAACAGGATGTTGGGAGGGTATGGTATCAGAATATCGAATGTTAAATATTGTTAGGCCACAATATCATGAACAATATTTCAACTGCAAAAATTTCATGGGACATAATATGGAGGATAGGAATGTAGTTTTTGAGGATTTGTTAATAAAATGTTGTGCCACATAATATAGTTAACATTAATATTGTAATGTGAATGAATATTAGTATATTTGTTTATTTGAAAAATTGTCTTGTTTGGTGTTATTTTTTATATGTATTTTTATTTGTGTGATTTTTGGGGATCTTTCTATTTTTTTACTGGTTATGGTTATTACTTGGGTTTGATGTTTGTACTGTTTTAATAAAAAAAAAATTTAAAAATACATTGAAAAACATGTATTATTATATCATTGAATCATTTTAAAATGTATATCATTTTAGTAAGTGGTTTTTTGTAAATCACATTTTTTGTATTCTGGGATGTAAATTTCAATATCTAAATTCGTTTTTTATTTTCAGGATTATGAGACTTAAATGTAAGGTTAATTGTTAGGAAATTATTTGGTTATTAGTGGTTTTGTTGTTCTTTTGTTTTTTGTTTTAGTTAAAAACATTTGTATGTACATTTTGAGAATGATTTTACATGGCAATTTAAAAAATATATAAATATTTTTTCAACATATTTAAGTTTTATTTTAATACAAACAAATAAACTGTTTTTGAAATGTTGGAATTTAAGTATCAAAACTCATGTTTATATTACAGGTTATGTTGTTTTGGGGGAATTTGGTGGTTAATGTTCTAATGTTTAGTTACTTTTGAGATTGTATCGTATGTGGGGAGCATACAAGGTTCAAAGATAAAATCATGTTTTTTCCACTAAATCAGCTTTGGTGTCCTCAATCTGGTTGTCAGGAAATCGGAGGATACAGCTCTCCCAATTAGGGGAATCATCCCGTTTCAGCTGGATTGTGGAATATTGAGCACATAGCTGACCTAGCCCACACCCTCCCCAATGAAGCTACTTCTAAAACCTTGAAATCGTCAAACAAATAATAATAGTGATTTTTTACATCTGAAAGTCAGCCATTATCTCATGAGCAAAATGGGTATAAGTGTAGCAATGAAGCTCAGGGTTGCAATAATGTTATAACTTCCATGGAAGAAAGGCCTTGAAAATTCTATAGTAAATATTCCAAGCGGAGTAACAAAGACCCATGATAGATAGGTTGACTGACAGAGATGCCCCTCGAATCTGCAGAGAAGGCGAAGCCTTTAGATGAAAAACATTAACTATTATTATCTGCATGAAGATTTCAAGGTTGCATATATGAACTTGCATCTATTTGCCTTGAGAAAGCAGCCCATAGAGATGTGAAATAAGTGTTTGCTGACTGTACTCTATACTGAAGTTCATGTATATGCAATATGAAGATAATATTCTATATTTCTTTATTTGTTTGTACGTTGAATGTGTTGAATAGTGACACATGCAAAATAAAATAGTATATTTAGTTCATATGCTGATTTATTTGGTATTTGGTGCCTACAAAATAGTTTAGGATATATTTACTAAACGTTCACACAACCTAGGGCAGCAAGCAAAGTTGCTGTGCTGCATTGCATGAATGCACTTGCACACTTGAGGCTGTGTTGTAGGGCCAATGCATGCACCCTTGTACCATGATGCAATAAAATAAAGAGGAGAAATAAACATATTTCTCCTTGTAACGCCAAGGTCAAGTTGGTGTATCATTTTGACGTAATCCCAGGTTTAATGATTTTTGTAAATCTGGTATTGTCAAATTCCATGGGTGGATGCACAGAAGCACCCATGCTCTACCAACGGAATACCTACCACTACGAAATGTAACACTATGCAGCACAAGCCACTGCATTGCATTACACTTCTTTACAAAGTTATGCAAAGCAGTGCAAATCACCCTTTGTGTAGCTTTTGAAATCTTACTTTATCCTTTGTGTTTCCTTCCATCACCTTGTGCAACAGAAGGACAATGCAAAGGCTTAGTAAGTCTGGGCCAGAGTTTGATTAATTGGTGACCTATGCTCCTGCACCAGAAAGGTAACTGGTGTGTTGGTACTTTACCAGGTGATGGCCAGACAATCCTCACTAAATCTTAATTTGTATCAGTTTGTTAACGACTTTATTTCTACCTTGATTTAATTATTTGGTAAGTGATGAAAATCAAGAAGGAAAGGTTCATGCACTCTTAAGTCTTTGAACCACAAATATAAGCTCTGGGAGTGCTTAAAAACAGAAACTTGGTCCCAGAAGAACCTAAGGTGGCAAATTTTCAAAAACTAAATGGGGCTCTTTTTGGGGGGGTCTTCTGCTTTCCTGGCACCGTTTAAAACATGCAAAAACTCTACTGGTGGTGTCCGTGCCATTCTTAAGCACCACCACATCCAATGTGAACGTTTAAGGAAGCCATTTCAGGGTGAGCTCTCTGGCTGTTTTGCTGTGGCTGCCAAGATTTACTCTGAATTTTGGCATTCTTTTAGCTCCCTGCAGGCAAAAGAGTGCCCCATCTCCCGTGGGCCACTGCAGACAGCATCTGTGAAGATTCCTAAAGTCCACGTGGTCAGGATAGCTTTTTCACCCACCCAGCTGCCACTCCTTTTGTGCCAGCAGACAAACAGGGTACCAGACTTCTCTTTCCATGTGCTACCTGAATGGGGAGTGAGGTGGTTGAGAGGGCACTCTGGCAGGCCCAGGGGGCTCCTCTGATGGAGCTTACTGTGGGCAACAACATTTTAAACTTTCGGGAGCAAGAGCACAAAGGTGAGAGTGATGCGCTCAAGATTCTTTGGTTCCTCTCGGGGAACACATAGCACAGGGAGATATTAGCAATGCCGCTGATTGAGGCGGAGGCTTTCTAGTTCCTCACAGACATCCGGGGCTCTGCAGGGTCAGAGTGGGACAGAAATAACCTCTGGCACCAAAACAAAAGTGGTCCTCATTAGTGAATCGAGTAGCTAAAAGGGCGCCATATTTGCAAATCTTCAACTTGTAAAGACAGGGGGACGTGGCCTGGCAAGATGGCCGAGTAGACGTTTCTCTTGTCTCTCCCATCAGCCAATTTGAATCCAGCATCATCCTGCTGAACCTTCACGCAAATTTTTATACTAAACGGTGGACAATAGTAGCAGAATCATTACTGGCACCCACCTGTTCTCCCACACTTCAGTACATGCAATACGGTGGAAACAGGGAGCCTGGACCGTTCGCCATCTTACATGCTGGGCCCAGGAGACGGGCGGCAAGGGAACTCCTGGACTCTGGGGGCCTGAATGGCGAGGTCCGCGGTGAGAACTCTGGCGGAGATTCCCCAGACGGAAGCGGATTCGATCCTCCCCCACAAGTAAGCAAGGTGGATGGACACCTACGATAGTCGGGCTGAGGGATGGAACTGCTGCAGACTGAGCGGGCTGCGCACACCGCGGAGGAGTGATGGAGAGCTCCCCCAGGGCCTTGGATGTGCAATTAACACCCCGGAGAGCTGTGTTGAAAGCAACGGATTCTGGACAGCAGAGCGAGGGGCCGCGGAGGTGATTGCTCCCGGGAAGACGTGACGTTGGCTCCTCCTGACTACCGGCATGCAGCGAGGCGGTGTTGAAGGTTGGAGATCTTCACTGATTCTGTGGGACGACTAAGGGTCCCTGGGGCGCGGAGCACAGCGGCCGCGTTCTGTGACGCAAATACCCCCATATGCGGGAAGGAGAAGGTAGGCCTTGTTGTCCCTTAGAATGGGCTAAGTGAGACAGCAGGGAAGGGCCCACATCTATTAAGACTTTTGCTGGAGGCGCCGGGGAAGAGAAGTTACACATAAGGAAACAGCCCATTGACCTGGACCCGTGGAGCTCTGATGAACCTGGGGGCCTAGCTTGGTGGATTGAGGCTTGCCCCAACTGGGACTAAACACAGCGAACAAACCCTTTAAAGTAAACATCTACTGTGGGCCCTATAGGGCACACACCAACCGATGGATGTAACCAACCCTCTGTCTGGACCCTGCCGTGTGTAGGAGCAACCATGGGTGGGAGAGGGATCTGCATGACTGACCTAACAGAAAGGATTACCAAAACCTTGTGAGTACTGTACACAACGCGGAGGCTAACGACATAGTTAAAGATAAAGAGCTCCGAGTACCCCAAGGTGATACAATTTCAAAATACACCCAACCATTGCCGACGGTCCAGGGGGCACAGAAGGAAGCCTTCATGGACCAATTAGGAGGTATGTAGGACCTGGAGAACCCGACCCCCTTAATAGCAGACGTCCTGGAGGCCATACACACAGCATGTAATTAAATGGTCCATAAAATAGACTCGGTCGCCATAGAGGTCAACCTGTTCCGCTGCGACCTCCGGAAGGTCATGGATAGAGTCACTACCAATGAGCACGAGGTACAAGTCCTGTAGAAGGAGGTCAACATCTTGAGGGATACCATAGGGGATCTCCAGAAGAAAATGGTCCGACTTGATGAGAGCACAGAGGATACCAAAGGGAGATCTAGGCGGAACAACCTACGGTTTATAGGGTTCCCCGAAAAGGCGGAGGGCCTGTCGACCAAATTATTTCTGGAGGACTAGATTATAGCTACCAAGGCACCCAAAAAAACCATCCAAATTTTTCAATATGGAAAGGGCACACAGGGTGCTCATGCCCCCCACCAAACCTGGTGCACCACCTAGGGCTATCATCACAAGGCTCTTTAATTTTAGGGATCGGGGCATAATCCTACAGATGGTGCGCACCCGAGGACCATGGATATTTGAGGGACATCCCATCTCCGTAGATCCGGACTACACGCAACGGGTACAGGAGCAAAGGAAATCTTTTATGGTGGTTAAAAAACCTCTCAGGGAGTCAAATCTTAAATATAGCCTCCTGTTTCTTGCCAAACTCATAGTCGAGAGCAATGGGAGAGCACTGTTCTTTTTTTTGGCAGCGGAGGCTAGTGACTGGCCGTACTCTTGAGGACACCCGGCGAGGGGGACAACTCCTTCGGGGAACTCCTCCGGTGCAGACGTCCTTCCCATCTGTAAAAGGACAATGGAACACAAAACGCAAGATCGACAGGTGACCGGCTACGTAGCCCTGGAAGGGTCCAGGTATGTGGAGACGGAACACTGCGACTCTCGGGCAGGGGCCCGGATACATGGGATTCCTCTCCAATGACGTCACTGAACCCGGATCCCTGCGCCGAAGAGGACGAGTAGGTGGGGATGCATCCTTCATCGGGTCTAGAACATGGAGGAAGAACTGAACTTGATAAGTATGTGACAATGCTTTGTAGGGATGTACTGAGCATCTTTCTTTGATAAACTGATGAAGGTTCAGAATGACTATGTGGCTATTGACACAGAATCTACATAAGTCTGATTTAGCACACTGTAAACTGGCGGGAGGCTTCACCCCTCAAGCGGTGGGCAACTTAATGGGAGGCTGGAGGGATGTCCTCGCAACCCGTTGGGAAGTCTACCACTAGCACTGCAGAAACTGTTGAAATGTTTTACATGCTTAACACAGAAAGTATAGATATTTTGGGAATCAAGCTAAGGATAATATACTACAGTTGCATTGTTTATCTGTGTTGTTGGAGGGCGAGGGACTGGGGTGGCAAAAACATGACTTCAACTTGTCTACTTCACGACGGGCCGGGGTGTTCTACTGCCCAAGGGGAGGGGGCGTTTACTATGGTTGGGGTTTGGTTGGGGTGTATTTTCCCAGCTTCCCAGGGGGTTTATGACTGCGATGGAGTACTGCGAGTTCTTTCATGGGATGTACAACATGGTATTGTACGGCCCCACAAAAGGAATGGAATAGGAACAAACCAAACATGGCAACCCCATGACAAAACTAATTACATCGAATGTTCGTGGGATGGCCACTTTTGAGAAGCTCAGTAGGGTCTTCAAATAAAAGCGCTATAAGGTGGCTATAGCCTGCTTGCAGGAAACACATATATGGGGGGACTCACTATCCTGGCTGAAAAAACGTTGGAGGGGGCAGCTATATGCTACCTCATATTCTGGGTTCGCTAGAGGGGTCATCATCTGGGTGGCTCCAGGTCCCCCGTTCCAACATCACCACCATCTGGTGGACCCGGAGGGGAGATATGTTATTTTGTGTGGCAGGCTAGATGGCAAGGAAGTGTGTATCATTAACGCGTATGCCCCCAATGAGGACAACTCATCCTTTTTCCCGGATTTGATGAGGGTAGCAGCCCCTATCTGGGAGCGTCTGTTCTGATGGCAGGGGACCTCAACTGAGTCCTAGATGGGAACATGGACCGTGAGCCCCCAAGACCCCACACTAAACCTAGGATGACGGAGACGCTACGAGACATTATGGACGGGATGTAGCTAATGTATGTGTGGCATCGACGAAATCAAGCAGTTCGACAGTTCTCTTGCTACTCACCAATGTCCGGTACTTTTAGTCAGTTAGACTACTGTTTTTTATCTGCAGACTTAGAACTGAGAGTGAGGGGTATAACGTACTTAACTAGATACCTATCCGATCACTCGCCTGTATTGTTAACTCTAGGTGGGGCAAGATCTTGCCCTGCGGTACCACTGTGGAGGCTTAGGGCGGAGGCACTAACGGACCCTTCCGTTTGCGGCAGTGATGCTTACAACCCAAACACACTACTTTGAGACAAACTGGGGGACAGCCTTGTCACGCGCTCTCGAGTGTGAGGCTATGAAGGTGGTCATGAGAGGGGAATGTATAAACACATCGCATGGAGTATGCCATCAGTTGGAATCGGATATAGCCAAACAGGAGGTCAAGCTGGGGGATCTAGGAAAGCCCTCCCGGGGTCCACCCAAAGGCTGGAGGAATAGCAAACAGCACGCGAGGTCCTATTGACAGCCGTGCAGAGATTAGAAAAACACTCACACACCACCTACAGACAAAGACTGCATAGGGAGGGGGATAGAACAGGAGCTCTACTGGCTCTGCTAATTAAACAAGAGATACTGGTTAACCCGATAGCACAGCTTCAGGCTAAAGATGGTACCATGGTCTTTTTGCAAAATGCGATCATAGCCATACTAGCTGAGCACCTTGAACAAATCTATACACAATCGCCCCCGCACCACAGGAGAGTCTCTGAACATCCCTGGATTCAATGGAGATCCCTCAATTGGATGCAGAAATGACAGAGGGGCTAAACGTCCCTATTTGCAGGGTTGGAGGTTCTGCTTTCCATCCAACGATTGAATACCGCTAAAAGTCCAGGGGCCAATGGTCTACCAGCAGAATTTTATCAAAGGTATGCTACCCAGCTAGCTGACCATTTATTGGAGGAGTATAATGAGGCACTCGAGCAAGGCACGCTTCTACCTACCATGAGAGAAGCGCTAATAGCAATGACGCCTAGAACGGATAAACACCCCCTACTCGCCAGTTCCTATAGGCCGATATCCCTATTAAACACAGATGTTAACATCCTTAGTGAAGTTATGGCAGCAGAACTTCTTCCTGGGATTCCCTGGGTCATTCACCCGGACCGTGCGGGTTTTATTCCTAAACGCAGCACTGCCCACAACCTCAGGAAAGCAGCGCATGAATGGCATGCTCCATGCTTAATGGATGATGATTATGCCATGGCACCTTTAGACATAGAACAGGCATTTGATTCGGTGGAATGGCACGATCTATGGCAGGTCTTGCAGAAGGTGGGAGTTGGTGAGGAATTTCTTAAATGGGTTAAATTATTATACACCACTCCCGTAGAGCGAATCAAGATTGGGAATCTGGTATCCAAAGAGTTTGAGCTACATAGGGGCACAAAACAAGGATGCCCGCTCTCCCCGCTGTTGTTTGCGCTAGCTGTGGAACCAATGGCAGCGGCGTTGCGTGACAGGCTGGGAGAGTGGGGATCGAGCTGGGAGATACCTCCCATGTGGTTTCTTTGTATGCCGACGATACCTTGGTCTATTTACGATGGCCAGCGGATTCGGTACCATTGTTGCTGGCAGAACTGTGGAGGTTTGGGGAGGTCTCGGGACTCCAAATCAACCCTGGCAAATCCAGGCTCATTCCCATTGGGAGACTGGCGGGAAAGCCCCTGTCTGAACGCACCAGGGAAACACTACCTTGGGGCGAGGAGGGACTGAGATATCTGGGTGTGAAATTAGCATATACGGCCTCCGCGTACCTCGACTTAAATATTGCCAGAGTGATAGAGGGGTTGAAGGGCTCCATCAGGTTTTGGCAGGACTTACCGTTATCCCTTATGGGTCGAATAGCAATAATTAAAATGGTAGTTCTGCCCAGATGTCTCTATGCACCACAACACTCGTTTTATATCATCCCTCGGAGCTACTTTCGTACATTGGACCAGCTTCTTGTGGACCTCTTGTGGTGTAGTGGGTGTAGACGGGTAGGCTTACACACGTTGCGTGGGGCCGGGGGGTTCTGGAGGTCCCGTGGTTGGAATTATATCACATGGCGACCCAACTCCAACACGCAGTGCTTTGGCTGGACCGGATAGTAATTGGGAGGTTGATCTGTTGGCGGGCACACATGCAGGACACAGATTGCCAGAATTATTGATGCTTGGGGGGTGTCCCCGCGCGCTTCCCGTATGTCGTGCGGCATGTCGCTAGGATATGGGAACGGGCGGTTCGCAGGGTGGTTCAGCATGCTCCGTACGCCCCAGATATGGCCCTATGGGCGTTGTGACCGTTTGCCCGCATTGCGGACTCTATGTCAGAATTCAGGTGGAGAGAGAGAGGGTGCCAAACAATAGGTGACTTGTACACAGAGGGGAGGTTCCTAATGCGAGACGAAGCCATGGATCTTTTCGACCTCGGGGCGGGGCAATTTTTACAATACAGGAAGATTTCCAGTGGCACCCGGGAGATATGGCCAGGATTTCCTGAGGAACCCCCTAGCACCAACATACTAAAATAAATGCTGTATATGGCAGGGGGAAGATGACTGATATCCCATTTATACCGGGCTCTGAGGGAAGATTTTCCTAAGGGGACCCTACCAGTGCAACACAGGTGGGACAGGGTGTTGGAGGAGCCGTTGTCAGACAGAGACTGGGAGAGGGGGTGCGTACAGTTAGTTTCAATGCCAGATTCAAATTCCTACAATATAATATAGAACACCAAGTGTATCTCACCCCATGCAGACTGCAGAGAATTTATCCAACCTGCAGTGATGGGTGCCCAAGATGTAGATCACAGGCGGCAAACTGCCTTCATATGATTTGGGGGTGCCCGATGCTTGGCCCTTACTGGGAGGCGGTGCTAGCACACCTTCAGAAAGCTATGGGATGGGTGATCCCTAAAGAGATTCAGCAGGCACTACTCGGCCTACTACCTACTCCCAAAAACAAATGATTAAGCAGGCGTTTTCTTTCCCTGGGGCTGGTGCTTGTAAAAAGATGAATTATAATAGTATGGCTCTGTCCCGGACCTCCGCAGGTAGGGGACTGGATGAAGGACATGTGCGAATGGGCAACAGTGGAAAGGGTACGAATGAAGATGACGCATAGAGATGAAAAGCTAGAGGAAGACCTCCTTGCATGGTTTCAAATGTTACAAGATCTGAAAGGGGAGCAGGATACGGGCACTCAAGAGTCTGCCCACGGAATGGGAGCAGAACCACACGGGGGAAATTAAGACAGGGGTGTGGTGCGATACCAACCTGGCATTAAAGAATACTGCTTATTAACCATGCGAGACCCTATTATAGCCGGGATTATAGTTGGGAAGGGAGGGAAGGGGAGGGGTAGAGGGGGAGGGGAGGATATCTCCAAATTAGGATTGGCATAATTTTGTAAGCCACAGAGATACGAGTAGGAATGCCCATGGCATTAATGGGGGCACTACAGGTGGGAACTCGAATCCCCTTCTGTTTGGACCTCATGACCTGTACAGACAATGTATTGTAATGATGCAGACGATGGGACTGAACCCGATGAGATGATGGATACTGGGGAATAAGAGAATGCATCAATATCTTGAGATTTGGCTGTAATACTGTCTTTTGTGAAATCCAAATGCCAATAAAGTCACTTAAAAAAAAAAACTTGCAAAGACAGGCTGTATTTTTTCTTTTGCAAAGTATGGGAGACTGCATGACTTTGTGCTTGTTGCACACACTGTACATGGGAATATCAGAGAAAATAACAGAAAAAACATCACACCACAACAAAAAATAGACCAGCCCATCTGACACTGCCAGATTGCGCAAAAGGTCAGTCCAATCCTGGGCATCTGCGGGTGAACACAAATTGCCTTATATAAGCAGCTGAATTACATCTGAATATTCTGGATCCTTAAAGGTATAATTGAATGAAGGCTGTTGCTCCCGGATTCTGATTGCATGCTCCTTCCCTTAGGTCAGCATTTTAAAAGCCTCCTTGCCTCTAAAAATTCTGTAGCTTTTGCTGGATGGTTTCAATGTTCTTACCAGCCCCTGAGCACTGCTGCTTCTCTCATTTAGCAGCAGTTAGCTGGAAAGACCTCAGAACCAACCCTCCTATACTTATCCTGAACAAGGTCTTCCTACAGACGTTCCCCACAGCCCGCAAAGCAGAATGCACTCCCGGCCTGCACTACGCATGAAGCGCACGCCCTTCCGCCACTCCAGGGGTGCCTGTGTGTCCTGCAGGAGTCAGTGAGACCAGCTTCATGGACACCTACAACAGAAACAGTCCACAGAAGTCCAAGGGACTCCCTCCCTTCAGGTCCCCAAGAAATTTAACACTTTACTGCCCCCTAGAGGGATTGCGGAAAGCAGAGCAAGTGACTATGTAGAGAGAGAGTCCACAAGATTCCAAAGATACAAGTCTAGAGTGGATATTTTTACCACAGACAAGGGTTTATCCATGTGGTTGGGCCTGGCACATTCATCATTCTTGTTTCACGTCTCTCTTGGTCTCTGTCATTGTGCAGAGCTTCAAAAGTGGAGGTGGAGGATTCTAGAAGGTGGACGTCCCTAACCGATCCAGAGATGCTTCATCGGATTTATAGTTTGGCGCACGGATTACTCTTTCAAATTGTGACCGATATCCCTTCTGGCTTATTACAAGTGCCATAGGGTGTAATGCACTTGTACTAAGGCAAACAGGATATCTGTCATGTGTGTGATGAAGTAATCCATCCGCCAAACTTTATATCAAGTACTGTAGGAAGGAGAAAATTTAGGAAGAAACTAAAAAATTACCTTTTCAATGAACACTACCTCAATTAGGCTGAATTATCAACCTTTCCACTAGCTCTACCTCCTACCTATGTCCCCTACTCCGACTAATCTCCATAGGGACTTGCTTCCTGTACTTATCTTTATTGCTAGCCGGCTAGGTTCACTCTTTAGAAGTACCAAAACATGCACATATAAAGCCACTTAACCGGGTTATACATCAGTGGACCATATTTTAAAAGATGGGCACTGGTGGTTGCACATCAAAAACCTTTTAACAGGAGCTTGCAGTAAGTGACACTCTTCATTAGCAGATATCCCTAAAGTAGGACGTATAAAAACAAAATAGCTGAGTTTCTTATGGGTTAGAACTCACTTCTTCATACATCCCTCCCATCTCAGTCTAGGGGAGGATCTAACCAACGTTTTGAGTATTGTTCCCTACGAAACAATTAAAGGTGGGAGCAAGTTGTGCCTGTTCACAAAACTCACCAGTTGTCCACAGTCACAAGTATCCTAACCTGACCTTCTTACATCTTAGACCAGCCTTCAGACCTAACCATAAGGTAATTTCTACCCATGGGATCCTAGACTGCGCTAACAACCACCCTTGTGCTATGTCAGATACATCTAGGACATTACCCACCTACACTGCCAGACTAGGTCTATGGCTACCCTTACCAATGATTACACAACTCTGCGCTGAACTTACCTGTTACTGGTGGGGTTCAATACCTTGGCACTTGTGCTGTCAACTTTGACAGGTTGAGTATCAATAAGAGAGGGAGGAAAAGAGAGGCTAGTTCCCTTCCCCGAGGAATATAAATGCAATTAAGGAGAACTAGCTAATGTTTAAGAGCTGTGTGGTTTGTCTGGGAAAGAAAGACTTTTTCTTATGAAAGCCCTCACCCACCAACCTAGTTGGTGGCATGCTTCATCATCGGGCCCCACCCGGTGGCACCGAGCGTGCCCCGGGTGTGCTACGACGCCTGTTTACAGCGGAGTGGGTTTGTGAGGAGTGAGTGTGCTGTGATTGTGTGAGAGTGTGAGTTAAAAACTGTCCTCGGGTCCCTTTACCCACGGGGGTTATTTAATAAGTGGGCCTTTGGCAGTAATAAAAACAAGGCGGATGTATCTGGAGTTAGTAATGGTCTCCTACATCCATTGTGGTTGACATGTTTCAGCCAGGCCTTGAAACTACTCTGGCTTTCTTCAGGACCTATGTGCATAAAGTGAATGGTCAACAAATCAAATAAGGAAGACCAATTATGTGCTGCACTCGCTAAGGTGCATTATAGGTAGAGGGTTAATGCCCTCCCGAGATCTACCTGTGGGAAGAAAAATAACATATAGAACAAGACAGAAAAACACACAAATTTGACATTTAGTAGTTATTATGCAAGTGGTTGTAACATGCACAGAATTGCCGCGGTGTCCGTGATGTAATCGGAAAATAACGGCGAGTGCGGCATCGAGGTGATGGTACTGGATAATTATTGAGTTATGCGCTATTATGTGGTAGAGTCAATAGCGGAATCAGGTAGCGCAATGAGATTTACTAAGTGATGCCCTTGAGTGTAGGGCCCTTACTCTTGTGATTGACAAGGTGAACCTCATGAGTATCCGGCAACGGGGTCTGGCGTTGAGTTGTGGTAAGTACAAAAAGACACGTGCAGGGTAAAGGTAGTGTTGTTTCTGAACTCGGCCAGAAGACCCCCTGCGGTATCGCGGTTCGAGATCCCCATTATTCCCCACTTACTTTGTCACTGGTCCGGACCCTCGTAATAACCTACTTGGTTGCTTCGAATCTCCGTCGTTACTGAGTCCTCGGATGAGGTAGGCTTTAAATATCATCCGGTGCCGCTCTGGCTACAGGTGCCGGTGATTCGAATCGGGCGCGACTAGCGTCTGTGAAAGGAAACAAGAGACATAGAAGACAGACGGGCCCTGGCCGGGCATGCGCGGGGCTATGTGACGTGAGCCGGAGGTGTGTTCCGTCACGTGGTATTACTGCAAGAAATGTAAATACGCGATCAATTGTGCAGAGTCGTGATGCAGTTATGACCTGGTGAATATTACAAAAGGCCAGTCATGTTGACATGGGCATGTGGTCTGGATATGTGGCGTGTAAACAGGAGCCGTAGCCCAAATCTTATGATGTGTATTACATGACGTGACTGGGGGGTGTGTCAGTCATGTGTGCAAACAAAATAAATACGCGATCAACGTTTCGGATCTCGATGTCAAATTTATCCGTAATAAAACTGCTGTTTGTGTGACTAAGGCAATCGGTCTAGGTGTGTTTAACAGGGACCGCTGCCCGAGTCCTGTAGTTAAAGCGCTTGGTGTGTTGTATACTCAAAGGAGTAGTTCTGCGAGATGTTTTCAAGTTGGTATAGGCTAGTTAAGCTAACGTAGGGTTGACATGTCCAGGGAGTCTGAGACATGAGAGATGTTTATAGTAGGTCGGCTGTTGTGGGGTTGGCCAACCCGAAATTGTCTAAACATGCAGAGCGGTGTGTACAGTGATCAATGCACGCTAGTAGGGCTGTGCACATGTGTGTGATTAACACGTGCCATGCCTGTTTATCCCAGTTAGCGTGCAAGTGAACCTGTGCCTAGGCAAGCAGTATAGTATCTGAAGCATGCAATGTAGTTGTTGCGTGTGCTGCTAGATTGATAGTATAATGCCGGGCGTGTTGTAGCTTGGTTTTTACAGCAGGAAGGCAGTCCAGTAGGTGGGTGAGTTTGCCATGCCAGCATTCTAGCAGTATTCTGCACGGATCAGAGACTTAGTAGGTCAAGTTGTACCATGGTTTATTGTCCTTCAACCCGTGGAGGTGGGTTGATAAACGGTAGATCCAACGTTGCTCTTTGCTGAGTAGGAACTTATCATTGTTCATATTGTTACATTCAAAGCTTTCCACTACTGTCCAGGACATATCGTTGGGAGTGTGTCCTTGTTGTAGGTAGTGGTCTGTTAGTCTGCTGATGTTCTTCTTACATCGGACTGTGCTGCGATGTTCCACGATTCTGGTTCGTACTTTGCGTGTCGTCATGCCTATGTAGCGGAGTCCGCATGGGCATACGATCAGATAGACTACATTTGCCATTTCAAACAAATAAGTTCCTACTCAGCAAAGAGCAACGTTGGATCTACCGTTTATCAACCCACCTCCACGGGTTGAACGACAATATACCATGGCACAACTTGACCTACTAAGTCTCTGAGCCGTGCAGAATACTGCTAGAATGCTGGCATGGCAACACTCACCCACCTACTGGACGGCCTTCCTGCTGTAAAAACCAAGCTACAACACGCCCGGCATTATACTATCAATCTAGCAGCACACGCAACAACTACATTGCATGCTTCAGATACTATACTGCATGCCTAGGCACAGGTTCACTTGCACGCTAACAGGGACAAACAGGCACGTCACGTGTTAATCACACACATGTGCACAGCCCTACTAGCGCGCATTGATCACTGTACACACCGCGCTGCATGTTTAGACAATTTTGGGTTGGCCAACCCCACAACAGCCGACCTACTATAAACATCTCTCATGTCTCAGACTCCCTGGACATGTCAACCCTACGTTAGCTTAACTAGCCTATACCAACTTGAAAACATCTTGCAGAACTACTCCTTTGAGTATACAACACACCAAGCGCTTTAACTACAGGACTCGGGCAGCGGTCCCTGTTAAACACACCTAGACCGCATGCCTTAGTCACACACACAGCATTTTTTTTACTGATAAATTTGACATCGAGATCCGAAACTTTGATTGCGTATTTATTTTGTTTGCACACATGACTGACACACCCCCCAGTCACGTCATGTAATACCCATCATAAGACTTGGGCTACGGCTCCTGTTTACACGCCACATATCCAGACCGCATGCCCATGTCAACATGACTGGCCTTTTGTAATATTCACCAGGTCATAACTGCATCGCGACTCTGCACAATTGATTGCGTATTTACATTTCTTGCAGTAATACCACGTGACGGAACACACCTCCGGGTCATGTCACATAGCCTCGCGAATGCCCGGCGAGGGCTCGTCTGTCTTCTATGTCTCTTGTTTCCTTTCACAGATGCTAGTCGCGCCCGATTCGAATCACCGGCACCTGTAGCCAGAGCGGCACCGGATGATATTTAAAGCCTACCTCGTCCGAGAACTCAGTAACGACGGAGATCCGAAGCAACCAAGTAGGTTATTACGAGGGTCCGGACCAGTGACAAAGTAAGTGGGGAATAATGGGGATCTCGAACCGCGATACCGCAGGGGGTCTTCTGGCCGAGTTCAGAAACAACACTACCTTTACCCTGCACGTGTCTTTTTGTACTTACCAGAACTCACCGCCAGACCCCGTTGCCGGATACTCATGAGGTTCACCTTGTCAATCACAAGAGTAAGGGCCCTACACTCAAGGGCATCACTTAGTAAATCTCATTGCGCCACCTGATTCCGCTATTGACTCTTCCACATAATAGCGCATAACTCGATAATTATCCAGTACCATCACCTCGATGCCGCACTTGCCGTTATTTTCCGATTACATCACGGACACCGCTGCAATTCTGTGCATGTTACAACAACTTGCATAATAGCTACTAAGTGTCAAATTTGTGTGTTTTTCTGTCTAGTTCTATATGTTATTTTTCTTCCCCCAGGTAGATCTCGGGAGGGCATTAACCCTCTACCTATAATGCACCTTAGCGAGTGCAGCACATAATTGGTCTTCCTTATTTAATTTGTTGACCATTCACTTTATGCACATAGGTCCTGAAGAAAGCCAGAGTAGTTTCAAGGCCTGGCTGAAACATGCCGACCACAATGGATGTAGGAGACCATTACTAACTCCAGATACATCCGCCTTGTTTTTATTACTGCCAAAGGCCCACTTATTAAATAACCCCGTGGGTAAAGGGACCCGAGGACAGTTTTTAACTCACACTCTCACACAATCACAGCACACTCACTCCTCAAAAACCCGCTCCGCTGTAAACAGGCATCGTAGCACACCCGGGGCACGCTCGTTGCCACCGGTTGGGGCCCGATGATGAAGCATGCCACCAACCAGGTTGGTGGGTGAGGCCTTTCATAAGAAAAAGTCTTTCTTTCCCAGACAAACCACTCAGCTCTTAAACATTAACTTTGACAGGTGTCATACCTGAATCAAAGGTCACTGACTCTTCTTCCTCTGGAGAATACACATCACCAGACCATGACTAGGGCCTAATTTCTGCCTGTGGGAGAACAACATGGCACCTACCGATTCCTCAGTGCTGCCTAGATACTGTGTTTTCTCTCTCTACTGTTTGGGGAATCTCACTTCCCACTGTGGCCTCACTACACCCAGGAGCAGGGTCCAGTAGCCTAAGCTCCCTCCTTCCTTATACTGCACTGTCACCATCATGAAGTCTTGTGGGAAGGGTTGTTATTGGCCCTCACAACCCTCAGGTGAGAGGGACAAGCAACTTCCATCTCATGCTTTGGTCACTGCATCCTGAAAATGTAATCACAGTCCCTACAAAGGACCTTTGACCCTCAACAACAGCACTCTGGCGAGGGTCTGTTGCTGCCACCACCCTTTCAGGATGACTGGACTCCCTGTGGGAAGAACAGCCCACTAAGTTTCTGAGGTACCCCTCCAGTCCATTATTCACCCCAGGGCTCTTGGTATTGTTCTTTTCAGATACCAGAGTCCAATACCTCAACCTCAGCAGTCAGGGTAAATTCATCCATCACCACTGGTTGTGTCAGGAGGACTCACAAACCCTAGGTATCCCAACTTATTGGAGGCACCCTGGGAAATTGGCCCACCTGTCCTCCATGAGAACAAGAGCACTCCCAAAACTCTGACAACTCTCCCATCTCTATGCAGTCAACTGCAGACCTCTAACAGCACTACATATCACTCTTTCAAGTTTAATACAACACCTTGTAAATACACACTGCTACCTTCACTCTCCTCCAGCTCAGGAGCTGAACAGTTCCGCCTGTGTCTGCAATCCAGGACTTCTGAGAGTTGTTCAAGTTTCTCTGCCTCAAGGAAGGCACACCTATAGTGCAATAGGCAGGGCTCTGTGTAGTAATAAAAATTATGCTCTTGCATTGTTTTACGTAAGTTAGCATTTGCAGCGCCATTTTGTGTACAGGCGTCATTTTGTATCATGGTCAAAACTAATTCTTTGCTATTTCCAAGAAACGGCCTTCTCTAGGTTATGTTTCTTCGGAGCTGAGTTCTGCCACACTAATGAATGCACTAAGGACCCCTGACCTTGACTGGTAGGTCGCTCCCCCACCACACAGCTCCGTCTGTGTGCGCTGCTGCTGCCCCTGATTGTGCTCGTTTTTTTCCTTTCTGTGCCCCCTTGCTGCCCCTGATTGTGATCGTTTTTCCTTTCTGTGCCCCTTGCTGCCCCTGATTGTGATCGCTTTTTCCTTTCTGTGCCCCCTTGCTGCCCCTGATTGTGATCGTTTTTCCTTTCTGTGCCCCCTTGCTGCCCCTGATTGTGATCGTTTTTCCTTTCTGTGCCCCCTTGCTGCCCCTGATTGTGATCGTTTTTTCCTTTCTGTGCCCCCTTGCTGCCCCTGATTGTGATCGTTTTTCCTTTCTGTGCCCCCTTGCTGCCCCTGATTGTGATCGTTTTTCCTTTCTCTGCCTGTTTCCGCCGCTGCGCCCTGCGGCCCCACCCCCTCACTGCCCATTCGCTGCCCCATTCCCTGCTCCTCCCTCCCACCTCCCCATTTATGGCGGCCGCTGTGCGCGCGCAGCGGGCGCGCCTAAGGCAAGCCCGTCTGCGCCCGGTCCGCGCCGTGGCCGCGCCCAGCGCCAGACCCCTGGTTCGGGCATCCCCGCGCCCGCCACATCAACAGACGCCGATACGACGCCAGCACCCTCCACGCACTCAACCCCGGAAAAGATCACGCCTGCTACCAGGCCACCCCGAAGCGCACCCAAGGGCTCCTTCACCTGCCGGAACTGCAGCTTCGCCAGCACCCGCCCCGCCAAACCACCGCCCAGGAAAGAACCCAACTACCTCAGATGCATCCTCCTCAACACCCACTCCGCCCGCAAACACGCCATCGAACTCTGGGACCTTCTCGACTCAACCTCCCCAGACGTCGCATTCCTGACGGAGACCTGGCTGAATCCCGCTTCAGCCCCCGACATCGCCATTGCCATCCCGGACGGATACAAGATCACCCGCAGGGACCGCACCAACGGAGTCGGGAGGAGGCATCGCCATCGTCCACAGGAACACCCTCAGAGTCTCAACCAACACCGACGACACCCTCAGCACCGCCGAACACATGCACTTCCAGATCCACACCGATCCCAACACCACCCTCAGAGGAACCCTCATCTACAGACCCCCGGAGCCCGACCACAGTTCAGCGATTCCATCGCTGACTTCGTCAGCACACACGCCATCGCCTCCACGGACTACATCCTCCTCGGGGACCTGAACTTCCACCTCGAGAACAACAAGGACACCAACTCCACCACCCTGATCGACAACCTCGCCACCCTCGGACTCAGACAGCTCGTGACTACACCCACCCACGCCTCCGGCCACACGCTAGACTCCATCTTTTCCGCAAGCCCACACGTCTCCTTCAACCACACCTCCGAACCCCACTGGACTGACCACCACTGCATCCACTTCACCTACAGGAAGCCCACCACGCACCATCGCACCGAACAAATGCCTCGCCGCTGCTGGAGCAGAGTCACGGAAGACCAGCTAACCACAACCCTCGCACTGAGCCCACCCGCCGAACCCTCCGACCCCGACACCGCCGCCCCCAACCTCAGACAGTGGATCGACGACTGCGCCAACACCCTTGCCCCGCTCAAGAATCCGCCCAACAGCCACACCAGCAAGAAAGCCACCTGGTTCACCGTAGACCTCCAGGCCTCCAAACGAACATGCCGAAACTGGAGAAGATCTGGCTCCACGAACGGACAGCGGACAGCTACGCCGCCCACAAGAGCGCCACCCGCAATCACCATCACCTCATCAGATCCGCCAAAAGGGCCTCACTCAAAGACCGCCTAGACAACAACGCAAACAACAGCAAAGAGCTCTTCAACATCGTGAAGGAACTCTCCAACCCCAGCTCCAACACCAACGACATCCAGCCGCCGCAAGACCTGTGCGACTCACTGGCCACCTCCTTCCACCGCAAAATCGCCGACATCCACGACAGCTTCAACACCACGACCGCCCCGGCAACCACCGAGACCACTGCCCCCACAACCACCAACCGCCTGCTCTCCTGGACCAACATCAACGACGAGGACACCAGCGAGATCATGAACACCATCCACTCCGGTTCACCGCTAGACCCGTGCCCTCACCACATCTTCAACAAAGCCAGTACAGCCATCGCGCCCCATCTCCGGAAAATAATCAACATCTCCTTCGAGACAGCAACCTTCCCGGAAAGCTGGAAGCACGCCGAGATCACCGCCTTACTCAAGAAACCCAAGGCAGACCCCAAGGACCTCAAGAACTTCCGACCCATCTCTCTGCTCCCGTTCCCCGCGAAGGTCACCGAGAAAATCGTCAACAAACAACTGACCCTCTACCTCGAGGAGAACAACATCCTGGACCCTTCCCAGTCCGGCTTCCGCAGCAACCACAGCACTGAAACCGCCCTCATCGCCGCCACCGATGACATCAGGACCCTGCTAGACAACGGAGAAACAGCAGCCCTCATCCTCCTGGACCTATCAGCCGCCTTCGACACGGTCTGCCACCACACACTACGAACACGCCTTCACGACGCCGGGATCCAAGAGAAGGCCCTGGACTGGACCACATCCTTCCTTTCCGGCAGAACACAAAGCGTCCGCCTCGCCCCTTCCGATCCAAGGCCACCAAGATCATCTGCGGCGTACCCCAAGGCTCCTCCCTCAGCCCAACGCTGTTCAACATCTACATGGCACCCCTCGCCCATGTCGCCCGACAGCACAACCTCAACATCATCTCCTACGCCGACGACACCCAGCTGATCCTCTCCCTCACCAAAGACCCTCACACCGCCAAAGCCCACCTCCACGAAGGAATGAAGGCTGTCGCCGAATGGATGAGGACCAGCCGCCTGAAGCTGAACTCGGACAAGACGGAGGTCCTCATCCTTGGTTCCAACCCTTCAGCCTGGGACGACTCCTGGTGGCCAACATCACTGGGAACAGCCCCGCCACCCACCGACCACGTACGCAACCTAGGGGTCATCCTCGACCCCACCCTCTCCATGACTAAGCAGGTCAACGCCGTTTCCTCATCCTGCTTCAACATCCTCCGAATGCTCCGCAGGATCTTCAAGTGGATCCCCACCGAAACAAGAAAAACAGTCACCCAGGCCCTCGTCACCAGCAGGCTGGACTACGGAAACGCCCTCTACGTAGGAACGACGGCTAAGCTCCTGAGACGGCTGCAACGCATCCAGAACGCCTCTGCACGTCTTATCCTCGACATCCCCCGACGCAGCCACATCACACTCCACCTGAGAGACCTGCACTGGCTCCCTGTCAACAAGAGGATAACCTTCAAGCTCCTCACCCACGCACACAAAGCACTCCACAACTCCGGACCAGTCTACCTCAACAGACGACTCAGCTTCTACACCCCCACCCGCCAGCTCCGCTCGACCAGCCTCGCCTCGCCACAGTCCCCCGCATCCGGAAAACGACCGCCGGCGGCAGATCCTTCTCCCACCTCGCCGCCAAGACCTGGAACACCCTCCCCACCAACCTCCGACAGACCCAAGACCTACTGGCCTTCAGAAGACTCCTCAAGACCTGGCTCTTCGATCAGTAGCAGCACCACCCCCTCTTCCCCCAGCGCCTTGAGACCCTCGCGGGTATGTAGTGCGCTTTATAAGTGACATGATTGATTGATTGATTGACTGTTCTTATTAGCGTATACCTTTCCTTTAGATGTAAGCCTTTTCCCACTTGTCTAGTGGTGGGCACAGGTGGAATGACCTTGACTGGTAGATAATGTGTGCCCGGCTTTATAACTGAACTTACTCCTTTGTAATTTACTGTCCAGCTGCGTCTCTCTGGAAAATTCCATGATGGGCGTGTTTTCGTTTTTTCTGAAATGTACATAATGTATCGTTATACTTGCTGATGTCAGTCCCTCTGCATCACTCCTTAGCGGCTGGGCAGATTGGGCTCCGCTCTGAGTGTACTCTGAATAAACTATTATTGGTTTGTATTCTCTACTGTCTGACCGACTCTTCATTTTAGTGGAAGGCTGAGAGGTGGTCATTGGTGACCCGAGTGACTCGAATCGGGCCACTTCCTTTAGTTGGCGCCCGAACAGGGACTCCTTCGGGTGAGTGACCCATCACCTTCCGAGGATGGGGGAGGGGGGCTCGAGGCTATAGTCAGGTCGGATGGACAAATCAGGGATCCCTGCACGAAGAGTTTCTGGTACTCTGTCTGACCGGATGGTGCCTCGCCCAGTGGTCGTCTCGACTGGAGTCCTGAACGGTGAAACCCTTGGATCTGACTGTTTGGTCTGAAGAGCCGGCAGTGGAGAATACATTCGTTTGACCTGCATATATCAGGAGAGTTTGTTCTGGTTCTTTGTGGATATGGTACCATTTTTGGTTTGTATTTGGTACGGTCTAAGGACAGTCTTTGGATAAATAGTATTTGCATTTGTTTGTTTGGCATAAAATAGTGGATGTTTGAAAATGCCTAGTGTCAGCAAGTTGATTTTTTTGTGCTGTCGCTGTAGTTCTGCAGATGTTCGATTGGAAGAAGCTCAGCCGGCGCCTCCAGAAGGCACTCCCAATTTTGATATGTATGTGAAGCATGGTCTTGGGCCTATTATGTTTAGTACATTATGGCACAAATATACGAGGGACAATGCCGAGTTGCAGTGGCCATTGACGGGCACTTTTGATGAACAGAAGATTGAGTATTTACAAGAACAGTTGTTCAAGAAAAGAAGCAGGCAGTCTATGTTTGATTCCCTCAGAACGTGGGAGAAAGTAGCTAAGCAGAGACAAATGAAGGCAGAGAAGGAGGCCCGGAAAGGGAGAATGCAGACGTTGACTCAGAAGGCTGTAGCATATGACAGGGAAAAACAGGAGAAGGGTATTGAATGTGAAGAAAGAAGGTTTCGATTACATATTGACAAATCGTATGAGGCTCAGGAGGAAGATGATACTTTTGTGGAAGAATTGTTGGATGCCCGACCCCACCGCCATATGCTCCGCAGAGAATATATCCTACTGTCCCGGTCCCCACACAGCCGCCCGTAACAGTTACGTCTATTGCCTCTGTCCCTGCGTCCACCGTTGTTATGTCAACGAATAACTGTGACTTCGGCTCCTCCTCCCCCTTCTTCCTCTGTTTCTTTGCCGTCTGTGGCAACAGTGACTGCTAGTACTCCTGATGGACCTGTTGTCTCAGCATCCCTTTCGCCAGCTCTTTCCCCCGTGACACAACTCTTAGCGACGATAGTGCCTGTTACTACTGTTGCCTCTCCCACTCAGTTTTTTCATCCACCGACATTAGTAAGTAGTGGGACACCGGTGCGTGGATGTGAAGATAGGGATTGGACGAATTTCAAGGAGCGTATGGGACCGTTAGTGCGGTCTGATGTGGGAGATGAAGAGAAAAGAGTAGTAGCCAATCAGGCTGCACGGGTGGGCCCGTAATCCTATTTATAGTGTATAGGATGTTTGGGCGACTATGAGAGATTTTGAGACCTTTTTACAGCAGCATGCCCTTAAACATATGTGCGCCACTTTAATTGGTATTTGGCAACAGTGCTTTAAAGCGGAAGCACCTCAAATTTTATATGACATAAGAGATAAAGTGTATATTAGTGAATTGGGGCCAGAACAAGTCTTCGCTAATGTCACGACAATAATAGCCTATAGGGGAAGATAGCATGAGAAAAGACCCAGGTCAGTATCTCAGTTTCCGATGAGAGAGGTTCATCCTATATATCACCCAGAGATACCAGAGTTAATGGATGGGCGAGGTAATGTTACTCGAGCGGTAGTGGCGGCCCGGTTTCAAGAACAATGGCTTTATACTCCGTGGAAGAGGAGTGACGTCTTATCTCTTAAGACTCATTTGCCTGACCCTAAAAAAGAATCCTACTGCTTATTATAAAGAATTGACTGAAGCTGCCTCCTCAACGGTAATGACTCTTGCTGACTTTGAAATGTTTTTCGGTCTTCTTGTTCTGGTTGATATTTGGAGGCAGGTCCATACTCAAGATCATGTTCTAGAGTTAGGTGGTACTTGGGATCAAATAAAGGCATGGGACCAGGAACGGAAGCCAGGTGATAAACCTCGGGCAGAGATACTTGCTCTGCCAAGCAGCATCATTACATACATGCATTCTCTTATTCCACCGAGAAAAGTGGACTGGGATAAGTTGTCAGCTTGTCGGCAAAAGAAAGATGAAAGTGCGTCTGATTTTTTCACTCGGTTTGAAGGTACATTTTTGGATTACAGTGGGCAGGATTTGTCTACGGAGGGAGGTGTTTGGTTGTTTGTTAACAGATTTGTTTCTAATTTGCCTCCTGAAATTGCGACTCGATTGCAGGCTTCCGAAAGTACTTGGTCTACCTCTTCTCCTTCTGTTATTTTGAATATGGCACAATATTATGAGCACAGGGATAGTGAGGAAAAAGAGAGGACAGAGAAGAGGAATAAGGATTTAAAAATTAAGGTGTTGTTGCAGCAGGCTTTTAGAGAAAATGGGAGAGGACGCGGTGGTCCTGCCCGGCAGCTTCCATGTACTAGTAGGGAGACAACAACTTCGCCTTTGGGCCCAAATCAGTGTGCGTACTGTAAAGAGGAGTGACACTGGCGTAGTGAGTGTCCTGTGCTTTTGCAGAAGGTAGCAGTCCTGACGGGACGGGGTTCTCGTGGAAGAGGTCGTGGAACTGTTGAGACAGATAGGGCTCAGAATGCTGTAGCCTCACAGGGTCGTTCTGATAATAATTATTTTGATGACCCTTGTTAGGGGCAGTACTATCACAACGATTATGATGTGGAGGAAGTAACAGGGATGTCCGATAGCTAGGACAGCCAGGGACAGAGTGGGGGACCAGTTCCGATACCTGTAGACCAGCGTTGTCCTTATGTGACAACAGAATTGCAAGGTTCAGCTAAGGAATCTTTGGTGGACACCTTTGGTGGACACAGGTGCGACAAAAAGTTCTGTTTCCCGAAAAATGGTCCCTGGGGCAGCTCTGTCTGGCCATAATAATGTGTCGGCAGGTTTTTCTGGTGTACCGGTTGTAAGCCCCATTTCAAAGCCCCTTGCGTTGACTGTTGGTCCCTTTACTGTGGATTCACCATTTTTATTGACATCTGCGAGTGTGAATGGTACTTTATTTGATTAAAAATATAATCATAAAAGCAAGACATACATACCATACGTATACAAAACTGAGAGATTAAAATGACCAAAATGTAATAGGACTACGTGTTTTAAAACCAGATAGCAGCAGAATATCATTAAAAACAATTAATAGTGTTGATGTTGCTGCTCAAAACTACAAATAAGACACTGAGTTGCAGAGAGACCCAAAATATAAAAACAGTTCAGTGAAGCAACTGTCTGTTGTCGATAGTCAGTATTGAGTCGTCGGGATAGCGTTCCGTAGTATTGCAGGGGCAGAGAACACAGGTTATACTGAAATAGAGCTTCATGGATTTGCTATTGTTTTAGTCACCTGTGCACTTCCTCGAGATTGTTGCCAGGCCTGCAGTTTGCTGATTGAGTTTGCGATATGCACGGTGAATAAAGATTGTGAGGCTTATGTTTAAAGCTGTGTTCTCTGGGTTCAATGCCGCGATAATTGCCTGCCTACAGGACCAGACTCCCAATCTGTTCCACTCTGGCCTCAGTTTTAGTCTGCGCTGGGCCAGCAATGCAGGGCAGAGGCATACAACATGCTCCAGAGACTCCACCAAGACCCCGCAGCCCCTGCACTGTAGGTCATCTGATGTACAACGCCAAAGAGGTAAATGTTTCAGAAAGTGCCATTCCCCCAATCTAAGTGCCATAAACCGCAGTTTTAAGTACAGGGGGTATGTGCAGGGCAGGTATGATGGAAGAGAAGCCAGCTGGTAAGAGTTAATTACTGCCCATGCATGCTTGCGTTTGGCGAAAAAAGCTTTGTCGGTATTATGAGACCACATACGGATGCGCTTCTTGATACTAGTTTTGAAGACTATGTTACTAGGGTTAAGATTCCAGAGATCGCTTGCTGATAGTTGCTGTACGCATTCATGGAAGAACTGACTGTAGGACCCACCTGGGTTATTAAGGCTAATATCTGACCACAACAGTGACTCAAGCGACCCAGCTCCGGCCTGCCTTAACTTATGGCACAGATTTAAATAAGCACCTGCGCCTGAGATTTCGTAATTTAAAAGACCCAATTCTAATCGTATCTGTGCAGTAGAAGCGGATTTTGGCATATGAAAGACTCTTTTATAGATCTTAGTCACGTGTTGGTTTAATGTTGCACTCAGTTTGCCCCGAGAAATTTCAATGCCATATGACAACGTGGGGCCAATTTTGGCTTTCATGACTTCCAACATTGGAGTTAAGCTCGGGCCCGTCAATTTTTAAAAAAGGTTTGAAAAATTCACTTGGAGAGCCATGGCTTTGTTTGAGATGTTGCTGCGATGTTTGGCAAGGGTGACCCTGGAGTCGAAATTAACCCCCAGGTATTTGTAGGATTTTCCTACTACAAGTCCAGAGTTGTTATACGTCCAGCCACCACCTCCATAGTGTTTTCTGCCGAATATGACTACTTGGGTTTTCTTTAAGTTAACCTCTAGGTTGTTCGTAATGGTATAACTATGTAGTTTATTTAACAGTCGTGCAGCCCTACTCGAGTGAGACTGAAGAGGACAAGGTCGTCGGCATACAGAAGGTTGCTTAACTGGACACCACCAATCTTAGGGGGATGGCTATTTATTGCATCTAGTTCCGCTGAAAGGTCAGCAATGAACAAGTTAAAGAGCAATGGAGCTAGCACACATCCCTGTTTGACTCCTCTTGTCGTCGTGATTTTTCGAGACAGATGTGAGCCGGTGCCAAGCTTAACTTGTATCCAGGTGTTAGTATGTAATTGAACAATTGACATCTAATTGTTGTGAAAATTTGATGGGTCTGGATTTGTTGAAGAAGTTACATGCTACTATTTATTGTTCCCCGGCGGGTGTTTATATGACAATGGGCCCGATGTAGTGCATCCTAAGCAGTGCTTGTCCACAGATGCACATCTTCCTGATGAGTTTGCTGATGTGCCACCCACTTTGTGGGCGACAGGTGATACAGATGTGGGACTACTTCAGGTACCTCCAGTTTCGATACAGGTTAAGGATGGTGCTATTTTGCCTTGTATCCCTCAGTACAAAATACCACAGGGAGGAGAGAGAGCCCTATTGCAAATTATTCAGGATTTGATTAAGAAGGTAGTGGCTGAAGAGACGACTGAAAATGCTTGTAATAGCCCTATTCTTCCAATTCTTAAACAGACTCCCTCCAGTGATGCCATATATCGTTTCGTGATTGATTTACGTGAAGTTAATAAAATAGTGGTTCCCCAGTTCCCAGTGGTCCCTTACATCACTACCCTTTTGACAATGGTTCCATCTACTGCTAAATTCTTTTCTGTTATTGATTTAAAAAACGCATTCTTCAGTATTCCTATTCATCCAGATAGTAGGTACTTGTTTGGTTTTACCCTAGCTGGTAGGAGCTTTAGATTCTGTCGAGCTCCTCAGGGCTATACAGAAAGTCCAAGTATTATATAGCCAAGCATTAAAGAGTCAATTGGATTCCCTTTCGCTTCCCTCAGGTAATGTATTGGTGCAGTATGTTGATGACTTGCTCATCGCTTCTGACACGGAACAAGGTTGCAAAGACAGTAAAGTTAAATTGTTGTTGCATTTTGCCCAGCATGGTCATAAGGTGTCTCTTTCTAAATTTCAATATTGTCGACAGGAGGTCACCTATTTAGGTCACCTACTGTCGAAGGAGGGTAGGAGATTGACCCCAGAGCGCATCAGTACCATTGTTAAAATGCCCGTTCCACAAACTCAGAAAGATGTGCGCGCTTTTATAGGTATCACTTCCTACTGTCGGCAGTGAATACCTAACTACTTGTTACTAATAAAACCTCTGCTCTCACTAACACTAAAAGATGTGCATGAGCCTCTGCCTTGGACGCCTGAATGTCAGCAGTCTTTTGAGCAATTGAAAACTGCGCTTTGTTTGACTCCAGTACTTGGCACCCCACACTACACTAAACTGTTTGTGTTGTACGTCCATGAGATGGCCGGTTATGCGCTTTCTGTTTTAACACAACAATATGGAGATAAGCAACGGCCGTGTGCTTATTTCTATGCTGTCCTTGACCCTGTTGCACGAGCCGTCCCGAGCTGTCTAAGAGCAGTCGCGGCTGTGGCAGTCTTGATAAGACAATCGGCTGGGCTCGTACTTGATACTGACCTCACAGTCATGGTACCCCATGCTGTGGATACTCTTTTAAATGAGACTAAGACACAACACCTCACCAGTGCACGTCTGACGGGCTATACATTAACATTGTTTGCAAAACACATCACGATCAAAAGATGTGCTACTCTGAATCCAGCCACGTTACTGCCCCTCCCTTCTGAGAATGATGAGATTGATAAACATAACTGTATCTTCCGCACGGAAAAAGAGACGAAAGGACGGGTAGACTTGACTGATGTTCCCTTATCTGACCAACAAGGGGAACTATATGTCGATGGCTCTTGTTTTAAATTACCAGATGGCACTACAACTGCTGCGTATGGTGTCACCATGCTGCGTACAGTAGTTGAGACATCACGAGTTCCCTATCAGTCAGCCCAAGCTGCCGAGCTTGTTGCCCTAATACGAGCTTGTGAATTAAGTGAGGGACTGGTTGTCAATAATTATACTGATAGCCAGTACGCCTTTTGAGTCGCCCATAACTTTGGGCGACTCTGGGCTTATAGAGGGTTTCTTACTTCACATGGCACTAGGATCCAGCATGGGCACCTTATATTGAGGCTTTTGTCTGCTTTGACACTCCCTAAGAAATTGGCCATAGTAAAGTGTAGTGCCCACCGAAAAGTCACTGATGATGTAGGTAGGGGAAATGCTTTTGCAGATCAGCCAGCTAAGGAAACAGCCCAGACTAAAATGAGAAGAATGTTCATAGCAGGTCCCGCTAGGTGGGTGCCTGAAGTCACCATGTTTGAGGATACACTTGAGAACGTGAAAGAGATACAAAGTCAAGCTACAATAGAAGAGTTAGCAGTGTGGCAAGAAAGTACAGCACAATTGAATGATGAGGGATGTTGGATTGATAAGTCAGGGAAGCAGAGATGGATGTTGCCAGATGCATATGTTCTCCCTGTGGTTAGGATGGCTCATGGCCCAGCCCATATCAGTGCAAAGGGTATTTGCAAGCTGTTAGACCCCGTATGGCAGAATGAGAACATTGCAAAGAAGGCTGCACATTTAGTGAAGTATTGCATGGTGTGCATGATGCATAATCCTGGGAAGGGTACTCCTACACCTCCTGGTAATTTTGCACCACCCACTTTCCCTTTCAAAGTCCTTCAAATGGACTATATCGAGCTGGAAAGATGCAACAATTTGAAGTATGTTCTGGTGGTTGTCTATGTATTCAGTAAATGGGTTGAAGCTTATCCCACTAAAGATAATACAGCCATTTTGACTGCAAAGGTACTCCTGAACGAGTTCTTTCCTCATGCCCCGTTTGATTTGGAGTGATAACGGAAGTCATTTCAATGCCCAGGTGATTCAGCTGATTTGTGATGGGTTGCATATAAAACAGAAGTTTCATGCTTCCAATCACCCACAGTCAGCAGGTTTCATTAAGAAGTACAATGGTACTCTCAAACTGAAATTGGCAAAGATTCAGAAGACAACAGGGTTACAGTGGCTAGATGCTTTACCATTAGCTCTTTTGTCAACAAGAACAACAGCACATTCTAGGACAGGATTGTCACCGTACGAGGTTGTGTTTGGGTGCCCGGCAAATGTCTGGGGCGTCCCGCACCCTCGGCGGTTCTCTGACATTGAGTACCCATTGTTTATCGACTACCTTTGCCAGCTAACTGAAAACTTGCGTTCCATTCATCAACAGGTCCGGGAAGCCCTGCCAGCTACACCAGAGGGGCCCGGACACAACATTCAGCCGGGGACTACATCCTCATAAGGAATTTCCAGTGGAAGAAGAGTTTGGAACCGCGTTGGAAAGGGCCTGTGCAGGTCCTTTTGGCTACACGCACGGCTATCAAAGTCGCTGGCCAAAAGAATTAGGTGCATGGCACTGATTGCAAGAGGGTGCCCCTGCCTTTGCCTTATGACCAATGGATCAAAGATTGCGTAGGGGACACTGAGTGCGAGACGGTGCCTCAGTTTGTCCCCTTTAGTGACGCCAGGCTGACCTGGACAAAAACGGATGAGGAGAATGATGAAGTGCTGAATGCAGCAGTTCCACCAGAGATATGAGCTATCCAGGAGCCCCTGTTCATTGATCCATCTGTGCCTGGAGTCACCAGGTACAATCTGCATCCTCGGCTGAGGAACAGTGCACCAAAAGAGAAGTCAGATTAGTCAGGGATGGACTGTGTAAGTTAGGGTGTACTTTGCTATAGTACCAACAGAGTTAGTTTAGGGAGATGTGAGATTTGTGCACTGTTTGAACATTGGACAGGATAGATTGAACATATCCCCTTGGGGGTACATTATCCTGATCGTAGTGGGATATATCAAGAGCTTAGGACAGAGCAAGCTCCACCGCCGGTGCTCAAGAGCGCCAACGTTTGATGGACAATAGGAGCCTGTACCAGTGAGGCTCTGACGGACACTGGGAACTTGTATACTTCTCTTGCTGGCAATTTGCCCCCTTTATCATTTGCTATGCACCCTTTTGGCAGAATGGTTACCGACGAAGAGCAGCCAGTAATTCCCCTTGTTCATATACGTAAATTTTGGTCTACCAAACAAAAAATACTATGTGCTATTCTTGTGTTACTATTGTTGTTGATTTTGGGGGAGTGTCCGGGTTTTGGAATGTGATCAGAATGCACCGTCATGTACTAAACACAAGGTTGTTTCTCAAGTTCGTACGAAAAGGACAGCCCCAAGTAATGTGTTTTTGGACACAAATAAACGTTTTTTTGGACAAGGTACTGCTTGCAATCCTACTGAGTCTGTTACTAGCTTATGGACTGCATATCCATTGTCCCTTGTTAATTATACTTATACTCGGCCCCCTGATTTTGTAGAAGTACAAGGATTATTTGGATTTGGATATCCAGGCTCATGTCTATATCATCGAAAGCCACGAGGCACAGGTTATCCAGGATGTAACAACAACCCTTATTGTGATAATTTCTATATGGAGAAACAGAATGTCACACTGGTGGGTTTGCAGTACAAAGAATTGACAGTTCCCCGAGAGGCTGGTTATTACCCTACATGTTGCCCAATTGTCAATTATACTGACCTAATTTTGTATGCTAACTGCTCAGGGATAATTCTGCGTAAGGGCACGTACTCTATGGTAGATCCAAAGGATCCTCGTACTGTAGGATGGAATTCTAGGTATGCTGCTTTAGATTATGATAGGCCCATTTATGCACACCCAGGGTTTTTCTTTCTGTCTAATGGGACTTATTCCAATATGCATAATGGCACAGATGATGTGGCCCTTGGGATGGTGTTGCCTCTAGGTGTGCCTTGCAAACATGCGAAGCCTAAGGTCAGATGGGTGAAAAGAACACTGACAAAGGAATTTTGCGAAGGGGTGACAGACCTTGAAGTCAATAATTATAGTAATGGTATCACCTTTGGATATATTCTTTCCTCTATTATTACTTTTGGTGGTACTGCTATGGCCAGGGGTGAAAAATCTAGAGAATATTTCGGATGTAAATTGCAGATACTGTCCAACTCCACAGTAGCAGCTTTGCGTGACATCACCACCCAATTAGAAAGTATGCGGATATATTCAGAGCAAACCAGATATGCTGTTGACTTCATCCTAGCTAAGAGCAGTGGTTTGTGCACGGTAGTAGGAGACCAGTGTGTAGTTGGGATCACTAATATGGAAAAGAATATAACCCAACACATTTTAGACATTTTGGAAAATGTTAAGGGAATGGAGAGTGGAAGTTGGAGTTGGTCCCTCTTTGGTGGATGCAGTTGGATCCTTGAAAAGGTGATCTATTTTATTGAAATTCTGATTGCTTGCTGTGTTCTGGTGCAGTGTCTCCCCTTATGTTGCTCTTATTTCACTACCCTTCTCGCCCCTAAGAGAATATCGATCCATGATACCAATGCAACAATTATGATTCAGAAAGAAGTGAATGATCTTATGCAGATAGATGAGGGTATTTTTGAGACTTTTTCCTCCTTACTGTTTCCCTCCCTGAAAGTGAAACAGAAAATATGGAATGCTCCTAAATCAATTTATCCATGTTTTATTGAATGATATGTCTTTTGTTATTATACATAAATTGCTTAGCTCATGCTAAAAGTAGGGTCTGTAGGAATAAAAATTATGCTCTTGCATTGTTTTACGTAAGTTAGCATTCGCTGCACCATTTTGTGTACAGGCGCCATTTTGTATCATGATCGAAACTAATTCTTCGCTTTTTCAGAGAAACGGCCTTCTCTAGGTTATGTTTCTTCGGAGCTGATTTCTGCCACACTAATGAATGCACTGTTCCTATTAGCGCATACCTTTCCTTTAGATGTAAGCCTTCTCCCACTTGTCTAGTGGCGGGCACAGGCGGAATGACCTTGACTGGTAGATAATGTGTGCCCGGCTTTAGAACCGAACTTACTCCTTTGTAATTTACTGTCCAGCTGCGTCTCTCTGGAAAATTCCATGGTGGGCGTGTTTTCGTTTTTTCTGAAATGTACATAATGTATCGTTATACTTGCTGATGTCAATCCCTCTGCAGCGCTCCTTAGCGGCTGGGCAGATTGGGCTCCACTCTGAGTGTACTCTGAATAAACTACTATTGGTTTGTATTCTCTACTGTCTGACCGACTCTTTATTTTAGTGAAAGCCTGAGAGGTGGTCAATGGTCATAGGTGACCCGAGTGACCCGAATCGGGCCACTTCCTTCCTTAATTTGCCAGGGCAGTGTCCTTTGCAGCCTGCACATCTGGCAACTCATAATGACAGATATAAACAGACTTGTCTAGGACATTGCCAGTATCCTGCTCAGGGGTCCCTTTCTCTAGAGAGGGCACCACCTGGCAAACCGTCTGTGCCACTATGGACTCCACCGACCTCCTATGCCTCCTCCTTCTCATAGGCTTCTGCCACGTGTCCACAGTCTGACCCCTTAGGACCTACCTGAGTGGCCATTTGACTGAGCACCTCTGTAGCCATCACCTCAGGGTATGACAACACAATGTCAAGGATGGCCTCCTCTGTTCTCAAGCAGTCACCTAACCTACAGTGAGTCTCAGGGTCTACCATTAACCCATCCCAGTAATTTAGAGAGTGCACCATCACCTCTGTAATCATTATAGGGCCAGTCATCAGCCCTCCTGGTGAAAGTAGAGCGCCTACAACCATCTCAAGCACACCTACCACTGCCTCAGGGACCATCGCTCTCTAGGCATCCCACTTACTTGGGTCTCCCCTGGACAAACCCTAGCTCCATCAACAGGCTCTTGGGGAACTATGGACCTGCTACATTTAATTCTGTGCTCACCAAAAACATTCTCAGGGCCTACCCCACCCTTCTGGAGGAAAACCCTAGGACTTCTTAGCCATCTTATTCTGTGGATGGGGTCTGTGCCTGTGTCAGGATCCCTGCCCTTAGCATGTGCGAAAGCTTCCACAATCGCCCACTCAGTCCTTTCAAACACGAAGCATGGCACTGCTCAGGACTTGCCTTCATGCCCTACATCCTGGTAGTTTCCTGGTTGAGGGTCTTCCTGCAGTAGAACCTCACATCTATTAAGCTAGACTATCCTCCCTGCCTGTACTTGCCTAAGATTCTCAAGCCCTTCAGCTACTCTTGGCGTGCCAGTGTACCCAGCAGGAATCAGTGGGACCACTCATAAGACACCCAGAGCAGGATCACTCCACAGAAGTCTAATAAACCTTTTTCTTCAGGGATAATTTTAGGGTAAATCTAATTACGTCAATGTAATTCACATAATTTTGGTAGGCTCTCTTAATGAAATTTAAATTTATTTACCGAGATTACGCCATTACGCCACATTGCGTAACAAGAATTTTGTTCAGGGAAAAGTCCTAACCTGAGAAGCACAGACTCAACCGACAAGTACGCGAGCAGCATTTTCCAAATACAAGTGACAGTTGTTTAACACGGACGGGCAACATGGATTTCAGTTTTTTTTTTTTACCTGAGTGGAGTGTTTAGGTAATGTTTTGAGTATGAAACTGCAGTTCTGAATGCGAACAGTAGTTCTTTTACTGCAGAAGCACAAAAATCTAATTTTCAAATGGATTTTTATCTGAGCAGCCCGTTTGGGCAATTTCTCTGGTGCAAACACTTTTTTAACAGGAAGAAAAGTGCCACAGAGACTGGGAGGATCCGGTACGTACAATAGCATGTCCTTCTTATCTTGAGGACTACTCTCTTGGCTTTGTTCAGCATTTGGTCATTTTGGACTTGTATTTTGGAGGAGAGTATCACTCTCTTTTTTGTGTGAAAAAATCAAGTAAGTTCAATGCAGTGTTTTGCAAAACGTTTGTTGGTTGAGGGAGGCGGGCATCACTATTTCTATTCCATTTTTTGTTTGTTTGTTGTTGGATGGCCTGGAGTTTGGAGTAGGGGCCCCTCTAAGATTACGTTTTTGTAAGGGATAATGTTTACACATTTTTTCAACAATTGAGGCCTGGGGTGAATATACGTTTCTCCCTATGGGCCCTGGAGAGACACTAGAAATTGATTAATTAATTAATTTATTTATTTATTCCACTTTTGCCTGCCTCCCATAGGATCCTTGTGAGCCCTGGAGGGACACCAGCAATTATTCAGTTAATTCATTTAATTTTTGCCTGCCTCTCAAAAGAATCCCATGGGCCCTGGAAAGATTCCATTTATTATTTAATTAATTTATTTCATTTTGGCCTCCCTCCCTTTGCTTCCCATGGGGTCTTCATGGTCCCTGGCGGGAAACCAGCATACCAGCACTTATTTAAATAATTTATTCAATTTTAGGAATATATACTGTTAGTTCGCATGCATTACATCGCATGCTTTTACAACGCAGTCGTTACAACGACCACGTTGTTACAACTCGAGCCATTACATCGCAAGTCGTTTCAACGACTTGCTGTAGGGGGCGCGCTGGACTTAGGAATAGTATCATTTACTATTCCTATTCCAGTTTGCGCAACAGCAGGAAAGGTGTTGGATTGTAAATCCAACACCAGTGTGCCCCCTACAGCAAGTCTTTAAAACGACTTGCGATGTAATGGCTCGTGTTGTAACAAAGCGGTCGTTGTAACAACCACGTTGTAAAAGCATGCGATGTAACGCATGCAATGTTATGGCTGTTTCACAATTTTAGCCAGCCTCTCAAAACAGTCACATCATCCCTAGTGGGACACCAAATTAGGTTTATTAGTCAAATGTCTAGCAAAAAAGTGTAAGCTTATCAATAGGTTACTCTATTGTAAATCATTTTTAGATGATGAGGGTGACTTGACTAGATTGTCCAAATCTCACTGATTTCCTGCTTCATTTTTATTGCCTGGATGGGCACAAGACATCACGCACAATACTGAGAGTAAGTCCGTTTTTATATAGCGCAGCTACTCACCCTTGCGGGTCTCAAGGAGCTGGGGGCCGGAGTGGAAATTAAGTGAGCTATTGCCCAGAGTCACATGGTGCTGAGCTGCCGCCGGAGCCGGGGATCAAACCGTGAACCCTGTGCTCCGAAGTCAGCTGCCCTGGCCGCTGCACCACACCTCTCCACTCAGAGTGAGAGATGTCTACGAATTAGCTGGCAGTGACACCAGAGTCCTCTGCTAAGTGTTTCTGCTTGTGATAACTGTTAACTCATACAAAAAGTATGTGCAAGGTAGGAAGTTCTTGCCAAGAAAGTGACCAGTGAGAAGTCTGTTGCCAGTGCTGCCACTGGCATCAAGCCATCCTCATTTTTTTATAAATGTGACACACCTGCTGTATCCTTTTCTGGACAGAAAGAGGCTGGAGGGAGGAGGATCACTCCTAAATTAACAGAACCACAATGAAAACCAAAGTCTCAATGTCTCTCAGCACTGAAGTGACTGAAGTCATGGAGAGCAGTGAGTCTGAAATCAATTTGTACCAGCAGCAAACCGAATCTTCACAGGAAACTCAACAACAGGAACCACAGTAATCAACGCCTGACCTTCCAGAAGTTGGAGCAGAGCAGGAAGTTAAAATTGCTGCAGAAGCAGGATGTTGTTGTGCCTGTTCTTCCTTTGGACACATCAGCTTCACGATCCCCAGCAAGTAAAAGAAAGAGCACTCCCCCATCTTCTCCAAGCCCCCCTTCCGATGATCTTGACATGGATTGGAACCCAAACAAGACTCACCATGAGAGACAAGGGAAAAGGAAGGTTCCCTAAAGCCCTGGAAGTGAGGAAGCTGATAAGGAGCCAGTGATTGTTAATGTGGAAAGTGGCATAAAGGAATTGCAGTTCACCTCTATTCAACCTGCTTTGAGTAATCTATTTCCACCAACATCATCTAATTCCAACAACATCGCCTGCTTCCATCTTTTAAGAAGCTTACAAACATCTGCAGCAACCACCAGGCCTACAGCAGTCACAGCCAGCCCAAGAGAAAGGCCAACACTACTGCCAAGTTCCACCTCAACATGTTTTCTTCAGGCGTTGGCGCTATAAGAAAGCCCTCTTCTCCATTTTGTAACTTCTTTATTTGTAATCCTCATGAGGTGCACATCGCAGAATGCTCAATTTGCCACAAAAAAACTGTGGTAAGCCAGGTGGAAATTATGCTTTGAAAAATTAACGCGCAATTGTGTTAGAAAAGAACCTCAAAAACATGGATGATGGTTGTGAGAGAAAAGGATCAGTTTAACGTATGGAAGCAGTTTGTGGTGAGTAAGAAGAAGATGTCAAGTTCATATTTAACTAATAGAAATGTTTTAAATTATTCAAAATTATTTTTGGGAAGTTTAACTTAAAAATAAACTCCGACCTGAAGAAAAAAATATTTTTACCATGCATTAATAATTATTAAAACGCACGTGCAGAATTAATGAAAAATATTTAAGTCATATTTGAGCATAAAATATAGTCACATTAGTTCTTACATTGAAATACGATGTTCAAATATTTAACTACAATAAATAAATAATAAATATGCACTTTATTTGAATAATTTAATTTAATTTAACATTGTTCCCTATAGGATTTTATTTTAATTCTCTACCTTCATTAGTTTCTATAGAACGGTGTTGCAGTACCTGTGAGTGGACATAGGTGGTGCTGGATTTACTCCAGCTCTGAGCTAGCATACATTTTTATGACTGTTTGAGTTCTTGTAGGCTGTAGTAACTTTAGAAATGCAGCCTGTAACTGTTGTTCATAGTGTGCAGGCAGCCCCTGCAGCAAACGCAGAATGGCACAAGAGACCGAGTGACACAGTCACCTGTAAGTATCCAAAAAGTATACCTGCTCCCAATAGGTCACTGCGGAGGTATCACGAAGAAAGCAGTCACAATGCCCAACTATGAAGGCTCTGATTACTTAGTAGTTGCCATACGACCAAGTAATGAGAAAGTCCATTCCTACAATAGGAAGCTGGCAGGGGTGGCTCCTCCACTAGGGCGAAGGAGGGTTGCCCCACTGCTTTCTCGCATTGCGAGAAGTAAAAACATAAAATGGTAATAACTACCATTTTATGTTTCTGCTTCTCGCACTGCGAGAAAGCAGAAGGGTTTGGTTGCGGGCGGGCGGGTGGGCGGGGCTGCTAAGCGAGCAGGGCTGGGCAGGGGAGGAGTGGTGTGCCCACTCCTGAGTGCGCATGACTGGTTTGGTCGGCCCCCTGTGGCCGACCAAACCAGTCATGCGCACTCTGCCCTTCTCCATGCAGGCTGCAATGCAGCCTACATGGAGAACATGGCTGGGCCATTAGCCCCTGGCTGGGCGGTGTCCCGACCAATCACAACGCTGCTTGCAGCTTTGTGATTGGCTTAGGGGTGGGACTGGGAGCCTGGCTGCCTGCTTCCTGTTCCTGCCGGAGAGGAGCAGAGACGACATTGAATTCAACCCCCCCGTAAGACCTCCCTCCCCACGGGACCCCATGCCCCCCCACCCGCGAGTCATGCCGGCTGCGACTGGAAGCGGGTCAAAATGTTATTGTTGACCCCCTCCCTTTTTCTTTCATGGAAAAAGAGGGGTTTCTTGAATTTGTGGAGACCCTCTGCCCAAAATGGAAGTTATACCTATTTTTCCACTGTTGCTGTGCCAGTGCTACACCAAGTGCTGTGATTGGTTGGCAAAGTTATGAAAAAGAGAACTGTTCAGTCCATCCACCTCACAAAGGACACATGGAGCAGATGTCAAGCAACAGATTGCATGTGCATTGCTACACCCTAGATCTACTTCAAGGGAGTGAAGCAATGTTTAACTGCTGGTTTCACCACTGATGATGCTTTTCAGAGCATTCAGCTGCATGTGACAATTGCAATGTTTGCCATGGAGAAATTACATACAACTGCCAACATCTTCAACTAACTTAATACCAAAGACTATGATTGGCGTCAACCCAGAGCTCTAAGCATTGGATTTATTGCCACTGGCAATGGCAGTAATATTGTCAAAGCCCTAGATGAAGAGTGAAGAGTAATGTGCTTAGCGCATTGCATAAACCTTAGGGGCATATTCTCAAGGACTCATCGCCGATTTATCGACACTTTAGCACCACAAAAGTGGCAATAGAATTATCGCCCTATTCCCAAGCTGGTGCAAACTGCTGATATCGCCAGTTTACCAGCGATAGATGCCGCAAAAAACATCGCCATGGATGAGTGCGACAACTAACGCTAATGATATGCAGAGTAGGCGTTCCCGTGCAAAAACACACGAAAACACCACTTCGCGAGATTCTCAACGACCAGTCAGATCTGCGATGCTAACCAAGAACAGGCGATAAGGCGCGTTAGCAGCAGGGATTTAACCCCTGCCTTTTACTGGTGTTAAGCAGGACGACCAACTGCAGTAGAAAGGGAGCCCAGCCCAGAGCCACATCTGAAGACCAACAGATGCCATGGAGACACTGATCATGCAGCTCGGAGACCCAAGAGGGCCACAACACCCACTGCCACCACCCCCAGCCACCCCCCCCGGACCACCCCCCGGATTACCACCTAGGCAGTGCAGGACAGCGGATGACCCTAAAACGCACCAGCCCCAGAGACTCAACGCCAGAGGAAGCCATTGGCCAACACAGGCTCCAAAGGACAACCATCCTCCGCATCCTGACCCACATTGCCCACAGGCTGACGGTACCAACACAGCGGACAACCTACATCCCCCGCAGACAAAGCTGCTGGCTGTGCTGCACCTGTTGGCCCCTGGTACCTTCCAACCAACAACTGCCCGAGTCGGAGGAGTCACACAGCCAGCCCCATCAATCTCCTCACACATGTCATGGATGCATGTCCACAAAAGCAACGGCGGGCCCCTGTATCCACACCACACGATAGTTCCAACTCGTAGTGTACCTGCGCAACCAACCCCAACGCCAGCCGTGCTAGACACCTCCGTGCCCCAGACCCAAGATCGTAGTAACCGAAATGTGGGTGCGCCAGGTCATGAAGTCCAGTAGTCAACAGTAGTGGAAAAACAGAACTTTATTACAAATACATAAATCAACAAAACGAAAAGCTCAGCCAACGCGTTCCATTCCCAACGGGGAACTTCAACAGGGCAACGTGTCTTCAGAAACCTGTGGGAGAAAAGGTGACAATGGTCAAACTTCCGTATAGTCACATGCTTAATCTGGTACAGTGTACTGCACTTGGACAAAACCGGAATGCTCACAGGCCTGATAAACCAGGCATGAAAAGATCGTAACAGAAGTTCGTGTGGCCGTAACCGTCGTAGGAATGAAGAGGAAGGTAACGACCACACAAACTGCTGTTGCGGTCACATCATGCAGGACTCATCATACCTGAAAGCATCATGGAGTGTGTCAGCTCGATACCCCTTCCCCTCACTCCCCCCACACTGCGCAGCAACATCTTGAGACCACGCAAGGGAACTACGCCATAGCTGGCGTCACGCACGTGTTGGGGGCAATTCACAGCACACGTGTATGACGTGTGCCCCCTGCTGACACTGCACACAATCACCGCAACAGCAACCACACGCATGCCATCACTGTGCATACAAAAGTGGACCACCGTGGCCTGTCCACCAATGTCGTCGCAAACTCCCCAGGCAGTGTGCATGATCCCCACATGTCCGCAAGTCCACCACCAACCAGCGCTTTGAGGATGGCCCCCATGGAAATGCACTACCCATCGGCAAGTACCAACTGAACACACCACACACCTCAACTCCACAATCCCCCAACTCACAACTGTGGGAATGCACACATCACCAATCCACCACCAAAGTGACTACTGCGTGTGTTTCAGTCTCTGCCACAACCTGCCCATAGGCCTACACACACGTGGCCGACCACCTTCAACGGGCACATTCACACTGGAGACGAGGTGGCTACGTCCCACACCAATGCGCGCACATCACAATCATCGCAAGCAGGGTCGTGTCAGCCAGGGCGGTGCCCCCCACCCAGCCATGAGGCCGCCGCCGTGACCGGTGTTGCCTGCGCGATCCTGTGCACCTGATGCACCCCAGCCCTGGTCCCCAGACCGGTCCTCCGCCCAGCGATGACTGGCTGCCCCTGCGCACCCAGGCCTCAATGCTCACCTGCCGCCACCGGCGTGTCTCCAAGAGGACCCACCACGTGCCGGTGCATCCTCCTCAGCCGATCGCTGGATTCGGCGCCACAGTCCCCCAGCGCACCCTGCGGCACCGCACCACGGAGTCATGTGTGTGCTGACTGCTGCCTGCGCATACACTGCGGTCCAGCAGGGCACACTGTTCAATTTGAGTCTTGATTCGTTGGACACCGTATCGAGGCCAACGCATCATCGCAAGCTGCACACCCGCTCAGCTCTTCAGGTGCCACTAACCCTGTGCAACGCAAGTCAACGTCACGTGGCGGTAGTCCCCTACCAGCCACAGTGCAGCGGGTGCCACTGACCCTGTGCAACGCAAGTCATCGTCACGTGGCGGTAGGCCCGTGCTGGCCGTAGTGCAGCGGGTGCCACCAACTCAGTGCGCCACAAGTCATGGACCCTTCATGATTGGGTCACGTGGTGCAGATGCCATCATGTCATCTCCGGCAGTGGGGAATGTGATGTGCTAGACCCCTTTTATTGGCAGGGTCACATGTCCTGTGATGCCTGTGCTGGATGGGTGTGGTGTGGGTGTGAACCAGCTCTCAGGGAGTGACTGTGGCATGCTGACAACCAGAATAGTGATCAGCAGATCACTACAGGGAAGACCTGGGACATGTAGCTTTGTCGTCCCCCCCTCTGAGCGTAAGCAGAGTGGACTGGCCTGGCATATGGCAGGCCAGCATAGGGGTGGGAACAATGAGCCCGGGGCTCTGGGTGTGCTTCAGTTCTGGGCTGGACATGGAAGTAACTGATGCTTGTGTTTCTGTTGTAGTGTCTACGCCACCCGGACCGCAATCGGCAATGTAGCACCCTGTGACTCAAGTCCCACGACATGAGCAATAACAACGTAAGGGGGAATCACTGACCTACATTCATCCATACTCTCATACTTGAATGATCAAAGGCATGACACATCTGTGCGATTCTGAATGTTTAATTCACATCCAGTGGAGTGTTGCAGCTGGAGCAGTACAGGGCCATGCAAACCCCACTTCACATTATTGGCCCGTGGAGGGCCAGCCAGAGTCCTTCAGGGAATGACAAGTACATCGGAAGAGGAAGAGTTCAGTCCGCTGTCTGATCGCTGTGTCATTGGTAACCAAACAGAAAATGGCAGTCCATGTCGAGGTCCAAGGTGAGTGTCGTAGAGTGTATCGGGGGACAGTGGAAGGTGATGATGCAAAGGGCAGAACCAAGCAGAAACAGGGACATATGGCGGAGATGAATGCTACTGCCTCCTCCTTACCAGTAAGGTTGATTCACCCGCATCTTTGTCCTCTGATGTCACATGTGCCTCACACGTGGGTGGTGGTGGATTGCCTGCCGCACTGTGAGGCACTGACACATCAGGGGGTGGAGATGTGGATGTAGAAGCAGCAGCAGCATTCATCTGCGCAAGGCCTTGAGGCAGCAAAGCCATGACGATGTGCTGCAGGGCATGGAAGGTCCCAGCCACATCTCGCTGGTGTGCAGCCATGGCAGCCATTCTTTCCGCCGTCATCCGCTCCATGTTCTCCATGAGCCCCCGCATCTGTCCCAACTCCCGGCTGACATCGCTGGAGCCACTCTGACTGGACAGTTGTTCTTGTCTCAGTATCATGACTCCAGCGATGTCAGCCATGGATCGTTGGAGAGCATGGAGCGGACTGTGGGTGTCCGTTAGGGACTGTAAGTGGTCCCTGATGGGACTTAGACACCCACGTATGGCATCTAGTTTGGCTGCCATGAGGTCGAACCCCACCCTCACCTGTTCAGCCATCTTCTCCTGGCCCCCTAACACACGGCGTTGGAAGGCCATGTGTTGTTCGTGGGGGTCCTGGGAGACAGCCGGGGTGGTGGGTGCTTCCTGCTGTGTGGTCTGTGCAGGGGGTGAGGTCTCCTCGATGCAGCTGGGCTGCCCTGCTCCTGGAGGTGAGGTGCCGAAGCTGTCCATGAGCTCTTGGAGGGCGTCGGTGTCGAAGGTGTGGAGGTCCTCTTCGTCATCAGTGTAGAGATGTTCGGTCTGCTCTGCAGGAGGTGTTGATTCTCCCTCTGCAATGTGAAGGGGAGATGCAGTTTAACATTGTGTTCACATGTATGTTGACGCATTGTACAAGTTTACATACAGACTGCATGACAATGTACATTGTGACTGTTTGGGAGGAGCTGCCTATTTGATGCGGGACAGTGGACATTTTGACAACATCACGGATGTGTGTTTGTACTTGTACATTATCATCACACATTTCCCTGCTATGCAAAATGTGATTGGCCAGTTTCTACACACAAGAGGCACCAGTTGTGTCCTCTGTTCTGTTGTGAACGTGTGCAGTTTGTACCACATTGTTGTCAAAGTTGATGTGCTCTGAATGTTATGTGTGTGTGCTGCATTTTGGGAGAGTCGCCCCTGCAGCTCTGATTTTGCTGCCCCTTATCCCTTTCACAACAAAAAACAATGTCTCAACTGGAGGATAATTAAAAGAGGTCAATTTAAAACAGTGAAATAAATCACAAAGAGAAAGGGGGACAAGGGAAGGGAGACCACAACGTAAGAGTAGAGTGAAGTAAATTAAACTATAATTCCGTAAGTAGTTTAATAAGCACTACAGTACATCATTATACAATGACCATGACACACAACGTGAGCACTGGGCGTGCTAGTGAAGGGGGACGGCGCAGTGACATAAGTGTGCAAAAAACAGCGTGAACGGCGAAAATAAGTAAATTAAATTAAAGGTGGTCAAAAATTGCAGAATATATACAGTTTATATATACAAGATAGTCAGAAAATTAAATTTGACCACAATAACGCCTGTGTTCTAGGCTGGATAGTCGACGGCGTTTCAACCTGAATGATTGCAGGTCATCATCAGGACAATGGTCATTAATTTGACGGTAGTGCTCTATGAGAAATTAGAGGGGAGAATGGATCAAAACATGAGTGGTCCGAGGGGACAAGGGAGCGAAGAAAAGGAGAAATAGAAAGAGGTAAAGTAGACATTACCTAGTAAAAAGAGCGAAGTGGACGTGAGGCATCACGGAGGGATCAAAATCTGCGATTTCTTCAGGGTGGCTTGTGAAGTCTGGTGGGAAAGGCGGGGGTAAAGGGAGTGAAAAGTGGGCAACGGTTCGTGAGCAACGGGGGGAGAAGGGAAAGGAATGGAGACAATGCGTTTAATTATGAGTGGATAGTTACCCAAGATGTAGGTCCAGAAGCGCGATGGCAAAGTAAGGGGGGGAGGAAGGAATCCAATATCAGCCCGGTTGGTGGGCGGTGAGGATAATTCTGAAACAAAGTATGAGGCAAGGGGTTAAGTCAGCGTCCTGACCGCAAGAAAAACGATCGCAGGGGACGTACGGGCTGGGTATGGAGAGCACTTACTTAATTGTTAAACTTAGTCAGGGCGGTCTCCAATGTGTCCGCAGCGCAATGGAGGGGGAATGAATCACCGTGCCAGAGGAGGGCGAGTAAAGCGTCCACTTCCAACGGAGTAAATGGGAGGGAGGTAGAAAAGGACCCGGAAAGTGGTCACATGACGGGGGTCACAAGGGGCGGGAAGACTAGAACGGGGAAGGGGTAGCGTCAGTGTGGTGCCCCAGGGGGACCAAGGAGATAAGGTGAAGGAAAGAAAGGCTCCGTGAGTACCAGGTTCGAGGGTGCACACGGATGTATCAAACATGAAAAGAAATCGTGACAATTGCCATAATAATCGGTCTTCAGTGGGTGGATATAACAAAATAACCACATGGCATTAATTTAGCGAAGGGAGAACGTAAACACAATAAATGTCAGAAAGGAGTAAACAATAGAAAAATCAGCACAATAATTTAGCATTTGGTAACGATGGCATAAAATGCCAGTTCAGTAGAGAAAGGATACAGAGTGCAGTGACAATAATTAAATTAATGGGATGGGTGACATAAATTGACGGTCCAAGGGCAATATACAACAATAAAAAGAAAAAAATGTAAGACCGGCAATTGAAATCAATCCACTTGGCTAATGGAAGCCCATTACTATATTAAAACTGCAAAAGAATTGCACAAATACAAAGGTAACATATTCAAGAGATAATGCATGGTGTGAACAAGTAATGACAGCGGGTTACAGCGGTATAGTGGTAACACCATGTAAGCTAAATGAGGTGGTCCTGAATCAAGAAAGGGGGGGAAGGAGGGAGGGGAGGGTTCATGTGGCTGTAATGACCGTGTTCCATTCATCAAGGGTGTTGAGCCCAGTTTCAACAGAATTACAGCGTGCAATCCATCTACATTCGCATTTGTTCAATAATGACTGGAGATTTCCACCCCTGAGTGGAAGCGTGGGGTGGTCAATCACCAGCCAGGTCAAATCTGTTGCGGAGTGGTTTTTTCTCTGTAATGGCTGACCAGGGGTGCTGTTTCAACATTACATCTAATGCGGCTTTGGTGTTGGAGGATACGTTGTTTAACCATCTGGGTTGTTTGGCCTATGTACAGTAGATCACAAGGGCAACGTATAGCGTAGATGACATTAGTTGTGCGACAGTTGGTGAAATTGTTGAGTTTGTAGGTATGTCCTGCATGAACAAATTCCTTTGTGTTGGAGGTGAAATTGCATGCTATACAGGATTGGCATTTGTAATGGCCAAGGGTCGGTGGTAATCCCCATAGTGAGGTAACTGTTTGATTCTTCTTGTCAGCTTTAGGCCAGGTGATGGCGTGGACCAGTTTGTCTGCAATGTTCGTACTCCTTTTGTAGGAGAACAAAGGAGGTTCTTTAAATGGTGTAAGGGTCCGTAGTATTGGCCAGTTTCTTTTATGACCCTGTTGACCAAGTTGCTCGAGGGGCTGTATGTAGATACAAAAGGGATGCGTGAATTGGTCCGTTTGGGTGAGGGGAGAGTAGGACCTCCCTGTGACAATACCATGCCCTTTTAGATGCACGGGAGACAATGCGTTTAGGATAGCCTCTAGTGATCAATTTTTGTGAAAGGATGGCAGCTTCCTTGAAGTAGTCTTTGCGCCATTTACAATTTCTACGGATCCGAAGGAATTGACCATAGGGTAAGCCATCCCTAAGGCCCCTGGGATGATAGCTTGAGTACATCAAGAGAGTGTTGCGTTCAGTTGGTTTGCGGTAGAGGGCGGTACCGATGATCCCATCCTCCGCATGTAGAATAAGGTCGAGGAAGGGTAAGTCATTGGTTCTGACATCAGATGTAAATTTAAGGTGGTTTTGGCAATTATTGAGCCAGTATATGAAGGATGCTAGGTCTTCATGTGTGCCGTGCCAGAGTAGGAGAATATCGTCGATGTAGCGACGCCAGAGGTTAATTTTATTGAGAAATGGATTGTGTATAGATAGAAACAGGGTGGTTTCGAGATGGTAAACATAGAGGATGGCAAAGTTGGGGGCGAAGCAAGCCCCCATGGCCACGCCTTTAATCTGTAAATAAAATGTTTCTTTATAGAGGAAATAGTTTTTGTGAGTGCGATGTGTAGTAAGTCAGTAATGAAGACAGTGGGAATACGAACAGGTTTAGGACGTGAATCAAGGAGTTGTTCAATGACAGAGAGCCCATCAGTGTGGGGAATATTGGTGTATAATGCCTCGATATCTAGACCTATCATGAGGTCATTATTGTCATCAAATGGTGTGTCCTCAATGATATTGATGAGATGTGTGCTATCTCTCACAAAGGTATCGGTAAGTGGGACAAAGTCCTTGAGAAAGGAATCAATGTATTTGCCCAAGGGTTCCAAAATAGATCCACAGCCGGACACTATAGGTCGTCCAGGGGGATTGGTAGTGTTTTTATGGACCTTGGGAAGTGTATAAATGACTGGGATGCGTGGGTGTGGGTTGTTCAGGAAGGCATATTCTTTTTTAGTGATAATGGCAGAGTCTAGGGCAAGCATAGTGATAGATTGTATTTGTTTCCGAATTTCAGGGAGGGGATCTCCAGGTAAAGGTCGATAGTGAGAGGTGTTGTTCAACTGGCGCATGATCTCGTTGTCATAGTTGTCCATGTCCATGATCACTATACCACCACCCTTGTCAGCGGGTTTGATAACAATCTGTTTGTTGTCATGTAAATTGTCTAGGGCATGTTTTTCTTTGAGGGAAATGTTGTAGGGAACAAATTCAGAGTGGGATTGTAATTCCTTCACCTCATGCAAAACTAATCTCTCGAAGGCAAGGATTTCAGGTGGCATCATGGATGCAGGAGGGAGAAAGGTCGAGACTGGGTGAAACTGTCTTACAGCAAGAGCGTTAGCATCTGGTTTGTCAGAGAAGAATTGTTTGAGACGGATGCGTCGGAAGAAAAGGAGTAGATCCTCTTGTAGTTTAAAGAAGTTACTGTGTTCGGTAGGGACAAAGGACAGGCCCTTGCTGAGGAGTGAAATCTCTTCTGAGGAAAGGGTATGTCTGGAGAGGTTGAAAATGGGGATGGATGAGGTATTGGGTGTTTGTTGGTCTGTCAAAAAATCCAAATTGTTTTTAGTGATGGGCAGTTGATCTGTGGTTCGCTTGCTGATGTACCTCAATGTCCATTGAGGGAAAACTGGTGTCATCCATGTTAGTTGGTATGTGGGCTAGTGCGGCTTCCTTTGTGGTGATGGGGAGGGACATCATTCGGGGCCCCATTGATAGTATTTGCGACGGGTTTGTCGTTCGCCCGCGTACTGGTACTGATAGTTGGGTCTTGTTCGTCCGCGACCGCGTCCGCGGTTCCCTCCTAAAAACCACTGGGTAGTAAGGATGGGGGCTGTGGTCTATTCTGTGGTCGGTCAGTACTAGGACCTTCTCCGGGTCTGAGTCCTCTATAGATGTATTAGAAGAGTCAGAGAAGGTGATGGCTTGATTGTTCCTGTATCTGCCCCAGTTTCTGTTTCTCGGTGGTTGGTATGGTGTGTTGAAGAATGTCTCAAGTAGGTAGGGATATGTGGTGTCCTTGTTATAGTTTTTTATATCTCTTTGTATTTTAGATATCTTTTTATTCTGCTCGAAGGTGTGGAAAGTGGCAATGGTACTGTTAACTCTGTCCAATAAAGCCTTTGCGTCAGGGATGGTTGTGTCAGAGAGGATGAGTTTCTCGAGTTCCGCGATTTCCTCTAGTTCCTTGCGACTGTGTTCTATGGCTGTGTCTATGCCCAACACCATCCAGTGTCTGGAGCAGGTTGTAGCAAGGTGGCTGAAGCCGGTGCGAAATTTAGGATCTTGTGTGAAGATGGCCGGAATGTTGCGTATTTGGAGTCCAAGGGGTATGGTATTAGATTTGAGGTATTCTGTAAGCATGCGCGCGTGAAGGTCTGTACGAATTTGTTTTTCTTTAAGTTTTCTAGTTTCTCCAAAAGAACCCTAGAGGAGTTAGGGGCTGCTGCGAGGGGTGTGGACGTGTGTGAAAGTAATGAAGGACCACTCAAGATGCGTTGGATGTAGTCATCCGTATAAGCTGGGGTCTCCCTAGAGGACATGATGTGTGAGTTAACACATAATGTAACACCTTAATGTGTGAATTAAAGTAGAAAAACTCTCGCAACCCAGCGGTTGCTCAATAACAGAGTAAAAATTAACAGGAGTAAGGCCCGTTAGCCCAGGTGAGACCAGGCGCAGTTTACAACAAAAACAATGTCTCAACTGGAGGATAATTAAAAGAGGTCAATTTAAAACAGTGAAATAAATCACAAAGAGAAAGGGGACAAGGGAAGGGAGACCACAACGTAAGAGTAGAGTGAAGTAAATTAAACTATAATTCCGTAAGTAGTTTAATAAGCACTACAGTACATCATTATACAATGACCATGACACACAACGTGAGCACTGGGCGTGCTAGTGAAGGGGACGGCGCAGTGACATAAGTGTGCAAAAAACAGCGTGAACGGCGAAAATAAGTAAATTAAATTAAAGGTGGTCAAAAATTGCAGAATATATACAGTTTATATATACAAGATAGTCAGAAAATTAAATTTGACCACAATAACGCCTGTGTTCTAGGCTGGATAGTCGACGGCGTTTCAACCTGAATGATTGCAGGTCATCATCAGGACAATGGTCATTAATTTGATTTTTCTGACTATCTTGTATATATAAACTGTATATATTCTGCAATTTTTGACCACCTTTAATTTAATTTACTGCGCCGTCCCCCTTCACTAGCACGCCCAGTGCTCACGTTGTGTGTCATGGTCATTGTATAATGATGTACTGTAGTGCTTATTAAACTACTTACGGAATTATAGTTTAATTTACTTCACTCTACTCTTACGTTGTGGTCTCCTTCCCTTGTCCCCCTTTCTCTTTGTGATTTATTTCACTGTTTTAAATTGACCTCTTTTAATTATCCTCCAGTTGAGACATTGTTTTTTGTTGTAAACTGCGCCTGGTCTCACCTGGGCTAACGGGCCTTACTCCTGTTAATTTTTACTCTGTTATTGAGCAACCGCTGGGTTGCGAGAGTTTTTCTACTTTAATTCACACATTAAGGTGTTACATTATGTGTTAACTCACACATCATGTCCTCTAGGGAGACCCCAGCTTATACGGATGACTACATCCAACGCATCTTGAGTGGTCCTTCATTACTTTCACACACGTCCACACCCCTCGCAGCAGCCCCTAACTCCTCTAGGGTTCTTTTGGAGAAACTAGAAAACTTAAAGAAAAAACAAATTCGTACAGACCTTCACGCGCGCATGCTTACAGAATACCTCAAATCTAATACCATACCCCTTGGACTCCAAATACGCAACATTCCGGCCATCTTCACACAAGATCCTAAATTTCGCACCGGCTTCAGCCACCTTGCTACAACCTGCTCCAGACACTGGATGGTGTTGGGCATAGACACAGCCATAGAACACAGTCGCAAGGAACTAGAGGAAATCGCGGAACTCGAGAAACTCATCCTCTCTGACACAACCATCCCTGACGCAAAGGCTTTATTGGACAGAGTTAACAGTACCATTGCCACTTTCCACACCTTCGAGCAGAATAAAAAGATATCTAAAATACAAAGAGATATAAAAAACTATAACAAGGACACCACATATCCCTACCTACTTGAGACATTCTTCAACACACCATACCAACCACCGAGAAACAGAAACTGGGGCAGATACAGGAACAATCAAGCCATCACCTTCTCTGACTCTTCTAATACATCTATAGAGGACTCAGACCCGGAGAAGGTCCTAGTACTGACCGACCACAGAATAGACTACAGCCCCCATCCTTACTACCCAGTGGTTTTTTAGGAGGGAACCGCGGACGCGGTCGCGGACGAACAAGACCCAACTATCAGTACCAGTACGCGGGCGAACGACAAACCCGTCGCAAATACTATCAATGGGGCCCCGAATGATGTCCCTCCCCATCACCACAAAGGAAGCCGCACTAGCCCACATACCAACTAACATGGATGACACCAGTTTTCCCTCAATGGACATTGAGGTACATCAGCAACGAACCACAGATCAACTGCCCATCACTAAAAACAATTTGGATTTTTTGACAGACCAACAAACACCCAATACCTCATCCATCCCCATTTTCAACCTCTCCAGACATACCCTTTCCTCAGAAGAGATTTCACTCCTCAGCAAGGGCCTGTCCTTTGTCCCTACCGAACACAGTAACTTCTTTAAACTACAAGAGGATCTACTCCTTTTCTTCCGACGCATCCGTCTCAAACAATTCTTCTCTGACAAACCAGATGCTAACGCTCTTGCTGTAAGACAGTTTCACCCAGTCTCGACCTTTCTCCCTCCTGCATCCATGATGCCACCTGAAATCCTTGCCTTCGAGAGATTAGTTTTGCATGAGGTGAAGGAATTACAATCCCACTCTGAATTTGTTCCCTACAACATTTCCCTCAAAGAAAAACATGCCCTAGACAATTTACATGACAACAAACAGATTGTTATCAAACCCGCTGACAAGGGTGGTGGTATAGTGATCATGGACATGGACAACTATGACAACGAGATCATGCGCCAGTTGAACAACACCTCTCACTATCGACCTTTACCTGGAGATCCCCTCCCTGAAATTCGGAAACAAATACAATCTATCACTATGCTTGCCCTAGACTCTGCCATTATCACTAAAAAAGAATATGCCTTCCTGAACAACCCACACCCACGCATCCCAGTCATTTATACACTTCCCAAGGTCCATAAAAACACTACCAATCCCCCTGGACGACCTATAGTGTCCGGCTGTGGATCTATTTTGGAACCCTTGGGCAAATACATTGATTCCTTTCTCAAGGACTTTGTCCCACTTACCGATACCTTTGTGAGAGATAGCACACATCTCATCAATATCATTGAGGACACACCATTTGATGACAATAATGACCTCATGATAGGTCTAGATATCGAGGCATTATACACCAATATTCCCCACACTGATGGGCTCTCTGTCATTGAACAACTCCTTGATTCACGTCCTAAACCTGTTCGTATTCCCACTGTCTTCATTACTGACTTACTACACATCGCACTCACAAAAAACTATTTCCTCTATAAAGAAACATTTTATTTACAGATTAAAGGCGTGGCCATGGGGCTTGCTTCGCCCCCAACTTTGCCATCCTCTATGTTTACCATCTCGAAACCACCCTGTTTCTATCTATACACAATCCATTTCTCAATAAAATTAACCTCTGGCGTCGCTACATCGACGATATTCTCCTACTCTGGCACGGCACACATGAAGACCTAGCATCCTTCATATACTGGCTCAATAATTGCCAAAACCACCTTAAATTTACATCTGATGTCAGAACCAATGACTTACCCTTCCTCGACCTTATTCTACATGCGGAGGATGGGATCATCGGTACCGCCCTCTACCGCAAACCAACTGAACGCAACACTCTCTTGATGTACTCAAGCTATCATCCCAGGGGCCTTAGGGATGGCTTACCCTATGGTCAATTCCTTCGGATCCGTAGAAATTGTAAATGGCGCAAAGACTACTTCAAGGAAGCTGCCATCCTTTCACAAAAATTGATCACTAGAGGCTATCCTAAACGCATTGTCTCCCGTGCATCTAAAAGGGCATGGTATTGTCACAGGGAGGTCCTACTCTCCCCTCACCCAAACGGACCAATTCACGCATCCCTTTTGTATCTACATACAGCCCCTCGAGCAACTTGGTCAACAGGGTCATAAAAAGAAACTGGCCAATACTACGGACCCTTACACCATTTAAAGAACCTCCTTTGTTCTCCTACAAAAGGGGTACGAACATTGCAGACAAACTGGTCCACGCCATCACCTGGCCTAAAGCTGACAAGAAGAATCAAACAGTTACCTCACTATGGGGATTACCACCGACCCTTGGCCATTACAAATGCCAATCCTGTATAGCATGCAATTTCACCTCCAACACAAAGGAATTTGTTCATGCAGGACATACCTACAAACTCAACAATTTCACCAACTGTCGCACAACTAATGTCATCTACGCTATACGTTGCCCTTGTGATCTACTGTACATAGGCCAAACAACCCAGATGGTTAAACAACGTATCCTCCAACACCAAAGCCGCATTAGATGTAATGTTGAAACAGCACCCCTGGTCAGCCATTACAGAGAAAAAACCACTCCGCAACAGATTTGACCTGGCTGGTGATTGACCACCCCACGCTTCCACTCAGGGGTGGAAATCTCCAGTCATTATTGAACAAATGCGAATGTAGATGGATTGCACGCTGTAATTCTGTTGAAACTGGGCTCAACACCCTTGATGAATGGAACACGGTCATTACAGCCACATGAACCCTCCCTCCCTCCCTTCCCCCCTTTCTTGATTCAGGACCACCTCATTTAGCTTACATGGTGTTACCACTATACCGCTGTAACCCGCTGTCATTACTTGTTCACACCATGCATTATCTCTTGAATATGTTACCTTTGTATTTGTGCAATTCTTTTGCAGTTTTAATATAGTAATGGGCTTCCATTAGCCAAGTGGATTGATTTCAATTGCCGGTCTTACATTTTTTTCTTTTTATTGTTGTATATTGCCCTTGGACCGCCAATTTATGTCACCCATCCCATTAATTTAATTATTGTCACTGCACTCTGTATCCTTTCTCTACTGAACTGGCATTTTATGCCATCGTTACCAAATGCTAAATTATTGTGCTGATTTTTCTATTGTTTACTCCTTTCTGACATTTATTGTGTTTACGTTCTCCCTTCGCTAAATTAATGCCATGTGGTTATTTTGTTATATCCACCCACTGAAGACCGATTATTATGGCAATTGTCACGATTTCTTTTCATGTTTGATACATCCGTGTGCACCCTCGAACCTGGTACTCACGGAGCCTTTCTTTCCTTCACCTTATCTCCTTGGTCCCCCTGGGGCACCACACTGACGCTACCCCTTCCCCGTTCTAGTCTTCCCGCCCCTTGTGACCCCCGTCATGTGACCACTTTCCGGGTCCTTTTCTACCTCCCTCCCATTTACTCCGTTGGAAGTGGACGCTTTACTCGCCCTCCTCTGGCACGGTGATTCATTCCCCCTCCATTGCGCTGCGGACACATTGGAGACCGCCCTGACTAAGTTTAACAATTAAGTAAGTGCTCTCCATACCCAGCCCGTACGTCCCCTGCGATCGTTTTTCTTGCGGTCAGGACGCTGACTTAACCCCTTGCCTCATACTTTGTTTCAGAATTATCCTCACCGCCCACCAACCGGGCTGATATTGGATTCCTTCCTCCCCCCCTTACTTTGCCATCGCGCTTCTGGACCTACATCTTGGGTAACTATCCACTCATAATTAAACGCATTGTCTCCATTCCTTTCCCTTCTCCCCCCGTTGCTCACGAACCGTTGCCCACTTTTCACTCCCTTTACCCCCGCCTTTCCCACCAGACTTCACAAGCCACCCTGAAGAAATCGCAGATTTTGATCCCTCCGTGATGCCTCACGTCCACTTCGCTCTTTTTACTAGGTAATGTCTACTTTACCTCTTTCTATTTCTCCTTTTCTTCGCTCCCTTGTCCCCTCGGACCACTCATGTTTTGATCCATTCTCCCCTCTAATTTCTCATAGAGCACTACCGTCAAATTAATGACCATTGTCCTGATGATGACCTGCAATCATTCAGGTTGAAACGCCGTCGACTATCCAGCCTAGAACACAGGCGTTATTGTGGTCAAATTTAATTTTCTGACTATCTTGTATATATAAACTGTATATATTCTGCAATTTTTGACCACCTTTAATTTAATTTACTTATTTTCGCCGTTCACGCTGTTTTTTGCACACTTATGTCACTGCGCCGTCCCCCTTCACTAGCACGCCCAGTGCTCACGTTGTGTGTCATGGTCATTGTATAATGATGTACTGTAGTGCTTATTAAACTACTTACGGAATTATAGTTTAATTTACTTCACTCTACTCTTACGTTGTGGTCTCCCTTCCCTTGTCCCCCTTTCTCTTTGTGATTTATTTCACTGTTTTAAATTGACCTCTTTTAATTATCCTCCAGTTGAGACATTGTTTTTTGTTGTAAACTGCGCCTGGTCTCACCTGGGCTAACGGGCCTTACTCCTGTTAATTTTTACTTCCTTATCCCTTTCAGGCGGCGTGCCTTTGACTTCTGTGCTTATACAGTGCTGAGATGTTGCATACTTGGGTAAATTGGGCTCTTGGTGGGAGTTGGGAATCTGGGGCATGGTTTGTCCGCAGATGTGTCGTTGACGTCAGGGGTTGTTTGTGCATGTGGATGTGTCAGAGTGTGACCTGCTCCTTTACGGATGTGGTCCACACTCAGCCACCTCAGTGTCGTGGCATGCAACATGTCATGATATATTGACTGCAGCCATGCTATTCGTCATGCAGTGTCACTTGCATTGTCAGTGTGGCTCACAGACACGCCACTTTGCTGGGTTTGGCACATGTGCATGGGTTGGTTGTGAGATTGGTGATGTGTGGGAAGGGCCCCCTCTGGGCACATAGTCGACGGGGGCCTACTTGCTGTTTCTAGGTGGTGCTGCAGTATGCCAAGGGGATCAGGGACATGATCCAGAGTCATTGTGGGTGTGCATTGTGCTATACTTAATTGTGCATGTGTGACATTGTGCCCATCTCCCCCCGTCCCCCCAGTCCCTGGTCATTACTCACCCTGTTGCTGTTGTGTCAGGTCATGTTGAGCAGTGTCCGGTCCCCCAACTCCTGCCACCGTCACCACACTGATGACTGTGTACACCATTTCCTCCATCTCATCCAGCTCCTCCTGTGGCGCTGAACTCCCACCTCCAGTCTGCTTTGCTGCCTTCTGGTTGTTGCAGAGTTTCTGCTTGGTCTTGCGCTTCACATCATTCCAGCGCCTCTTGAGCTCTTCCATTGTCCTCCTCAGCACTCCGACTGCATTCACCTTGTCCAGGATGGACTGCCATGTTGCATTTTTTGTTGCCAATGACACAGTGGAGGTGACGAACAGTTGTTGATGGTGTTCTATCACCTCCGTGATCAGGATCCTGTTTTCCTGTGGACTGAACCGCGTCTTCCTCTTCTTCTTGTCCTTCCCTGTCCCCGAGGTCCCAGGCTGCTCCTCCGGGGGGCTTGTGGGGTTCTGGCCGTCCTCTGTACCTGCTCCGGCTGCCTCCATTGTGCTTCGCTGTAGTTTGGTTTTTGTTTGTGTTTTTTTTTCTTCTGCTTTTGTAGTGATTTTTCCCGCCTGACGTGTGTGATTTGCAGGCATGGCGCTGCTTTTCGCTGATTTTCTTATCGCGGTTGGGCACATCGCAACTTTTTTCGCGTTCGGGTTTGGATTTTCATCGCCGTCCCAGTAATGTTATCACGGATATTTGACGCGTTATCGGGAGGCTATCGCATGTTACCGCCGTGTTGAAAATACGACGTTAACACGGAGTTATTTTCCCACGATAGACGGCGATATGAGAACTTGCGTTAACCTATTTTGGCGATGTTTATTGCACGTTCTTGAGAATATTCCCCTTAGTGTTCAGGACGTCCCCACCAAAAAAAGAAGTAGTCAACAACATACTTTCACTTGTAGCAGAATTTGAACACATTTTAGCCATTCATTCAAAAGTCGGGCAGTTCAGGATAATTCAGTGTGCTACAAGAGTATCTGTAAAAGTTGTCATAAAGGAGGCGCCAACACTTAGGAACTCCACTTACTACACGCTGCAAAGCCTGTTTGAGCAGTACAGGCCTAGCAATGATTATGTACTTCCAAGGAGACCGGATGTACCTGCCAAAGCTATAATGATGGACAAATGTGGGCTAGCGGAGTGTCTGATCCAACTGCTACTCCCTTTTGAGATTATGACATGGGAAATCAGGAAGGAAGAGAGTACAACAAATTTATAATATTTAATATAAAAATATTTTATAATTCTTTAATATATATTTTTGAGCTAAATACTTTATGAACTTTTTTCCTATACTTTTCCATAGGGAAACTCCACAGTCGGGTAGGGGTTCCTCACATAATAATGTCTAGGGAAAAATAAAAATGTTTAGTTAACTCAAAAGTAAAGAATAAAAATATTTTTATGCTAGATATTAATGCAAATTCATTTTATACATTTATTTTAAATGTAGAACAAAATAAAAAATGCTGCAAAATAAAAATTCTGCTGCACTATTATCCGAATTTTGAAATACATCTTCAATTAATGGAAATATATTACATTATTTTTCTGAAGTTTAAATTAATAATAAACTCCTACCTGAAGTAAAAAAAATATTTTTATTATGCAGTCATAATTATTAAACGGTATGTGCATAATTAATGAGTTTCCTTGCCATATTTGATTACAAATTATTGTCACATTAATTTTTACATTAACATATTATATTAATTATTTATATAAAATAATTAAATAATAAATATGTACTATTTTATACATTTTTAGCATTAAATTGTATCTATTTATATGTTTAATATTTTACATAATTAAATTGAATAAAAAAAAAAATCCTATGGGGTTCTATTTTAATTCCCTACAACCAATACTTTCTATAGGAGGGTGGTCTAGTACCTGTGAGGGGGCTTGGGTGGTGCTGGATTTACTCTAGCTCTGAACTAGCATACACATTTATGACTGTTTTGGGTTCTTGAAGTAGTAACTTTAGAAGTTCAGCTTGTGAGTAGGAGAGGGCTTACTCTTTTGTGGGGGAATGCATGTCCTCCTTAAATCCCTCCCTAGTCCTCCCTTAAGTCCTTGTAACCCTTACCTGAAAGTCTCCCACTTAGGGGCCGTTTACGATCTCGTTAGGAAAGCATTCCTACCGAATCGGTTCAGGAATGCTTTCCGAATGACTCGACAGCGAGCTGCGTGAACGACGGATTAGGATGCTTGCATGTAAACTCCCACAACTCGTCCGGAGTTCAATTCGTCCGACCGATTCGTCCGGAAACAAGCCCGATGCGACCGACTCGTTTGCTAACGCTGAAATATAGCATTCTGGGTATGGATCAGACTCGGTTTACCCCGAGTACAGATGACGATGCATCCGACACGGTTTTTGAACTGTGTCGGTTTGTGTCACAAAAGGCAATTTGAAAATGTCAAAAAATTTCAAAACAAGCATTGGCAAATCCAAAATAAAAAACATTCAAATTATTAGCCACACCCACCAATCCACCTATATAAAAGCCATCTTGCCAGTACTTTTCCATTCACTCTCAGGGACTGCATAGTCCTAGGTGTGCTGTTTGGGCTGGCTGGGAAGGTGTGTGGAGGACAGGGCATGATGGGATTTGAAGTCAGTTCAAATACTCCTCCTCCCTCCCAGCCCAACAGGGCCACCGGGAACCATGCTTACCTGATAGTGAGTGGAAATGTACTGACAAAATGGCTGACACTGGGGAATGGTGTTCTGGACCACTAGGCCCTGCTGTAAGTTGTGGACAAATAGGCACCAGTCATCAGTGTCAGACCTCTTGCAAGTACATTCCCACTCACTGTCAGGGAAGCCGAGTTACAGGTAGACTTCTAGTGCTGGGTGGGAAGGTATGTGTGGGACAAGGCCCAATGGTAGTTTTAGCCATTGCAAATTGTCACCCTCACTCCCAGGCCCTATTATTACCTCACAGTGAGGGGAAGTATACTGGCAAGGTGGCTGACACTGCTGCATGGTGTTGAACTTGAAGCCAACTCCCATTAAGGCCCTGTGCAGAAAACACCATGCAACAGTGTCAGCCATCTTGCTAGTACACTTCAATTCACTCTCAGGAAGCCATAGGCACAGATGACCCGGTTTGACTGGGTGGGGCTAGGAGTGTTTGCCCTGACTACATCTCCCTTCAGGCTCTGTCCTACACACACCTTTCTACACATCCCAAATAGCTTACCGGAGACTCTGCTTTCCTGACAGTGAGTGGCAATGTGCTGCCAAAATGGCTGACACTGCTGCAATGGTGTCTAGAGCAGAAGGTCTTAAAGGGTGTTTCAGTCAAATCAAACAACAGGCACCAGTGGAAATGTACTGACAGTATGGATGCCATGGGGAATGGTGTTTGGAGCAAAAGGCCATGATGGGAGTTGTGGTCAACTCTGACAGCAGGCCCCAGTGCCAGACATCTTGCCAGTACACTTCCCACTCACTTTCAGGAAAGCATAGTTCCAGGTGGTCTGTTTGTTCTGGCTGGGAAGGTGTGTGGAGGACAGGACCTGATGGGAGTTGAAGTAATAGCAAACACTCCTACCCACACCCAAAACAACCAGTTCATCTGGGCCTATGGCTACCTGACAGTGAATTGAAGTGCACTAGTAAGATGGCTGACACTGTTGCATTGTGTTTAGTGCACAAGGCCTTGTTGGGAGTTGCCTTCAAGTTTAACATCATGCAGCAGTGTCAGCCTCCTTGCTAGTACACTTCCCCTCACTGACAGTTAGCCATCGTCTCAGAGGAGTTAGGTGGGCTGGGTGGGAGGAGGAGTATTTGGAAAGGCTACAACTCACATCAGGCCCTGTCAAACAGACACCTTCCCACCCAGCACAAACAGTCCAACAGGAACTAAGCTTACCCACAGTGTGTCCAAATTTACTAGCAGGATGCATTTCACTGGTCACTGGTGTCTGACTTTGTCAAAAGTACCAGCAGGGCCTTTTGCTCCAAACACCAGGTACCAGTGTCAGCCATCTTTGTCAGTACATATCCACTCACTCTCATGGAAAGCATAGTTCCAGGGGTGCCGTTTTTGCACATTCGAATGTGTGTGTGTAGTACAGGGCCTGATGGGAGATCTGGCCATTGAAAACACTCCTCCTCCCACACAGCCCTACAGGCCCACAATGAAGCATGCTTACCTGACAGTGAGTGTGAATGTTACAACAAAATGCCTGAGACTGGGGAATGGTTTTTGGAGCACAAGGCACTGATGGGAGGTGGTCAAAAGGCAGACACCTTTCTCCAGTGTCAGACGTCTTGCAAGTACATTGCCACTCAATGGTATGAAAGCATACTTCAAGGTTGATGGTTGGGCTGGGTGGGAAGGTGTATGTAGAACTAGGCCTGATGGGAGTTGGAATAACAGTAAACACTCCTCCACACACATAGCACAACCACTTCATCGAGGGGTATGTCTACCTCACAGTGAGTTCATGTGTACTACCAAGATGGCAGACACTGTGGACTGATGTCTGAAACTTTCACAACTACCACATTTACCTCTGTGCTACAAACACCAGCCACCGGCGACAAACATCTTGCAAGTACAATTACTAGCATTGTCTGGGCAACACTCTTCCTGGTGGCCTGGTGGGGCTGGGTGGGAAGAGGGGTGTAGGTTTCACAATTAGAACACAAGCACTCAAACCTCTGTTCATCAAAGGTGGTAGAAAGCAGAGTCTCGGAACTCATCTGTCTGTGGAGGCAATGTACAAAATACATGATCTGTGTCGGCACAAAGCTAAGCAGTAACACATTGTGCTACTCACAGCTATTCCCAAGTGTATAATGAGAGGAGAACAAGAAGCGCCTCACTCACATCAATCCCAAAAATATCAGGAAAAATTACCAGACTGTGAGTGTGTAGGTAGCCACACCAATGTGACTGCTAAAGACATGCACTAAGCCCAGTACACAGGCCTAAAAAATAACTACATTGGGAGAGAAAGAGTACGTATGTCACTGTGAAAGTACAGATGTGGAAAGCACCAACACACCTGTGTCATTCACAGGGTGTTACAAACCGGTCAATGTCTTTGGACGTGTAATGTCAACTAAACACAACATGCCCATGTATGCACATAGCTGAACATGCTCATCAATCCCCATCTTGTCCAAATTACATTGTTCTCCAAAAACATAGGCCAGCCAGCATCATGGCTGAAGGAGGCCAATCTATGTACATAATCTCATTAGGTTCAGTAGCCTATGTAATGGGTATGATTTATGGGGCTGTGGACATTCAAATCAATCATTGTGTCTTTTATGTACCCACAGGGCAAGCTGGGAACACCTCTGGAACCAACCAGGACAGCCATTCACAGACTCTGGTCGACCCTGATCTCTCTGGCGTTGAGGTCTCTCAACCATCTTCGGACAACGAGGAAGGACCTAGCCCATCAGGTTTGGGTCACCCCACAGCACCAGCAGCGGTAACATCTGCAGCCTCTGCGACCACTCCCGCCTCAGCTGACAACACCCAGCTGACCCCTACCTTCACGGACACACCAGCCCAGGGCACAACCAACAGCATAGCAACACAGGGCTCTCTGAAGTTGGCGGACAACAACATCCCTGTCAATGAGGAAGGAGGCTCAGTGCTGACTGTGCCAACAACAACTGGGCCTGCTCGGGTGAGTAGGGGTGGTGGGAGGGGCCGTGGGGACCGGCGCTATCATGCAGCTAGTGCTTCTTGTGAGGAGGACCCAAACCTCATGAGGATCCTCAACGCATATGAGGATTCCCAAGGAGATTTTGGCCGGGTCGTTGGGATCCTCAGGACCATGCGACAGCAGCAGGCAGCCCACTATGAGAAAATGGACATGTACATTAACAAAAATGATGACCTGACTGGGGTGCACAGGGACATTCTCACCTGCCTCTGCCAGATTGCCACCAACATGTTCACACCTTCCTGTGCGCCCTCAACATCTGGTGTATCAGCATCTGCACCAGCCACAGGGAGGGATGTGGACTCTGGCGGAGAGCCCCTTAAACCACCGCTGTCTGCACCTGTGGGTCCCCCCAATCATGGGAAGGGTCGTGCGAAGAAGCATCCTTGAGAGACCGAAGGCTACGCATCACCCCCAGGAAGTGACAACCTGCTCCTCATGCCCTCCATTGTATGCCAAATGTTCACTTTGTTGACTCTCATTGAGCTGTCCCACATTGGCTGGATGGTCTAAGGTGGACTTTGGGCTAAAAAAACTATGGATTTACTTCTGAAGAATTCATTTACAAACACTACCAACTTCTCTCTGCACTTTGTTTTTTATGTTTTGTTGAGCACTCCCCCATTCTGTGAATTTTTATAATTACGTTATGCACTAAAATAAATCACTGTGCACAAAATACTTGCTCATGTCGTGACTTTGAAACAGAAATGTACAGATTGAAATGACGCACATAATCACAAAGAAGAAAGTGTCAACAACATTGGATAAGAAATCACTTCAGAAATGTTAACTACTGGCTTGGGAGTAAATGTAACCTGTCACAGCATGATAGATAGACGTAACCAGGTTATCACACAACCCATAGTACATGGTACTGATTCAATTTAAGTCTATTGTCTGCAAAGTTATCACCATTTGCAAGCACAAACAACAATTATTGCCAGCAAACCAGATCATCATGGAATATGTTTTGCTTCAGAATAACCTTTGGATGTGTGCAAACAGACAAGGCACACCTCAATGTGGAGCACATGTTTATTTTACTGATACAACCTTGACCCTTAACCCAAAGTCAAATCACATCACACAGTAACAAAATGCTCACAAGTAAAAAGAAATGACCATCAGTTCAGAAGGAAGTGCGTTCCAGGGTTTTCCACAACTGTTTAATGTAGGAGTACCTCACAGTATCATGGGTCTGGTGAGGTCACAACTCTGCAGTTAACATAGCAAAGTACCCTGGTAAGGAGAAACATAGAACAGAGTCAGGAACTCGGGAATGATGTTGCTTAATATTGCTAACTGTCTCAGCTAAAGCATAGAAATGTCAGTGTGGACACAAGCTGGTATTAAGTGTAGCATTGTACATGTCACCTGGAAAATTTGATTAAGCAACTCAGTACAAACCTCATGAAAATGAACATACACTCAGCAGCATACATACACATTGGACAACAGCAACACAAAAACAAACATCTTGGGGTTGACACCTCTCATTGAATACTCACATTCAGGTGAAGAAGTTACATATAAGTTGTTGTTGAAAATCCACAACATCATCCTCATTATCACTGGCATCATGTCCCAAGCCTGGATCCTCCCTTGCTGGCGGCTGCTGGTCTCCTCCATCCAGTATTAGTGGAATTTCCTTCCGGATTGCAAGGTTGTGGAGCATGCATGCAGCTGTGATAATCTTGCACACCTTCAAGGGGCCATATTGTAGTGCTCCTCCTGTGCGATCCAGACACCGGAACCTTGTTTTCAGGAGATCAAATGTCCGCTCAACCACTCGCCTGGTACAACCCTGTGCCTCATTGAACCGCACTTCTGCAGGGGTGACTGGATTGTGCAGAGGGGTCAGCAACCAGAGAAGGTTGGGGTATCCAGAGTCACCTACATAGAACACAGAAAAAAGTTCAGTTTTCTGACAACAGAGCACTATCTGACATGCAATCAACACACACTACAACATACACATGAAACATCACCTACCAACAATCCAGGCATGTGCACATTGCAGCTGAGACATCATATGGGGGACGACGCTGTTCCTCAGGATGTAGGCATCATGTGCTGAGCCAGGGAAATGTGCACAGACGTGGGAGATCTACAGTTCCACCAAACACACCTCCTGCACATTGATGGAGTGGAAGTGCTTCCTGTTGCGGTAAACCTGTTAATTGGCCTGTGGTGGTACCAAAGCAACGTGGGTTCTATCAATTGCTCCAATGACATGGGGTATATGTCCCAAGACGAAGAATTCTCCCTTGATGTCAGATAAGTCTCCTGGTGTGGGGAACTTTATGTACTGTTCCAGGCGACGGAGCAATGCCTCCAACACATCACACAGGACATGGCTGAACATCGTCTGTGACATTCCACCAGATGATGCCACAGTATACTGAAAAGAACCAGTGGCAAAGAAATGTAAGGCAGCCATAACTTTCACCTTGGGGGTCAATGCAGTCGAATATGTGCGACCAGGCATCAAATCTGGGGAGAGGATGTAGCCTTACGGCTAGAGCGGTCAACCTCGAAGCTGGGGAACCGGGTTTGATACTCGGCAGTGGAGCTCCACATCCTGTGATTCTGGGCAAATCACTTAATGTCGACGTGCCTAACAAAAATGAATGTGTCCGTCTGTAATGAAACTGGTGCTCATGTAAAGCGCTCTGATATCCGATGTCTCGGGTCTAGTTCGCGCTATATAAAACTCTTAAAAAAAAAAAAAAATAATAATAAAAATCTGGTGTCAACTGGTCAGCCAACTGTTCAATTATTGCCCATGTGAAATGGTATTTTCGAATTTGGTCACGTTCCTCCATGGTCTGCAGGTCTGGGAAGGGCCTGTAGACTGGTGGTCGTCTGCGATACCTATGTGTAGAGTGTGGACACAATTGTTGTTAGATACAAATATACAGGATAACATGCATCAATACAAACAGAACATGAAATATGAGCACAAAATATAGTATAGAACATTTCTAACACATGTTTAAATGAATACGGTTGATCTTAGATATATATCACAGCATTATGACCCTTGCCAGATCTATTACCACAGTATGGTCAAACAGCAATTTGAGTGCCATAGTGACAAATTCACTAGTGTCCGTCACCATTCATGTCAATCAGGCCCCACATACTAAACAAATCAACACAAAAGAAGCTGAGATATAGGTTTGTGAGAACAATTTCATGCTTAAAATGTACCTACATAAGGATAAAAAATTTACAGATATGTGTAACACCACATACATACAGCGTCCCACTCTGAAAATTATGCACACTACTGTCCAGGATGAACACTGTCATGCTGTCAGGTCAAAACCAAAGGGGATGATGGACGGAGTGTTGAACATTGCAAGCACTCACCCTCAGTCAACTGATCTGGGTTTAATCCATCATCATTCTTTAGCTCACTCCGCCACCCCAGTTCAGACATGGCCATATGCAAATCAGTCTGACCCTGTGCCTCATGGGAACAGTCCAGCCCGAACTGCCAAGCCATGTCTTCCCTGGACCGAAAACAAGCATCCTGGGACCGGTTTCGGGCTAACAGCCCTCATCAGCCAGGCTAGCTTGAATCCAGTGGCAAAGTGAGCAAGGGACCCACGTCTGGGCACAAATTAACTTGTTATCGCAACAAATTGCACAACACAAAATAAAATAAAGTACCTGATGACTTCTCAAATCGGCACCCGCAAGACGCGAATGCCGAGGAATACCTCTTCTAACTTTGTCCTTTTTCTCTTATCTCTTTAGGTCTGGGAGGACTACGGAAGTAACGCGGGGCTCCGGAAGGTAGCCCGGGCACCTGGAGCTGAAGAAGGGAAGGACGTGGAGGAAGGTCAGGAAGGAGAGGCGTGGCCAAGGACCGGAGAAGAATGAGACCGAAGGCGGAGGATGCACAACGCTGGATTCTAGGTAAGCGGAATGAAACAACGAGGCCAAACGCTTCCGTTATTTAGACGCTCCTATTTATAGCTCTAGAGCGAGTGGGGTAAAATGTGGAGGGAGTGCCCAGCAAGCTATCAACTGTCAAGGTGCAGCACATGAACAACGGACAAAACATTACACGTGAGAAGAGGGCTGAATGTTTAGTCATGCTTAGTCACGATTCTTATACCATCTGGATCCGTTACTTCTACTGCTTTTGAACAAAACATGTCTTTTATCAACTGAAGTCAATGTTCATTATTTCTCACTTAGCAAACCATCATTCATTCATGACATAATTTATATAAAATAATCAAAGCAGATATATCAGTATATATTTCTTCATGCTATGATGCTGTAACTTAATTATTGTGTGCACAATAACTATTTTTGTCCAGAGTACTGGCCATGCTCAGTGTACAATTCGAGTACTGGCCATGCTCAGTGTACAATTCCTAACAGGACATATGACCATCGGGAGCAAAAGACTATGGTACACATGCATCAAGCTAATTTGCAAGCGAAAAAATTGCGAATCGCTAAAACAGACCTTTTGAGCTTGCAAATTAGCCCTTTGCAATGCATCAAATTAAATCTGCGAAATATGAAGAAATTCGCAAAAATAAGGAATCGCAATTTTGCGAGGCCCAAAATTGCAATTCCTTATTTACGATTCGCTATTACAGAGTTGCAAATCTATGCTAGAAAAGTCGCAAATAGCGATTTCCTTGAAAATTGCAAAATTGCAAATGCAATTTACCGAATTTTACAGGCAGGTGGTAAACAGGTGAAAACAATCAAAACAGGTGGTGAACATCATCAAAGTATTTAAACAGGCCCAGGAGGCCTCAGAATGTTTCACAATGGCAGCGCTCTACGTCATGGTGAGGAGGATGAGGCTACGAGCAGCAGCACAGAGGAGAAGGAGTATACAGGAGTGCATTTTTAGAGTGCGCATTACATTGTTGGGGCAGACAGAGGAAGAGATCTATGACAAGTATAGGTTAAATGCTGACATGATCCATGATCTGATTGCTGAACTGGATCCCCTACTGCAGCGCCAGACTCTCAGGACACATGCCATTCCCACTCATGTGCAGGTCCTATGTTCCCTGCACCTACTAGCGTCAGGTAGCTTCCAGGGTGTAGTAGCTGTAGCTGGAGGGGTGTCACAAAGTGCCCTGTCACGTTTTTTTAATTCATTCCTCAACGCCATGTTGACCAGGACACACCACTACTGTTTGCTTACTACCCTGTAGGTGACAGTGCATACGCCGTGCGCAACTATATCCTGACACCATACCTCAACCCAAGTACCCCAAGTGAGCAGCGTTACAATGCAGCGCACATCGCAACACGAAACGTCATAGAGCGCACACAGTGTCCATATCTTTTACTTCCTTGTTGTTATTGTGGGCAACAATTCTGTTTTCCTATCAACTTCCCTTCCCTGCCTGTTCCTCCCATAATGCATTTGGGTGTAGCAAGTAAAATGTGGACTGGAGTATGATTCTGAACACTGGACCTGATCTTACGTGATGTTTCTAATTTTCTATTCTGTATTAAATGGACATTTGCATGCATCTTACCTAGTGATGTACTGGTCGGTGCAGAGGTGTCCAACTCCGTCACTCCGACTACAGCTTCAGACAGGAGTGTGGAATCCACTAGTTCCTCCAGGGGTGTATTCCCAGGCAGTGTTGCAGGTCCACCTCCAGGCTGCTTTGCCTCTGAAAGCCTGTCAGCAGCCCTCTCCTTTGCACTGCTGTGCAGGTCATACCACCGTTTGCGCAGGTCGCCTATTGTGCGGTGGGTGACCCCCACTGCATTCACTTTGGATTGTATCCTGAGCCAGATTTTTCGCTTCTCTGACTCAGGGACTTGGAGTGATAGTTTGCCAAACACCTTGTCATGGCTCCTCACAACCTCCTCAATGAGGATTTCTATCTCCTTCTCACTGAATTTCAGTTTCCTTTTTCGATTAGCAGCCTTCTTCCCAGTTACTCCTGAAGCCATGCTTTTGTCCCAGAACAGTTTTGGCAAAGCAAAAATTGGAACTTCAGCTGGGCTCCTGCACTCTGCCTCCTCATCTGACTCTCTCAGTGTACTGGAATCAGCATGGGATGCATCACTTCCTGATTGTGATGTCATCAAGCTGCACCAGAAGCGACTCGCAAATAGCGAGATTGCAATTTGCGAAATCGCAATTTGCGAACTCGCTATTTGCGATTTCACTATTAGCGAGTCGGTAATATGTAATTGCTAATACCGATTGCAAATATTAGCGAATCGCTAATTTTTAGCGATTTGTTTGGTGCATTGCATTTTGCGATTCCTTATTAGCGATTCCTTAAAATTCGCTATTAAGGAATCGCAAAGTCAAACTTTGATGCATGTGCACCTATAAATCCCCTGCTACATAATGCAGTAGGTGACCTTGTGGTTGTGTAATTTGATGTTGATACACCCAATGTTGCAGATAACATCATGTGTGAGTGAGCAATGGTTAACTGGCAGTCTAACAAGTGCCATATAGGTTAATGTAGCAGGAGGTAATAGCACTCCTCAATATGATGTTTTTTTGGATCTGTGAAGATTTGTGATGTTACCTATGTGTCAAGTACCTACAGATGACTTATGTGACTCTTTTTCATTCTTGTTCACAGCATCATCAGCGGCAAGCAGAGGAGACAGTGCCACAGATGTGGTGGGAGCAGTACGTCAGTCTGGGTACAGTGATGATTCGGAGGAAGAGGGACCCAGTTAAGGAGAGAGTGAGGGGAGCCTCACTGGGGACAGCTCTGCAACTACATCAGCAGGCTCTGAAGTGATCATAGCTCCAGTGAAGACTCTCATGTGGTGGTGGCGGAGACAGTGACTGGATCCTCAACCTCCACCACCACTCCCATCTCCACCCTCCCAACTGCTCCCAGGCCCAGTGTCCGTGGCCGCTTTCGTGGTAGAGGGAACGTCTCCTTCAGGCCAGGCACCTCACCCCCTGCCCCTGTCTCCCCTGCTTCCCTCAGTGTGGAGGCCATTGATATACTGAGGCAGATCTCTGAGGGGTAGACAGCTGTGCTGAATGTCCTCCAGATGCATATCAATCACCTTACCCAAATGGTATCATTCCTGGAGGGCATTCACTCGGCCATGTCTGCTCTACACAGATCCAATCAGGCTCTGGCCTCCACACTGATGGCAGCAATGTTCCAACTCCAGCAGTCCCTCCCCCTCCTACCTCTTCCCCATCCACACTTCCAACAACCCTCCCTGATCCAAGCACATGCAAATGCAAACTTGCACACACCTCAACAGCCACTCGCAGCACACAAACAAACAGACACAATGACAAACCCCCACACATGCAAACTCAGGAGACAGACAGCACACTCGCCACCAGGGACATAACAGCAAACGACACACATGCATCCACAGACACTCCGCAGACCTCAGAACCCTCTGCCTCCATGCCCCCTACCCTTTCCTCTCCTGTTCCCCCTCAGTCCAGGCATGCCACCTTGTCACAATTTAATTCTTCCCTAGTCCAACCTACATCCCCGCTCCTAAGAAGTCAAGATACCTCCCCCCTGACCCAGTATCAACATCTGCCCCCCCTGAGAAGAAACAACCTAAAAAAAACAACCCCCACCAGAAAATACCCCTGTCTCAAAAGGACAAATCAGCTCCAGCAACCGATACTTCACCAGACCTGCCCAGTACCTCCATCCCAAAAACAACCCCCACTAAAAAGACCAGTCCCATCCCCATTCCTGACAAACCCCTCAAACATTTAAAAATCCCCAAAATAGTTAAGACCACCCCATCCCCACCTCCATCTACCCCTACCACTACAGCTGCCCCCTCTCAATTAGAGCCAAACAGTACCGTGGAGCCACCCCCCCCCAATCAGAATCTACCACTGCAGTGGACCCAACCACCCCTCCTGATCCCATCCCTCCCAAAACCCAACCCAGTCCCCACTAGTTTGTCCCCTTTGGTGCCTGGCATGCCCCTAAATGCCCCTCCCAGGGGAGGTGCCCCTTGCAGTTTTAGTGCAGGCAAGAGTCACTAGGCAAGTTGTTTTGGCCCATTGGGCATAAGGACATTTATGGACTGGCCATTGGCCTTCTATTTATCACGTTTCTGCCTTTTCATGCAGAATAAAGCCGGTTTCAACTTTTTTATTGCAGAAATCTGCATCCCAGAAATTGTTTTTTAGTTAATTGTAAATCATGTGCAATTAGTAGTGTAAGTATACGATGATGTTAGTATTGCAGGGATTGCATAAGGTCTATGGAGTATGTTCCCTTTGACAGTATGTTGTCAAAATATTTGTGTGTACATTTTATATGTGTTATCATCCACATCTGTTTTGGCTATGAGTGTGACACGAAGTCACAAACCTTTACTCTTTTACAACACAATTGCACATAGTTCATGCTAACATATGTCAAAATAGTGCAAGTGTCTCACAGTGCAACAGTTTGGGAGAAGCATGCTGCATATGTGTGTGATGTGCAGGAAGACACCTGTTTCGTCAATACACCTGGATACATATTGAGTTTGACTACATGGCAGAGACTTTGGACACACCCATGAACACAAAGTGATGTTACAATACTTGTATGTGACCTGATAGTGGTGGACCCATGTCTGTGTCTTCTTCAGATCTGGTAGACTAGTGGCAATGTCAACCTTGCCACAGGTGGCATGAAATGAATGAAATGAAAATAGGTACTTGTAAAGCGCACGGCTACTCCACAGAGTGTCCCGGCGCTGAAGGACCACCGAGAAATAGGAAACCAGAGCACGAGAGCCAAGCCAAGTCTGGAAGAAATTACTGCTGGAAAATCCAAGTTTTTAGCTGTCTCCTAAAAGTAAGCAGATCCTGGGCCTGCCTGAGATGGAGTGGCAGACAATTCCATAAGCGAGCGGCCAGCACTTGAAATGAGCGCTCGCCTACCGGGGAACGGGCAAACTTAGGAGTGAGTATCAGAGACTGTCCTGAGGACCTCAGGGCTCGTTGCGGCACATAGTGTTGGACCCTTCTCCTGAGATATACGACACCTGTGCCATGGAGGGCCCGAAATGCCAGAAACAGCGCTTTAAACTAGATCCTCTTACGCACCGGAAGCCAATGCAAGGCCTTCAGATGGATTGTCATGCGTTCTCTGGGACCCACCATTAGAATGGCTCTGGCCGCTGCATTCTGAGCCACCTGCAGACGATTCAGTAAGTACTCAGGAAGGCCCAGGTACAAGATGTTGACGGAATCTAGCCTAGATGTAATTAAGGCTTGGACTACAGTTTTCCGGTACTCTACCGGTAGCAGGGGAAGAACGTTTTTTAACATTTTCAGAATGCCGAAACACGTGCCAACAACAGTCTGAATTTGGGCTTTCGTGCCACTGTGGGCAAAATCTCTTCATGGCTGTGTACTCATCTGATGCATTGCCTGAGCCCACGGTGAGTGTAAGGTGAGCAGTATTCTCATAGCCTTCCAACCCTGTTGCCTTAATAGGACTCAACTTACTGCAGGGATTCTTGTTAGGCATGGTGTGTATTGTCTTAATAGCCCTTTGCTTTCTCATTCATAATTCAGTCATTCCATTCTGCCTTTGTTTGGTGACATTACATCTATGGTGTTTTTTGTCTGTCCAAGCTTGGAATTCATATTCACAACCACACACCAGTCTCAGTTGAGCATATGAATTGTGTGTAATTTGTCATTTGTGGATGACTGACAGTGGGGTCGATTAAAGCTATGATTGATGCTATTCCAGGCCACACAGTGCTGTGATGTCTGTTGGATTGCCAAGTGCTACATGTGGTAAGCCAAGTGGACAGTGACTGCATAGAAAGGATGTGTGTCTGTCTACTGTGCAGATGCTACAGGATCGAGAGTCACATCCATGCTCTTAGCTGCCACACAGGGAAGGATGTGTTTGTGGGAATATGCGTCCTAGCTGGCGATGTATTATCAAGGGTTCATGTTGCATGTGCTGAGCTTGCTTAAACAACGGTACAGGTGAGAGTGACTAGTCTTCCAAATTTTGGGTTGGAGTGGAGATTCATACGTCATGGTGGCAGGACAAATTTAATGATTGTCAGAGAGTGTAAGGTATGATTTGAGTTCATAGGCAGTTCTTGTGTAGGAGAAATGAGATATCCACATTCACCCTATGTGAGTGTTTAAAGATGCAAGGGTGTGATTCAGAGAATGCAACTGGTTAAATCCTGTGCAAGGTATGGTATGAATAGGTAGATGTGATAGGTGTAAAACCACTTTAGACAAGGTGTTATTCTGGCAGGAGATGAGAGCTGTAGTCTGTGCCTCTACAGTGAGGGATGACTGTAACCGGACAGTTTCAATGGGTGAGGATAGTTGTTGATGTGCATAAGTCAATGGTGGTATGGAGCATGGAAGTCATATGTGAATGTGACAGGGCCACAGTGAGACAAGGTTAAACTTGTCATTTGTGACAAAGTGGATAAATGTATGTAAAGGGTATACATCACTTGTGTAATTTAGGGTGCTGAACAGTGACATATGTGGTGTTGTATAATTGATGTATGTTGTTTTCCAATATGTGAAAGCATCTGTTTCAGAAATGACAATCTGTAGAACGTAAATAGAGTATGGTGGGTGTTTGTTCATATGTAAATGGCTGATGACATATTCATTGACCAATGTAAGTGTCTTGTTGTGAGATGTGGTAATGTGTTAAGTGAGCATGTCAGAGTGGACTGTGATGCTGCACGTTGTGAAATGAGTGCAGTCCAAGACATTACTGAGGGTGCAACTGGTTATGCGAGTGGTCCATTTAACATGTACGTTTGATGTTTGCTGTTGAGGTGATGAGTACAGTCCATTGTGTACATGTTATGTATGTGAGAGGTGTTGTGTACATAGTGATGAAGAGTGATTCTGTGAATGTAGGTGTTGAGGTAAGAAGTGCAGTGTGAGTTTGGGAGAATCAGTTTTGAAGTGTTTGAGTACACTGATTGTGCTTGTGGGGCAGACATACTTTCCCTTCTAGATGCACCAGAAGGTGCTTATGACATGCTTGTGTGTGTATGATAGTTTTGAGAGATGAGCATGTACTTTAAGGTGGATGTGAGAGGGGTCATTGCCACACAAGTGGAGATCATGCAGGCCATGAGGTAATGTTTAAATGTACATATGTGTAGATGATGTGTATGTAAGTAGGCATAAACAGAACCCAGATTAAATATGTAGTTGTGGAATGTGTTTGCTGCAGCTTGCTGTCTGCCACTGAATGTTCATGACTGATTGTTGTAAAGGCCGCTCTGAGTACACTGGCATATGAAAAAACCTAATGTCCTCACAGGACAATTTGCCTCCACCTAGCCTTGCCTTTTCTGAGTTGTGTGTGGGCAGCTGTGTGGAGTTACCCTTTGTAGGTAGATGTAGTCACTGATTGTTCATTCTTGCCCTTGCTTACTGCCTTTTGATGGAGGTGGCGATTGCTTATATTCAAAAGTCATGATGCTGGAACACTGGATGACAGTCCATTGCTTAGAGGACTATAGCCCCCTCAAGTGAGAAGTCAATAATGTGCGTTGTTGTGCCACCTGGTGTCAGACTACTCCAGATACATATCCCCACACTTCACAGTAAACTACACACGCATGGTTGTAATTGGCATTCTGACATTGTAAGTTCAAGGCACCAAGGAGATGGACTCATTGTGATGATATATCTGCTTGTGCTTTGGTAAACACATTGCACTGTATGGAAACACACATGTGACACTGGAACATTACACCCTGTTCCAATGAGTGTTTGCATTGTCAATATTTTGCAACCTCTAATCGGGTTTTGCAAGGGTAGCCCTTGTGTGTGGTCATGGGTGCTCCCATTTTGCACATTAGACACTGCCCTAGAGCGTGATGTCAATATGTCTTTGTGGAATGTCTCCTTGACATTTTCATAGATTTTGAGACAGTGTTTCAGTGCCAAATGTGGACATAGCAGACTTCATTCTGCACATATCCCTCATCCTCACAAGATGTACCCATATCCCCTGGATTTTGGCTGGCTATGTTGATTGTTATTGGGAGGCACAGATTGAGCCAACCCCCCTGGCGTCCTCACCAGTGCTGGCAGCTTATCCTACACAATAGGCTGTGCACTGGACCCTCCGACACTGTTGGTGGATCCTACTTCCTGAGACTCATGCATACTCCTACTACTCTGCAGGACACAATCTGCACATTCAACATTGGATTTTTTCTTGCGGCACACACTACAGCCTGAGGAGCTTGATGCAGAATTGCTGTGAGTGACATTCTCCAAAGATGTACTACTGAATGTCAGGTCAGGCGTACCAGTCCCCGGTGGATGTGTGCACTTTCACTCGGAAACTTCAAAAGTTTCTCATCCAAAGTTCAAAAGACTATAATGCTTTTTTTCAATAAAACAATCTGCTTCTTTCTTCCTTGATTGAATCATCAATTTATTCTGAAATCTTCTTTATATATTCAACACATTCAATGACTTATCACAAATCAATGATTGCCAATTTTTTACAAAACCCAATGCATTTCGGGTCTACGTTGACCCTTCATCTGGGGTCTAAAGAAAATGATAAAAAACAAGAACCAAATCAGTCCATCATCCTTTAAATAAAGTTACATGAAAATTCATAAAGTGTGATAAAATCAAACAACATGCAATTCTACGATATCATGCACAATTCTTACAGGGTCTATTGTAATGGATGCTCTGAAACAAATAGCTCTCAGAATGTACTGCTCACACGATGTAACTGGCATGACATTTAAGATCGTATACTAGCACTCATATGAAGCCCCACGTTGACGACATGTACGCCCACCTTCCTATTGCTTAACTGCGTTTAAAACTCACCTAATGGGTGCGAAACGTGAGACTCTATCCTTGCAGTGTGGCGTGACGTTGTATGTACTAAACCAAACACTACAATCGCTGGTGTAACCGCGCAAACTGAGGGGCATATTAGCAAGACCCACGTTAAAATTATTGCCATTTTAGCGGGAGGAAACTGCCGCTAAAACGGCGATAATGGGCTTGCTAATATGCGTTATAGAATTCCAATAGAAGACCAGGTTAGATGTGCAGGACATCTAACCTGAGCTTCTATTGGAATTCCATAACGCATATTAGCATGCCCATTATCGCCGTTTTAGCGGCAGTTTCCTGCCGCTAAAACGGCGATAATTTTAATGTGGGTCTTGCTAATATGCTCCTTACTCGTTAAGCAGGAGATCATAAAGGGACCTGAATCCGTGATTCTCCAGCGCCGCGCACGCTGACCCTTCCTGGTGTGCGTAAAACGTGCTGACGTCAAACTAAATACCTCCGGGAGAGTTCACATTTAAAAGGACACGACCCTGAAAAGAACCCGTGTGCCTAAAGATTCCATTAAATATTTAAATGAGATGTTTAAACGAAGCGCAGTGTCCTGCTGCGTCAGGATGTCTTAAGAGCGCGATGACGTATCTGAATAAGCCGACCGAGAGGTCCGGTTGAATGTGACCTCTCAATAAAGTTATATTGTGGTAAACACTAAACTACGGAGCAATCTGAGTTTAAAACTAACACAAATGGATTAAAACAGGTATACGATGTGCGTCTGTGACCACTCAGGGAAAATGTATGATGATAACAATCTCATATATGAAATACATCTCAGAGACTAACATATGAGGTTTGTTCACACGGAACAAACCAACACACAGTGGTTCCGATGTTTAAAAATGCCTGCATTTATGTGAAAGCGCTATTTTGCAAGAGTGTGCATAAGATTGATAACATACAAAGAAAACATGAAAATAAACGAAAAAACCATGTATAACGTACCGTTAGACTTCACGTAAACAACCTTACCCATTGATTCATTACTCTCAAAAACTATTCACATTAAACAGTAGGTACAAAAATTGCAGTGTGAGTCATACAAACATTAAAGGAAACATGCAAGCTCGATACGGTCATTCAACCCATTAAGATGCCTGGCGTTCAATTTTTTTATCCAGTAAAACTCAGATCTAAGCAATTGTTTATGTGGGTCCATGTCTAGTCGAGTCTTCAGGACTTCCAAGATCGTGAATCTTAATTGCGAGATGTTATGTCCCGCTTGTAGCCAATGCATGGCTACAGTAGATTTGGTGTTTTTTAGGTGAATGTTACTCTTATGCTCGGTGATCCTTACTGTAATTTTCCACTCTGTAATACCCACATATGTTTTACCACAAGGACATTTTAATGCGTACACTACATTCGTGGTGTCACATGTACTTAAATGTTGAAGTGCAATCTTCGTGCCTTGTAGTGGATGTGTAAACTTGTTTCCTACAATGACATTATTACAATGTGTGCAGTTTTCACACTTTTGCATGCCTTTGAAGATTTTCTTGCCACTCTCTGCGTTTTTATTGGTTAATAATTATTTTAAATTGTGGGAGCGTTGAAAAGCAAAAGCTACTTTCTACTCTGACATACATCTTAAATCCGGTTCTGTTTGAATCATCATCCAATGTTTTTTAATGATATTTTTTATTCTATTGGCGTGCGTGGAATACTTTAGGACACATACATTCGGTGTCTCTTTTTTGGATTCTTTAGGTATCAACAACATTTGTCTGTCCATGGTGTTCACTTGGTTCATAGATTCCTCAATTAAAGGCTTAGGATATCCTCTTTCCAAGTATCTTGTAGCAAAGCTTTTGATGGTTTCTGCGGCTTCTTGGGGATTACTTGTGATTCTCTTTAGTCTGATGAATTGTGAGAACGGGAGATGTCTTTTAAGTGATTCTTGATGAAAACTTTTATAATGTAAACAATTATTGCGGTCAGTTGCTTTCGTTTATACATTAGTCTTATTCATGTTCTCATCAATCTGTACCAAAACGTCTAAAAATGCAATTTTCTCTTTTTGGATTAGGTACGTGAACTTAATATGTTCATGGCATCTGTTCAATCTTTCAATGTTCTCTTGTAGTAGGTTCACATCTCTCTTCCAAATGATAAAAATGACATCGATGTATCTTTTGAAGATAACCAAATTTTCACACCATGTAGGATCTTGCAAAATATGATCATACTCAAATTTTGACATGAAAATATTCGCATATGAAGGGGCCCCGGCAAAGCCCATGGATGTTCCATTACATTGGGAGTAGAAGATTCCATGCCACTGAAAATAACTATGGTATAATGCAAAATGCATTAATTCCAATAAAAAAAAAAAAATGTATTGGCTCCTTCGCAGTCGTTGTTAAGGAGAAACCATTCAATCGCTTCCAATCCTTCATTGTGTGGAATGGAGGTGTTTAGGGCGGTAACATCCACCGTACACAGCCACCACGTTGCCATGTCTTGTTGTGGTATAGACCTCAAAATGTTCTAAAATGCTGTTGTGTCCTTAATGTAAGTATTCCATTTCTGTACCATCGGTTGAAAAAAATGATCCAAGTATTGACCTATCGGTTCAGAGATTGATCCACAGGCTGATACAATCGGTCTAAATGGTGGTTGCTAAAGATTTTTGTGCACCTCTGGTAGCATGTAGAACTGTGGACGACGAGGGTATTCACTGTCTAAAAACTTGTAAGTCTTCTCAGTGATCCATTTCATTTTAAGAGCGTTATCAAGAATTTGTTTTAGAATTTTTTGAAATTCATTAGTTGGATCCTTGTCTAATTGTAGATACACATTTTTATCTTGTACATGCTCTTCCACATTGGTTTCATAGAACTCAGAATTCATCACTACTAACGCTCCTCCCTTATCCGCTTTTTGGAACGTTATGCATTGATCTTCAACCAGACTTAGTAGAATACTCCATTCCTTTTTGGAAAAGTTTCGATTGGTGTTGCTGGTAAAGTTAATTTTATTCACTTCTAGTTTTACTAAGCGTTCAAAGGCGTCGATAGTTTTGTGAGAGACTGGGGAACAAAAAGAGCTTTTTGCTTTAAACTCTTTATATTCAGGAACCTTTTCGAAATCCATTGCTGTTGGTATGGTGCTGAAAAAATATTGCAACCTCAATGTTTGCAGAAATTTAAAAATGGCGACTTCTGTCTCTGCCACATTACTCTGGTATGCTGGTACGAAGGAGGTTCCTTTATTCAGCAGTCTACGTTGTTCCTTAGTTAAGTTCACATCTGATATATTAATGACTAAGTCGTCTTTGTCATGCTCCTCAGTGTTCTCTTGTCTCTTTCTGAATCTGTTTCCTTTGCCCCTGCGGGTTTTTCTGAACTGGGGGCATTGTTTGCGGCTGGGCTTGTGGACAAAAAAGACACCTTGGTTGCTTTTGATGCTGATATACTAGGTGGTTGTGCTGATGTGCTTGCCATGCTACTCACAGGTGTTCTATTTTGAGCGATGTCTGAATCTGATACCATGCTTTCTTGAGACAAACTAATATTGGTTTTTTGTTGCCATTTTCTTTGGTTGTACACTTCTGCCCATGTGTATACTTCTTCAAGTTTCTAATCTATCGTATCCCTCCGATACTTCTTGATTTTACGATCATGAATTTCTTTTGCATATCTTTCCAATTTCTGATTGATGTCATCCAATGATTCTTGCAAATTTTCATGTTTATTCAGTTCTTCTTTGATCGTAGATATCTCTTCTTCTAAAGTCTTGAGAATGTTTAAAAGTTCTTCCACAATTAATAAAATCAAATCCAAGGAGCACTTATTCAAGATCTGGTACCATTTTTTAATAAAAACTTTATTGTTTCTACATAGCATTGGTTTTAACGCTATCCGGAGACCTCTTGGAATGCGTTTAGTTTTATGGTAATGAATCAAAGTTGTGGCGTGCAATCTTTGGTTAATTTCCTTCTTACTCACATATTCAAATTGTTTCAAGAGTTGTGCGACCGTATTTACTTGAGGACTAAATGATCTGGCTTCTTGAATTAAATCATAAATTTCAGTTGCTGCCTCTGCAGTGTAAACTAATGTTTCTGCTTTGTTTACTGTAATTTGCGCAATCTCCTCAAACGACATTTCGTTTGGTGCATCTTGAGGTGGGTAGACACAGGTTATGATCAAATTGAAAGGGGTTCTCAGTGCACTCTGTGATCAACAAATTTCGAAAACAAATTTCAAACGTTTTTCTTGTGTGCTACTCCATCCGTTACACTGTGTCTTGCAGTGCCTCATGTGAACTACTGAATGTCAGGTCAGGCGAACCAGTCCCCGGTGGATGTGTGCACTTTCACTCGGAAACTTCAAAAGTTTCTCATCCAAAGTTCAAAAGACTATAATGCTTTTTTTCAATAAAACAATCTGCTTCTTTCTTCCTTGATTGAATCATCAATTTATTCTGAAATCTTCTTTATATATTCAACACATTCAATGACTTATCACAAATCAATGATTGCAAATTTTTACAAAACCCAATGCATTTCGGGTCTACGTTGACCCTACATTGGGGTCTAAAGAAAATGATAAAAAACAAGAACCAAATCAGTCCATCAACCTTTAAATAAAGTTACATGAAAATTCATAAAGTGTGATAAAATCAAACAACATACAATTCTACGATATCATGTACAATTCTTACAGGGTCTATTGTAATGGATGCTCTGAAACAAATAACTCTCAGAATGTACTGCTCACACGATGTAACTGACATGACACTTAAGATCGTATACTGCAGAGGCAAGAACTGAAATTTATGATTTAATTCAAGAAGCCAGATCATTTAGTCCTCAAGTAAATGCGGTCGCACAACTCTTGAAACAATTTGAATATGTGAGTAAGAAAGAAATTAACCAAAGATTGCACGCCACAACTTTGATTCATTATCATAAAACTAAACAAATTCCAAGAGGTCTCCGGATAGCGTTAAAACCAATGCTATGTAGAAACAATAAAGTTTTTATTGAAAAATGGTACCAGATCTTGAATAAGTACTCCTTGGATTTGATTTTATTAATTGTGGAAGAACTTTCAAACATTCTCAAGACTTTAGAAGAAGAGATATCTACGATCAAAGAAGAACTGAATAAACATGAAAATTTGCAAGAATCATTGGATGACATCAATCAGAAATTGGAAAGATATGCAAAAGAAATTCATGATCGTAAAATCAAGAAGTATCGGAGGGATACGATAGATTACAAACTTGAAGAAGTATACACATGGGCAGAAGTATACAACCAAAGAAAATGGCAACAAAAAACCAATATTAGTTCGTCTCAAGAAAGCATGGTATCAGATTCAGACATCGCTCAAAATAGAACACCTGTGAGTAGCATGGCAAGCACATCAGCACAACCACCTAGTATATCAGCATCAAAAGCAACCAAGGTGTCTTTTTTGTCCACAAGCCCAGCCACAAACAATGCCCCCAGTTCAGAAAAACCCGCAGGGGCAAAGGAAACAGATTCAGAAAGAGACAAGAGAACACTGAGGAGCATGACAAAGACGACTTAGTCATTAATATATCAGATGTGAACTTAACTAAGGAACAACGTAGACTGCTGAATAAAGGAACCTCCTTCATACCAGCATACCAGAGTAATGTGGCAGAGACAGAAGTCGCCATTTTTAAATTTCTGCGAACATTGAGGTTGCAATATTTTTTCAGCACCATACCAACACCAATGGATTTCGAAAAGGTTCCTGAATATAAAGAGTTTAAAGCAAAAGCTCTTTTGTTCCCCAGTCTCTCACAAAACTATCGACGCCTTTGAACGCTTAGTAAAACTGGAAGTTAATAAAATTAACTTTACCAGCAACACCAATCAAAACTTTTCCAAAAAGGAATGGAGTATTCTAGAAAGTCTGGTTGAAGATCAACGCATAACGTTCCAAAATGCGGATAAGGGAGGAGCGTTAGTAGTGATGAATTCTGAGTTCTATGAAACCAATGTGGAAGGGCATATACAAGATAAAAATGTGTATCTACAATTAGACAAGGATCCAACTAATGAATTTCAAAAAATTCTAAAACAAATTCTTGATAACGCTCTTAAAATGAAATGGATCACTGGGAAGACTTACAAGTTTTTAGACAGTGAATACCCTCGTCGTCCACAGTTCTACATGCTACCAAAGGTGCACAAAAATCTTAAGCAACCACCATTTAGACCGATTGTATTAGCCTGTGGATCAATCTCTGAACCAATAGGTCAATACTTGGATCATTTTTTTCAACCAATGGTACAAAAATGGAATACTTACATTAAGGACACAACAGCATTTTTTAACGTTTTGAGGTCTATACCACAACAAGACATGGCAACGTGGGGGCTGTGTACGGTGGATGTTACTGCCCTATACACCTCCATTCCACACAATGAAGGATTGGAAGCGATAGAATGGTTTCTCCTTAAGAGTGATTGCGAAGGAGCCAATAAATTTGTTTTATTGGAATTAATGCATTTTGCATTATACCATAGTTATTTTCAGTGGCATGGAATCTTCTACTCCCAATGTAATGGAACATCCATGGGCTTTGCCGGGGCCCCTTCTTATGCGAATATTTTCATGTCAAAATTTGAGTATGATCATATTTTGCAAGATCCTACATGGTGTGAAAATTTGGTTATCTTCAAAAGATACATCGATGTCATTTTTATCATTTGGAAGGGAGATGTGAACCTACTACAAGAGAACATTGAAAGATTGAACAGATGCCATGAACATATTAAATTCATGTACCTAATCCAAAAAGAGAAAATTGCATTTTTAGACGTTTTGGTGCAGATTGATGAGAACATGATTAAGACTAATGTATACACGAAAGCAACTGACCGTAATAATTGTTTACATTATAAAAGTTTTCATCAAGAATTACTTAAAAGACACTTCCCGTTCTCACAATTCATCAGACTAAAGAGAATCACAACTAATCCCCAAGAAGCCGCAGAAACCATCAAAAGCTTTGCTACAAGATACTTGGAAAGAGGATATCCTAAGCCTTTAATTGAGGAATCTATGAACCAAGTGAACACCATGACAGACAAATGTTGTCGATACCTAAAGAATCCAAAAAAGAGACACCGAATGTATGTGTCCTAAAGTATTCCACGAAAGCCAATAGAATAAAAAAATATCATTAAAAAACATTGGATGATGATTCAAACAGAACCGGATTTAACATGTATATTATAGAAGAAAGTAGTTTTCGCTTTTCAACGCTCCCCCAATTTAAAAGAATTATTATCCAATAAAAACGCAGAGTGTGGCAAGAAAATCTTCAAAGGCATGCAAAAGTGTGAAAACTGCACACATTGTAATAATGTCATTGTAGGAAATCAGTTTACACATCCACTACAAGGCACGAAGATTGCACTTCAACATTCAAGTACATGTGACACCACGAATGTAGTGTACGCATTAAAATGTCCTTGTAGTAAAACATATGTGGGTATTACAGAGCGGAAAATTAAAGTAAGGATCACCGAGCATAAGAGTAACATTCACCTAAAAAACGCCAAATCTACTGTAGCCATGCATTGGCTAGAAGCGGGACATAACATCTTGCAATTAAGATTCACGATCTTGGAAGTCCTGAGGACTCGACTAGACATGGGCCCACATAAACAATTGCTTAGATCTGAGTTTTACTGGATAAAAAGATTGAACTCCATTCATCCTAATGGGTTGAATGACCGTATCGAGCTTGCATGTTTCCTTTAATGTTTGTATGACTCACACTGCAATTTTTGTACCTACTGTTTAATGTGAATAGTTTTTGAGAGTAATGAATCAATGGGTAAGGTTGTTTACGTGAAGTCTAACTGTACGTTATATATGGTTTTTTCGTTTATTTTCATGTTTCCTTGGTATGTTATCAATCTTATGCACTCTCTCGCAAAATAGCGCTTTCACATAAATGCAGGCATTTTTAAACATCGGAACCACTGTGTGTTGGTTTGTTCCGTGTGAACAAACCTCATATGTTAGTCTCTGAGATGTATTTCATATATGAGATTGTTATCATCATACATTTTCCCTGAGTGGTCACAGACGCTCATTGTATACCTGTTTTAGTCCATTTGTGTTAGTTTTAAACTCAGATTGCTCCGTAGTTTAGTGTTTACCACAATGTAACTTTATTGAGAGGTCACATTCAACCGGACCTCTCGGTCGGCTTATTCAGATACGTCATCGCGCTCTTAAGACATCCTGACGCAGCAGGACACTGCGCTTCGTTTAAACATCTCATTTAAATATTTCATGGAATCTTTAGGCACACAGGTTCTTTTCAGGGTCGTGTCCTTTTAAATGTGAACTCTCCCGGAGGTATTTAGTTTGACGTCAGCATGTTTTATGCACACCAGGAAGGGTCAGCACGCGCGGCGCTAGAGAATCACGGATTCAGGTCCCTTTATGATCTCCTGCCTAACGAGTAAGTTTGCGCGGTTACACCAGCGATTGTAGTGTTTGGTTTAGTACATACAAGGTCACGCCACACTGCAAGGATAGAGTCTCACGTGGCACCCATTAGGTGAGTTTTAAATGCAGTTAAGCAATAGGAAGATGGGCGTACATGTCGACAACGTGGGGCTATATAAGTGCTAGTATACGATCTTAAGTGTCATGCCAGTTACATCGTGTGAGCAGTACATTCTGAGAGCTATTTGTTTCAGAGCATCCATTACAATAGACCCTGTAAGAATTGTGCATGATATCGTAGAATTGTATGTTGTTTGATTTTATCACACTTTATGAATTTTCATGTAACTTTATTTAAAGGATGATGGACTGATTTGGTTCTTGTTTTTTATCATTTTCTGTAGACCCCGATGAAGGGGTCAACGTAGACCCGAAATGCATTGGGTTTTGTAAAAAATTGGCAATCATTGATTTGTGATAAGTCATTGAATGTGTTGAATATATAAAGAAGATTTCAGAATAAATTGATGATTCAATCAAGGAAGAAAGAAGCAGATTGTTTTATTGAAAAAAAGCATTATAGTCTTTTGAACTTTGGATGAGAAACTTTTGAAGTTTCCGAGTGAAAGTGCACACATCCACCGGGGACTGGTTCGCCTGACCTGACATTCAGTAGTTCACATGAGGCACTGCAAGACACAGTGTAACGGATGGAGTAGCACACAAGAAAAACGTTTGAAATTTGTTTTCGACATTTGTTGATCACATAGTGCACTGAGAACCCCTTTCAATTTGATTCTCCAAAGATGACCACACACAGATTGGGAATTGTGTGCAGCGCACACAGTCGACACCTAGTGACTGTATCCCACCTTGTTGTTGTCCCATGCTTCTTTCAAAACCAAGATGGATTTTGTCTATAAATGATTCAGAGGTGAATGTGACACAATCACTTTTAGGTTGTTATATTGGGAGGCACTGAAATCAATACAGAGTGGCTGAGTCTGTGGAGTAGAGTGTTGTCTGGGCCAATATCCTCTGTGCTTTGATATACACAGAGGCATCACAATGTCATACTTTTGTGAGCACATTGGAGTTCAGTTGCCCTGCAATGTTTCAGTGTGTGTTGTGGTGGACTCATGCATTAAGTTTGTGATACATACATATGTGTGGTTATGGCAATTCCAGTTCCACCGTCAAAGTGAGTTTCTACTAGTATTTGGCAGGCTAAGTGTACCTATCTAATGATGAAATTCCCTCTTTGAAGATGTCTCCCATGCTAGGGACCCACAGTCGGATTGGGATCAGAGGGATGCTCTGGCACTCTGAAAGTAATTGGCACACATTCTGTGATCGTCTCTTTCATTGTAGCCTCTGTGCTTTTACCTATCATGGGAGGTTTCACAAAGGTACACTGCTGCTGATCAGGAGGGTGGTGTGTGGGTTAGACTGTCCAAATGAGATTTGACCCCCTGCAAAGCCCCTACTTACAACACAACCTCCCTGCACCTGTCATGACCTGAAAGTGATGGGCGGGTGGGGGAGATGACAGTGCTTCTGTCAAGGCACACAAGGCAGTGCACAAAGGTGAGTATTCTCCAAAGGCTGACCCCCAGCTTCAATTTACAGCACAGCTGGTGAGCAGATAACATACTTGCACCACATTGCAGTGGCCTGGTGAGGACTGGTGAAGTAATTCAGTCTCTTGGTGTGTTTTACAGAGGTCCAGAACACCGTGGGCCACAGGTGACCCTGGTGCACCAGCCCATCGACCAGTGTCAAATTTCACGCATAGCCAATCCAAGCCTATGCAGAACACTTTCTGATGAAGGTCAACACCCATGGGCTCTATGGGCTTCAGCCCCCCGTCGTGTGTGTCAGCCCAGGCTGAGACAGGGTCCACACATACAGTCCTTGAGCTGCAGTGTGTGGCAGGTCTGTCATGTTTGTGCAGCAGCACCTGAGTATCTCACAGGTTTTTAGGGGCCATTTACTAGATGATGAGGCTTAATTTGTTTTTCAACAGTCCATTGAGCACCAGCATCTCCACTCTGCCCATTCATCAAAGTTGCCAGTTACTTTTGCTGCCACAATGTGTGAATGCATTTCCTGCAAAATGACCTTTGTTTTTTTTTTAAAATCATGCTGCATGTACTCCACCTGTAGGTATTGAGGCACTTTGCATGAACAAAAGTTACATTGGTCAAGTACACATTGTTGGGGGGATTTGCCCCCCAACACACAGTTTGCCTTGACATTATTTGGGGTCTTTGCCCCACAACTCCCAAATTGCCTCAACATTGCTGGGGGGATTTGCCCCCCAACCCTCCAATTGGCTCAACATTGCTAGGGGTATTCGAACCACAACACACAATTGGCCTATACATTCCTGGGGGTATTTACCCCACAACCCCCAAATTGCCTCAACATTGCTGGGGGGATTTGCCCCACAACCCACAATTTGCCTATACATTGCTGGGGGTATTTGCTCCCCACCCCCATATTTGTTAGAAATTGTTGGGGGTATTTGCCCCCCCAAACCCTAAACTGGTTGAACATTGCTGGGGGTATTTGACCCCCCACTCCCACATTGGTTAAACTTTGCTGGGGGTATTTGTCCCCCAACCCCAATTTTGCCTGGATATTGCTTGGAGTATTAGACCCCAGCCCCCCTTTGTGTATGAATTGCCGAAACTATTGCCCCCCTGAAAATTGCCTCTACATAGCTGCAAGTATTCCCCCCACCCCAAAATTACATGTAGTTTGGACCCAGCTTTCTCTTATGTGGCCTTTCGCGGGCTAGTGGCGTTATTGTGTAGGGGTAGGTGTCTGACTTAAAGTCTGCAATGACCGTGTCGGTTGGGGTTGTAGTATTGATCGTAGATGTATAGGGATGACATGCACAATGGGATACATGGCTGCACAGTCTCGGTCGCAGGAATCGTGTTGTGGTGCGATTCGGAGCTGTAATACTCCCCTTCCAGATGCTCTGACGTGTTGGTTGTGGCAACAGATTCGGCGCATAGGAAGTACGCATCGTACTTGGGCGTTCGAAATCGGACTGGGAAAATGCCTCCGGACAACTCCATTTTGCGTATCGGGAGGACCCTCGTTCGGAAAATTAAGACGGAATTGGAGTGACCAAGTCGTTCGGTAAGTAAAGGATTTTGGGCATCGTATTGGGTCGTTTGGTAAATCCGGATCCCAGTACGAGTCGGTTGGAAGAACCAACTCCTGAAGGCTCTGAGATGGTCTTCCTAACAACAACTAAATCGGGCCCTTAGAAGTAAGTATTCCCAATTTTTCAGCCACCCTCCAATGTCCGTCCCACATTTCCTACTAAAACATATACTTATTATTATTATTATTTGAATTTACGTGGGGTAGAGATCTTCACACTTAAAAAAGAGGAGGTGGAGGCAGAAACCTCTGCATGTTTGTATTAAAATGTGCATTTTGTAGTATTTTATTAGCACTAATAATGTACTACAAAAGACAGTGTGAATTGGCCCCTACAGAGTTATACTTTAGCCACCAAGGTGGAGATCTTGCATGGTAAAGTACAGACAAAATGTAAAAAGTTTGTTAATCTTGAAAAATAATAATTTAAATTGGACTTGGGTCTCCTTACTGTACTAAAGAGCAGCCTATTAATAATATTAGTTGACTGTTCCTTTTCGGAAATGAAGAGGATCTAGCCTTACATGGAGCGATCTTTAGCTGTGAGTTGACTTTGGGATCTGTTGTGAAAATCAAGGATGGATAGTGTTAGGTGTGGCTAACCACTTGGCATTGTGTGGAGTGAGGCTTTCCATGTCTGAAGGATACACAACATGGTAGTGCCATGACGACAAACTGCATTTCCCGGCAGGCCATGAACTCTAATGTAGTTTGGAGCTGTATTAGCCATCTTGGATCGCTGCATATGTCTTCCCTCGTGGACTTTGCTAGCCATCGTTATACAATGTTGCTGCAGCCAGGACCTTGAAATGTGGATTTAGGAATTTCTTAACAAAGAACAGTTGCTCCTTTTGGAGATTTTCAATGGCTTTTCGAAGTACAGAGAAGTATTATGGAGTTGTGTTATGCCAAATATCTTTAAACTATTTTGAAATGTTAATATGAGCTTTTCTAAATACTATAAGACTTTGTGGCATTATGGTTGAATTTTATCCTGTGGCCGAACAGGAAGGATTCTCAATTATGTTGAACATGCTACGTATATATAATTATGCGTAAGGTATTGAGAGTCCTAGTAATACCTAAAAGAGTTGCTATAATCACAATCATAGAATATTAATGTTTGTTCATTTTTGTGCAGCAACACAAGAGTGGAGTAGAAACGGTAATTCATGCATAGGGGTTTTTATACCATTCATAGAGTGAAGTGTTGATCAACATATACCTAAGATACTCATCTCTGTTTAGTTCCACATCAAAGTACGGACACTTAATTACATAGAGATAGTGTTAAAATATATCCATTCACTGTTACAGTTCCATGCAGAACTTGATGGCAGGTTACCAAACGTAGCTGACATTGTCTTAATACTCCCAGTACATCCTGCAGACACAGTGCCCAGCAGAAGTATCAAGTCAAAGTCGTGGAATCCAGTGTATCTGTTTTTTCTCTTATCCCATTCCCTTTCCCCGTTTCTATCACTGGCTCTCGTATTCTGTGTATGTGTTTGTTGATGGAGGTAGTGAGAGACAGAAGAGTATATTGCTCCCATTGGATCCAGCATACAAAGGTAGTGCCTTCTGATAGATAGTCCCCCTGAATGTGTACCTAAACAGTCCGACTAACGCAACACCCAAAACTTGGGACAGAACAATGTGTGACAAATGAAGCTAAGTATGATTGCCTGTCCATATACCACCATATTCCAATCCCCCCTTTACACCACCTTTAGCCCTAGGCCCTTTTGATAAATGGAAGTTAGGAATATTCATTACAATCTCAGATCTGTTTGCTGGGAACATTAGTAAATCTTTTGAGAAATATGAATAAACATATAACTTGGGCGACTGCAAAAGATTCCATTACATTGAATTAAGACACTGGAAGACACCAGAAGTGAAGTCCACAGCCACAAAGGATTGTGTTCCTTTCGAAAAATATTTTGCCTCTTCTGCTAATGCAAGAGGTGCTGCAGCTGATGTTTACAAGATCCTGCAGGATGCATCCCTATGCTCATGATGGGCCTATGTGGGTAGCTGGAATCGATTACACTTGAAAGATATTCCCAATCATCAATAGAGCTCTTAGAACATCCAATGAAAGTAGATAGATGGATCTGCAGAATGGTCTGGGAGGGGTGAAACTATCACTAGACTCTCTTTGGGATATAAAGTAATAGCACTGTGGAATCTATGATTTGAAACATAATGGCTGTGTAACGGGTATCCAGAGTTCTTCAAAATGAATACAATAAATTTGAGGCAGCGTGGAACCCAGTGCTGTCATATTTATTGCGAGAAATAAGGTTGTTGGTGGACTGGGGTGTGAGCCCTGGTCAAGCAGCAACCACAATACTTGTCAGGGTGAGGCACAAGCCAGCCCTAAATTAACCTGTGCTCAAACCTCTGGTAGCTTGGCACCAGCAAGTCAGGCTGAACTTAGAGGCAATGTGCAAAGTATTTGTGCAACACTTCAAACGGTAATAAGGTGAAAAACACCACACAAAAAGGATCCCACACCAAAGTACAAAAATAGAGCTTCCTTTAATAAATAAAACAAGACCAGAATGACAAAGATCCATTCAGTTGAAACGGAGCTATGCAATTGTAAAGATTTCAGTGAAAATAGCACAAAAAGCACAAAGCGCAGACTGTGGATATCTAGTTGCGCTGGACTGGGACATAGTCATAAGTTCAGGCCGAGCGTGATGGCGCGCGGGCCGGCTACTGGGACCCAGTTAGGCACACTGAAGAAAAGAACTTTCAATCCTGGTTTGCAGAGTGTTGTGAGGATTCGTGTCAAAGATGCTTCAGTTCCGAGGTGCAGTGAGGCTGCAATGTGAGGATCCCGTCAACGAGAGCTTGCGATGCGAAGTCCAGCCTCAAGGATGCATTGCGAATTCGAGGCAATGCCTCGGTTCTGAGGAGCTGTGAGGCTGTGATGCAGAATCTGTCGTCGTCATCGATGCTGCCTCCAAGGAGGGATGCGAGGGCCTGCGCCAAGGATGTGTTGTGCAGTGGCAGGTCCGATGAGGCTGCGGTGGCGATGCGGGTCTTAGCGATGGGTCCAATCCATGAATCAGCGGTGATGTGTCAGTTCTGCTCAGGTTTGCACCGTGCAGTAGAGGACATGCATCAGTTCTGTTGGATCCACAGAGGCTGGCAGAGCACCTATGTCCCACTTCCAAGGGTCCAGTACTGGGGTGGCACCACTTGGCATGGTAGACTCACAGATGGCAGATGTGGAAGAGGTGTGGCGCAGCGGTCAGGGTGCCTGACTCTGGACCACTGGGTTCACGGTTCGATCCCCAGCGCCGGCGGCAGGTTAGCCCAGCACCATGTGACTCTGGGCAATAGCTCGCTTAATCTTCCTGACGGCCCCCAGCGCCTTGACACCCTTGGATAATTGTGCGCTTTACAAATACTGGATTTCATTTCATGCATGTGCAGGGTTGTTGGAAGCCTGTTATGTTCCTGAGGCTTCATACCAGGAGGCCAGCCAGCTAACCCTTGGAGTCACTCTGAGGTTCTGGGTTCAAGAGTTGCAAGTCCAGTCCTTCTCATCCAGGCAAGAGGTCATATATATATCTATATATATATATAAACTTTTGCCATGGAAAGGAGGGAGGCAAAGAGGAATGCAGAATTATCGGAAATATTTGAGGCAAGTTCAAGCAGTTCCAATTTGAAAGACAAACAATATGCAAAAAAACGAGCAATGACAAAGAAACATTGAGACACTGGGAAAAACTATCAAAAAAGGAAATTAATAAGTGGTGGGAACTGATAACTCTAAAAAAATACGTAGAAGTTAAGAGAGTACCCAGAGGACTACGGTTAACATTAATGCCAAGCCACCAGGACACTAGTGGAGAATTGCTACAGGAGTGGGGTGAACACTTATTGGAATCATCAACAGGACTAATATTGATTCTAATTAAACATCTAGAAAAAGTTTTAAAGGAAATACAGACAGAGCTAACAAAATTGGAAGAGAATATTGAGAAAATGGAATTATCTGAGGAGCTCAAAAATTAAAAGGTGACATTATAATTAACCTGGAGAAACACGAAGAAAGAGTGAAGCAAATATAATTCCAAAGGGATAAAATAGACTTTTAGGAAGGCAGAATTTTTACCTTCGGAAAAAGATTTGAATCTCAGAGAAGCAAGGAACAATTTCAAATATCAAACCAAGAATCTTCGAGCTATGAGTCACTAACAAGCACAGACAGATACAAGTGATGCTGATTGTGGAAACCAAGCAAGTGCGAGCAGCAACAAAAAGTCAACTTTTTTATCAGAATTGCGACTTGCATTACAACAACAAAACAGAGACAAACAACCAGGACGAGGCAGGGGGAGCGGACGTGGCAGGGGCAGAAAAGAAAAACAAGACGAGGCAGCAGGGGGAACAGACAGCCCAAAAATGGATACAACTATCAGGGGGCGGTTGAGACAACCAAGGAAATGATTTTGGAGTCCAGCCAAGAATTGAATGTGATTAATTTATCGGACAGAGTGCTAACAGAGAATGAAACTAAATTACTTAGAAAAGGCCTAAACTACTGCCCAGTGTCACACATAAACATAGCACAAACGAGAATAGACCTTTACAGGTATACACGCAAACTGAAACTAGCCAAAATATATGCAGACAAACCTAATGAAAGATCAAGTGTGGAAAGTGAACCAACGAGCATATTACTAGCTGAAGATCATCCAGCTTTAGTAACATTAATAACAATGGGAGAGACCTCTGTTGAACAGCAATTAGAAAACCTGGAAGGTTTAGAGGAAGTCATACCATCACGAGGAACTGGAGAAAGCGGCATGAAGCTGAAATCCTTCTTCTACCCTGTCCTACCACCTGGAAACAAAGTGGACTTGTTCCATGAAGCAGTTATAGAAGATCTATACAAAATTGGATATGAGAACAGGAAGGATAACCTAACTCCGGGAGAGAGAGATACCCTAAAAACGCTCCAACAGGACAATACTATCGAAATAAAACAAGCTGATAAGGGCGGAAACATTATAATTCAAAACAAAATTGATTACATTCAGGAGGCCCATAGACAACTGTCCAATGTAGAGTGTTACACGTGTCTGACTAAGGTTCCAACAAAGGAAATAGTGAAACAGCTTACAGTTCTCTTGGAAGATTGGTTGAATAAGGGACTAATTGATGAGGAAGAAAAAAAGTACTTAACCACTAGCTTCCCGGTAATGGCAACCATTTATTTCCTTCCTAAAATTCATAAGAGTAAAACCAACCCACCGGGCAGACCGATAGTATCTGCAAATGGCTCTTTATTGGAACCAGTCTCAAATGATATCGATCACTTCCTTGCCCCACTCGTAAAAGACCTCAGCTCATATCTACAGGACACTGGTGACCTTCTACAAAAATTGGAAGGTATAGCTTGGCAACCAAATTACAAGCTTGTATCTATGGACGTAGTCTCGCTCTACACCAATATTGAACATCAATTTGGAACACAAGCATGCAAGTACTTCCTGGGTAAAAGAAATATTCAATACCGATCACAAAACGAAATGCTAATTGAGATGATAACACTCTGTCTACATAATAACATCTTTCTATTTAATAAAAAAATCTACAAGCAAACAAAGGGCTGTGCTATGGGTTTTTCTTTCTCTCCCAATTATGCGAACCTTATGATGGGGTGGTTTGAGCAGAAAATAGCATGGTCACCTGAGAATGATCACTTTACTGAGAAATTGATACTATGGTTACGCTTCATTGATGACTTGCTCATCATATGGGATGGAACAGAAGCTGAATTCAAAACATACTTTGCAGTATTAAATAACAATGAGGCCAAGTTACAATTTACAATGGAAATCAGTCCAAAAAAGGTGACCTTTCTAGATACATGCTTATATGTAGAGAATAACATGCTACAAACTACATTATTTAGAAAGAAAACTGCAACGAATGCTGTCTTGCATGGTGACAGCTTCCATAAAGAAACCCTGAAATGGAGCATCCCCTACGGGGAATTTCTACGCTTGAAGAGAAATTGTTCATCTGATGTGGAGTTTGAGAAACACAGCGAAGCCACGAAAAGGAGATTCAGTAAAAGAAAATACCCCAAAAAAAGTACTTGAAAATAGTCTACAAAGTGTCATCAAGCAAAACCGCAAAGATATTCTGAGAAATACAAAGAGGAAGAACAAATTGGAATCACAACCATCAACAAATTCTCAGCAAATCAGACTAATCACAACATATAATGCAGAATCAAATAATCTAAGGAAGATCTTGACAAAACACTGGGGACTCTTGAAATTGGATCCAACATTATCAAAAATAGTAGGAGATTATCCAAACATCACACATCGAAGAGCTGCAAACATAAGAGACAAGTTAGTACACAGTCACTTTAAGCAAAACAGGCCCATGACATGGATGCAAGAAGAAGGCTTTTGGCCTTGTAAAAACTGCAAAGCTTGTAGAATTGGAAAACCAAAAAAGAAGTAGAGATTGGCAATGGAAAGAACTGGAGAATCAGGCAACACATCACGTGCAAAAGTACATTTGTCGTATACATAGTGGAGTGCCCGTGTAGACTTAAATACATAGGAAGCACAACTTGTGAGGTCAAGAAAAGAGTCCTGGAGCATATTCGAGCGACTAAAAACATAGATCGATCAAATGCAATAGCTAAGCACATGGAAACAGTACATAAGAGTAACTGGGAAGAACTGATTTTCTATGGAATAGAACAAATACCACAGTCTGAAAGAGGTGGAAACCGTGAGAAGCTATTGAGACAAAGTGAATCGAAACATATAGTAACATTCAGGACCTTAAATCCTAGAGGCCTAAATCAGGACGAAGAACTTTATGTGCATCTTTGAAAACCAGTGTGAAGATAAAATACATAAGTGAAAACTGCAATTGGAACAGAACCATCAGTTTTGAACAAACAATCGCTAAACAACTATCCAAACACAGAGAAATGATATCAAGAAGGAATCTGCCCACTGGAGGGCTTGAAACCAATCGTGATCTCAAAATGGAGAAATAACATCAATTAAACAATCGAGAGAGAAAAAACTGTGCCACCAACTAAAAGAATATAGCATATCACCATGAAGAAATTGATTCATCTAAGGTGTAATTTTCTCCCACTAGAGGAATTTGAACTTGAACTCCACAAAAATCAAAAACTCATGAACTAGCAACCTTTGTGTGTTATTTAAACGAGAAGAATTCAAATATAATTTTCTTTCTCATTTTGCCTCTCAAAATTTAAATAATTTTTTAATACACTCTCACATCTCACTTTATGTATGTCACTTACAACACTTATTTAATCACTTAACTTGTGCCATGCGTAAAAAGGATTATGAGGTTTGACTACATTAACCATAATGCCTCATATGGAACGGAAACAGGAAGTAATCCCCCTTTTTTTGTAAAAAATACAGGAAATAAAAGATGTTTGAGAACGAGTTACAATCATCCCATGATCAAGGTCCATGTTGTAGGACCGAAACTCGTTGGGCATGGCAAAACCCTTGAATTAATAAATACGCATTTTTCAAATTCTATCTCGAGTGAGTGCGATCCATTGTTGTGGCAACTTCAAAGAAATATATATATATCTATATATATCTATATATATATATATATATCCAGTACACACCTCTGAGCTAGGGAGCCCCTGACCCTTCAGGGTGGCCTCAAACAATGGGCACGGAGCAGCCCATCCATTGTGACATCAAGAAAGCAATGAGGCCCATTACCGGAGACACAGCGTTTATTCTTAGGCACAGCAGCACAACACGTTTCCAACTCCTTACGCATTTCGGCGTCACTTGCAGCCTTGATCACAGGTGGAAACCAATAAAATTTGCATAATGCATACGTGCGTGCTTATATCCTTCCGATCACATGACCAATCTAAAAATACATGTACCATGATGCATTGTAAAGTTCATCCTAATGTACTATGCGGAATCTCAATAGATTTATTTATTTATTTATTTAATGAGTTTTGTATAGCGCTGGCTGGACCCGTAGGTATCAGAGCGCTTTACATTCGGTTACACAATGTTACAGAAAATGATAATAATTACACATTACGTCAAAAATAAGCAACACGTTGAAAGAGGAAAGAAAGGTGAGAGAAGAATGGAGGAGGGGGGGAAGTGTGAAGAGGGAGGATGAGGAAAAAGACGGCAGGAGAGACGAAGGGAAGTCTGCCCAAAGACCGACTGGGTAGGTGACGTCCGAGGAGGGAATCCACAGCCCATCTCCCCTTTAGCTAAACAAGGTAGCTCCATCGGGCATCAGTCAAATAGCTAGGTCTCAACTGACGAGGGAAAGTTCACATAAGAAAGTCCAGTGGATAAACATGGTGGGAACTATGAGCAAGGACGGGTGAGGGCAGGGGTCGACAGCTGGAAAGAAGAGAAGAGTAGAGCGGTAGGGGGTAGGGTGAAAGGGGAGGAGGGAGATAAGGTCAGGAGAGACGCAGGAGAGTTTGCCCAAGGACCGGCTGGGTAGGTGTTGGCCAAGGAGGGAATCCATAGCCCACCTCCCCTTTAGCTCGCGAGGTAGCTCCACCGGGCATCAGTCAAAATGGCTGGGTCTCAGCTGTCGATGGAGAGTTCACAGAGTCAATGACTAAGGCGGCCATCTTGAGGTCAGGCAGTGGGGGATAAGTCCTTGATGTACGAATTCAGAGGATCCCCACAATTTTCTATAATCCGGATGAAAGGGGGTGCAAACTAAGCAGAGGATCGGCAAGAAGAACAGAGCCAGGGTCCGCAGGGGGAGCGCGTGATGTCGAGTGATAACCGCCAGAGGGAGAAACAGCCGCCGTATCAGGACAGGCGGGGCGACTCTAGAGTCTTACTCGCATTATTTATATCGCTAATCAAGGTCGTCTCAGAAAGACAGGGCAGTAGTTGTAGTATCAAAACAAATTTTGCTGCCTTTGCGCTAAAGAAGGGGGCAGGGGGTCTCCCTTGGATGTAGCTTTGACCCCTGCCGACGATCAATTGCAGGCGCCATTTTGGCATCCGGCGCAGGAACAAAGTAGGCACTCGCTGAAAGTGCCTTGCCCCAAAAGGACAAAAGGAGGACATGGTCAAGAGCCCCAGACATCCCGGGCTAACCATCAAGCCTCCCAGAGTTCCCGGTGAAGTTACAGATGACCCCGTTCACCGTCTTCGAGCTCGCGGTGAGTAGTGGAAATGGCGGGCGGGACTCACAGGGGATCAGTGTTGTCTCCAATCCGCGCTTTGAGCGTCCCCAAACAATCGCAGGCTTCTAACTGAGCCTCCACCGTGGATTGCTAAGGAGGTCTGCTGCTCAGTTGAGAGCGAAGGTGTTGCGCCTCAGTTGTTCTGCTTAGCTCGGGATCAGCGAGCCCAGGATCGCTCGAACTGCCGTCAGTACAGATATCTCTGCGATGGAAGTACGGAGAAGGACGGAATTCCGCTCCAGGGGATCCGCCTATATTCCGGTTGAGGAATCGTTGGATTTAGGTAGTAGAATAAGGCAGCGGAGCGCTGCTCGGGAGGATGAAGGTAGGGTTCCCTACAGAGCTCCAGCTCCGAGCAGCCATCTTCCGGGGCCACATATAGATCCTGCATTCTTGTCAGAGTTCGTAATTCCTTCTGATACATGCATCACAGTGTTGGTTAAAAGTTATTGCGCAGACCTCACAAGACTGTGCAATAACTTTTAACCAACACTAAGGGTGACTTATATGTATTAAACAAGCATTGGTAATGCCAAGAGGTCTAGCATTTGCGTGAGTTGGAGCTATTGTCATTGTAAATGACAATGTCTTTTACCCATGTGTAGGTTGGATTGGATTGTTAGTTGTGGAATTGTGTGGTGTGGAGTGATGTGTGTAGTGGAATTATGTGGCATCGTGTGCAGTGGAATTATGTGGATAGTAATTATGTGAGTTTGAGTTTACTGAAATTATGTGGTGTGGGATTGTGTGTCATGGAGTGTAATTATGTGGAATGTCATTTTGTGTTGTGTAGTGGTATGTTGTTTAGTGTAATTGTGTGGTGTGCTGTTGAATTTTGTGGCATGATGTGGGATTCTTTGGGGTAGATTAAATGTATGTTTAAATGTGTTGTCGAGTTGAATTATGTGGTTTGTTGCCGAATTGTGTGGTGTGGAATGGAAATGTGTGGAGTGGAATTGTGTTGCGTGCAACTGTGTGGCGTTGAGTCAAATTATGCTGATTGGAATTATGTATATAGAAAAGACAATGGTTCTTGTGGATAATATGAAGAAGGCTTGATAATGTATGAGCACAGTGGCAATTACTGTTGGCAAAAGGATGCTGAAAGAGAAGACAGTCATACAGAATGAGGTTACCAGACCAAATACTGTTCGTACAAATTTTTAGGTATATTTGAAAAATATGTATGATAAAAGCTGGTAATTTGTGCACAGTGACCCAGGTGAACATAGAACCAACAAACAATAAGTGACAAATTGTGGCATACAGCAAGGTTTCTTAATACAACTAAACAACCATTATATGATACACAGTTTGAGCCACAGCCTACAGTTCAGAAAACAGAGGCTGTATATGGTTTATTTATTAGGCTAGTTGACAGCGTTTCGAGCGCATAAGAAATGGGGGTCTCATCAGGACCTAAGGATAGGGGACACCTGGGAACAAAAATGATAAAAGGAGAAATAACTAAGCGGAGAGGATTAAGGAAATTATCAAGATTGCGCATTCAAAAAACCTATTGGGTACCTGAAGAGTAGTATCCCAGTGAAGCCGGACAGTAAAGTGCTCAATAACCACGTGAAACAAGCATTGGCATAGCCAAAGGTCTCGCCTTTGGGACCTTATAAGTGTTTAGTTATAGTTGTTTAGTTGTTAGTTGTTTAGTGACTATAAAGTAAGTGGGGCACCAGATAAAAAAGTCTGAAAATTGAGGTCACATGCTGAAACATTGAGAGCTTATGGGCAACATCAACAATAGTTGGCGCCCAAACATACAAATTTTACAGAAGCATTGTTTTCCTGATCAATGCACAGTATATACGTATAGACTTGCCTTAAACTGCACTACTGTTGTTACAGGTAAGTAATGAATTCATTTCTCAATTACCAGTTTGAATAGATCTCTAACGGTAAGTGCACAATTTGTGGTAAACTTCCTGAAAGGGAATGTATTTTGTGGAACAAAGCATATACAACAGTGGCATACAATAATCTCCAAATGATTCCACTAGCTGGTACATGTGCCCTTAGCTCAATCTTTAGGGCCTGGTCTCTATCCCGAGGTATGCGCACCCCTGCATGATGCCAAAGGGCTGATCACAAGTAACTGGAATTACTGCCCGAACTGGGATTCCAGTGTTATCGGTGGAATACAGCAGTCCGGTGTCAAACAAGCACAACCTGATTGGTGGGAACACAACAGGAGATGCAGGTTCTCTGGATAAGAAGGGGTTTTGCATTTGTATTAGTTTATTGTGCTTAAATGCCCCCTCCTTCAGTGATGCTGTTTATAGATACCACAGCTCACAGTGCAAGTTGACAGAGGACAGAGGAAGACCCATGGTAGCGACATAAAGTACGAGACTGCCGGAGAGACCGTATCCCTTCATTGCAACCTTGCACCTGGAGACTCTCGTGCATGCAAGATGCAGCAACTAGCTTCAGTAGAGCGTTCGTGCAGCACAGGACCGCCTTTAAAGAGAGAGAGAGTGCGAGCAAAAGAGAGAGAGAGCAAGAGAGAGAGAGAGTGTGAGCGAAAGAGAGAGCGAGAGAGAGAGTGCGAGCGAGCGAAAGAGAGAGAGAGTGCGAGCGAAAGAGAGAGAGAGAGAGCGAGAGAGAGAGTGCGAGCAAAAGAGAGAGAGAGTGCGAGCGAAAGAGAGAAAGTGAGGGGGGAATAAAAAAAAAAGCCCGGCCCGCGCTGTGTTTAATGACGCGGCCGCAGTGACCTGATCCCAAGTGGGGGAGGTGTGCTGTGTCTGCCTGCTGGAACTCAAACAAGCAGCAGCTGTTTTGAAGCACTCGTGCTTGTGCTGGCCTCCGCCTTGCGGGAGCGAGCAGCGGCGGCGAGAGAGCCATATGTTTTCAATTAGCACGCGCGTCGCTGCTCGCTCCCGCAAGGTGGATGCCAGCACAAGCACGAGTGTTCTGTGCTTGAAAAGGAGCAGACCGATTTCTAAAGGTCATCTCCTAGTGCAGCGCATGCGCGCTGCCTAGGCGAGACCTAAAAAGGGGGGATTGGAATTATGTGGCATGATGTGGAGTGTATTTATGTGAATTGTTGCTATGTGGCATAGAGTTGTTTTATGTGGCAGACACTTAAGCTAGTAGACAGCCACTAAGCATATTTCTTTAAACTCACAGTATAGTTTTTTTTTGTAAAACATAAAACTCATAACTGCTAGGAAGTTCTACACGGAACAATTACCAAGATTACAACCGCTGCTGACAGCAATAACATTACGGTGTAAGGTGTGCTTGTGGTTTTCAGAGTGAATACAAGGAGAGTCCCAAAAAAACGAAAGGAGCGGAAGATAGTAAGCTGGGACCCGCCTGCAGCAATATATTTATGCATGAATTCTTTCAAATAACCTCCGTGGCCCTATATTTGCGGTCACAACGGCATAAAACGATTTAAATGAATTTTGCATATTGTAATCTTCCCAACAGAAGGTTGTTTAAAGCATATCAGAGACGTTTGCTTATAGAAATGAAGTGGAGTTGGACTGCACGGTCCCTGTAATAAAGTGCAATATTCCAATGAGTTTTGTGCTGCGACTGTAAAGTAAATATGCCATTTTAGGCGGGGTGTATCCCCACTATTGGCAATTTTAGGATGCATTGAATATATAAAGAGCAGATTAGGGACGGCATCCCTTGCATTAAAGTGGTAGGGTACAGAGACATCTGAAAATGAGGAACATTATACATGTCCATTTCAGTGTGCATTTTTCTCAAAACTCACCATTTTTTTGTTTTTAACAAAGTGAATGAAGAGCATGGCACCAAGGAAGTTCAACACGGAAATAACCCATTGAGTGTATTTCCTTCAGATATGTAAATACTGCATATGTTTAGGACATCAAAGTGAAAACAAAGCTTTTGTGAATAGTGTTATATTGTGGCTGGCTCTTCCATGTGAAAAGATCTTATCTTGTGCTCTAGAGGTTGCTAAAGTCTTGACAGTGAACAGGCTGTAAACAGTGTTAATTGCCCAAGATCACCATAGGTAAGGGTGACGCCAAGCCTGAAAAGCTTTTTTTTAAATATAAATCTGAAATCTCTCACAGCAGTGTCATGCCTGTGTTCTCAAACTATGCAATACGACACTCTTCTCAGTACAGGAAGGATTGATTCCCCAGCAATGTGGTCAAGTGACTCGTGTCATCTGTCGGGCTTTTAGCTGGTCTTGGTTTCTTGGTTCTCAAGCTATCATTAGGTTGGATTCTGGGGACTGTAGTTTAGCTTTTCACAAGCCGCATAAATCTCAGTATGGCAAGTGTTCCTGTTACCCTAAAAAGCTATGAATGGTTGGAGGTGCTCAACGTGACATAGTGGACGCTGTAAACTGTGTGCTTCAACAGAGTGACATGTATCCTGCTGTGTTTCCAGAGGTGACTTTGTTTTAGACGTGCAACCAAACAAAACCAATTACTGCTCTTACAATTACAACGTTGTTAAAACAATGTACATCCAGGGCTCTGGAATTACGAGATTCTGTGGGTGTGGCATTTTCCCACATAATAATGAATATGCCGCAATTTGCACATAACCCATCAACTGCAGATTTTAACAAACAAAATTATCAAAAGTTACTAGAAACGTCACTACTTATTCCCACCGGAGGTCCTACAGAGAAGTTGACTGATCATCTTTCAGTTGCTTACTGCTGTATATGGTTGTTAAGCTGGTACTAATAAGGTGAAATCTTTGCCCAGGCAGTGTTACCATGAGAAACAGGTGCGCCTTAAAATTGTTGAATCGAAGGTAACGTTTAACATTAAAGGTGATATTAAGTTTTTCCCTATAACGGCCACAATACGAAACGCATAGTTTACTAACCATGTAGAAGAGAATGGCAGCTTATGGGCCCATCCAGAAAGTGTTTGAGGTCTCTTTAATGGTATAAATGAACTATAAAAAAAACATAAGAAATAATATATTACTTGAAGCGGTTTGTTGTATTGCATGAAATACAAATGATCACTTGCCAGATAACTTCCGGTCCTGACTTTTAAAGCTATTATTTTACCAAAGCTGAATTTCCCAAGGTTAGCAAAATCATGAGCAGGAAGTTGGGTCTATTTGAAAGTCGTGTTACCTGGAAGGGTTTGAGAGTAGCCCTGCAAGTGTGTGGACATAGGCTGTTGAAGGCTCACATGGAGACACATAAAGAGAGGGTATCCCCACTCTCCACAACATTACGCTATTGCAAAGCATATACATATGAATGTGTGCAGCAACGTTGCTAGGTGGAGGTTGCATCCATCAGCACCCACGGAGCCATTTCATGAAACTCACAACTTGGGACAGAAAAATGTGTAACAAATGAAGCTAACTATGACTGCCTGCCCTTATAGCGCCATAATGCAATCCGTATTTTGCACCACCCTTTGCCCTGGGCCCTTTTGATAAGTGGAAGATTTCTCATCTACTAATTGAAAACCTAAAATACTATGGTACACAGTGCTAAATGGCTTGGACAGGTAAATAAAAATGAATTCACAGACCTGTCCATGGTGAGTTATTGCCAGAATATTGTCCAAAATATCCATAAGTGCCGTTTCCATTCCATTACATAGACAGAATTCTGATTGGATTGAATGTAAAAAATCATGCATGTCAATGATGTTTTGCTTTGGAATGTTTGGGCAATATAGTGATAGTGAGGTAGACCTAAACAAAAGAATGATAGGTAAATGCTTGAATTAATCTCAGCCACTGGTGATTGCTCTGGACTGCATTCCAGTGCATTGTTCTTGCCCACCATGCCATCTCAGAAGCCCTAACTATCATGCTAGGTCCCCTCCGAATCTAAGCACAAGCAACCCTAGACATGTTTCAGCCTATTTCAGCCTTGTCAGTAGGGTGCAGCTTAAGTCCTATGGCACAGAGATCACAGGACACATATTTGGAGATACCTGTAGCACTCAGGTTGTCGCACTGAGGTATACAATAAAAGATGGACGGAAGGCTTCAATTACACAGTACACATTCCATTCCATCATTCATGCGCACCGTACTACTTCATACAGGAACAAACCATATGAAATCTGTCTTGGTCCTGTGGCATTAGGGACAGTCCAGCCCAAATGACCAGGCTATGAAATGCAATGAAAATACAAGCAACCTCAGACTGGTTTCAGCCTATTTGGTTCTGCCAGTATTGTGTAGTTTGAGTACTATGGCACGGTGAGCACCGTGGCTGCGTATATCAGTCATACTCAGGACACCACAGTGAGGTACATAAAAAAAGATGTGGCCAAAATACTTGAATTATTCTCAGCCATTAGTAATTACCTTTAGTTGCATTCCAGTGCATCATTCTTTTGTCCACCATGCCGTCTCAGGCAAGAAACAGCCATATACAAATTAGTCCTGGTCCTGCTCCAATAGGCACAGTCAAGCCTAAACTACCAGGGCAGGTTCTCCTTTGATTTGGAACACAAGTAATCCCTGATGGGCTGGAACACTACCCAAAGAGATTGCCAGTGGCCTAGACTAATTCCAAGTATTCCTTCCATCAAATTTTGTGTTTGATATAATGGTCTAAGTGGCCAAGGCCATGCCCAGAATATTCTGAGAGTCCAGTGAGCAGCCATTGACCTCTTAAAGAGCCCTGGAAGGGGGTTGGTCTTTTACAATCTTATTTAATCGGATATGTAAAGAGTTTCTCTGTGTCTTATCCTATGGTTGAGAAGCTGGTCTTGTTCTTTCTTCATTTCAGTCTCATCCTTTTGATTTTTTGAAAACAGTCCCTCTGATGTTTTTGACCTGTTGTTTTTTGCTTACAGCCAGTACTTCAACTGGGAGATTGGTGAACTAGGATCTATTTCTTGTGGACCTCCATTTTTTAGACTTTTTCCGGACAGATTAATTCTCATATTAGGTGGTTCTTCTATCCGTAAGGTTCATTCTCCTTTCCATCTAGATCAAAATGTTATCCTGTCAGATGTCATGCCTGATCCTTCACTTCAGAGCAGGAGAATGTGTGCTGTGTGGACTTAGGAAGGGCTATTTTGATTTATTTGGGAAGAGTTACCAATGGATGCAAGGATCTCTTATTGTTAATTTTGGGCTTGTAAGGAAAGGTCTAACACCCTCTATTAAATATCAGAGGTGTTGATTCACTCAGCTATTGCTACTGCTTACAGAGTAAAACAGATTCCTTGTCCATGAGGGGTTGAGGGGAAGTTGACAACTGGCATCTCTACATCATGAGTAGTACATGGTGGATCAATTTAGGACATTAGGCCAGTTCCTTCAACTTTTGAAAATCATTATCATATCCAGGGTAATGATCTGGAATTGGTGATTTTGGATCAAGGGTTCTTTCAGCCATAGCTTAAAAGATTAGTCTCTTTAGTCTTACACTTACATGCCATAAAGTTCATGCAGTGCATTAATGCTTTGTTTGCTTCACTATTACTCACAGAATAATGACTGGAATGAAGAACTAGACAAGGAGGAAATGTTTCATTTACTTACTGGTGATTCCATTGTTCTTAGTTCATTATTCCTTGTTTATATCATTAGGACCCACCTTCCCACCTATGTGATTAGAAAGTGTAGGCGAGAGCTTAGGTATTTTATCCACATTGGATAATGGGAGGCATTTTCATTGACGTTGTGAAAGGGAAATAGGTCATCAATGTCTCTCTGAGGAGATAGTCTCTCCTCATAGAGTAATGGCTGGAACAAGGGATAACAGACAGAGAGTGATAGAATTACCAGTAAGTCAACATCTCCAGCAATTTCCAGGATGGGAATGCGTCAAGGAAATGTTTGTAAATACTCATATACAAGTATATTTTTGGTTGATCACAGAAGTTCCAGGACATTGCCGCCTGTAATGGACACTTTCCAGCCCTGGGTGATTTACTCATATGAAAGGTATGTCTCAATACAGTGCACAGTCAAAATATCGACTTTTAAATATCGACCTACATTAATATCGAGTTTTAAATATCGTAGGGACAGAATATCGACATCAAGAATATCGGTGACCAGAATATCGACCTGAAGGTAAGAAATATCGTTTCTGTTAATATCGAAGTTGTTAATATCGATAGTAAAAATATCGATGTTTAAGTTAGTGTTATGTATTTTAGTATGTATTTTATATGTATGTGTTCCACATATTTTGTTATGTTTTGTATTATTTTTTTAAATATATGTATTAATTGTTTAGAAGTTAGTAATTTTTTTTAAAGCAAATTTTGCGTTTTAGTACCGTAGCGGGTTGTGGGTTTATAGGGGAATAGGGTGGGAAGTAATTTAATTGTAATTAAGTAAAAACATTTTTTATTGTTATTGATATTTAATTTATTGTTAATTAATTATTAATTGGTAATTATTTTTTATTAATTGATTAATTGATAATTATATTAATTGTATAAATTTTTTAGTGGAGCGGGTTGTGGGTTTATAGGAGAATAGGGTGGGAAGTAAATTAATTATAATAAAGTAATTAATAATTTTTATTTTTTGGTATTGATAATTAATTTATTGTTTATTAATTATTAATTGGTAATTAATTTTTATTTATTAATTAATTGACAAATATATTAATTGTGTTAATTTAGTTTAGGAGTGGGTTGTGTGTTTATAGGGGAATAGGGTGGGAAGTAATTTATTATAATTAAGTAATTATTTTTTAATATTTATTGGTATTGATAATTAATTTATTGCTAATTAATTATTAATTGGTAATTAATTTTTATTAATTATTATTTATTGGTATTGATAATTATTTTATTGTTAATTAATTATTAATTGTTAATTAATTGTTATTAATTGATTAATTGATAATTATATTAATTGTGTTACATTTTATGTGGAGTGGGTTTTGTGTTTATTGGGGAATAGGGTGGGAAGAAATTTAATGTTATTAAAGTAATTATTAATTTTAATTTTTTGGTATTTATAAATAATGTATTGTTAATTTATTAATAAATCATTATTTAATTAAAACAATTATTTAATTGATAAGTATGTTATTTTTAACCCCTACGCTATCCAACACTTTCCCTACTGTTGCACTCTCTGGAGTGGGAATAGTAATTTTTACCCCTACGCTATCCAACACTTTCCCTACTGTTGCACTCTCTGGAGTTGGAATAGTAATTTTTACCACTACGCTATCCAACACTTTCCCTACTGTTGCACTCTCTGGAGTGGGAATAGTAATTTTTACCCCTACGCTATCCAACACTTTCCCTACTGTTGCACTGTCTGGAGTTGGAATAGTAATTTGTACCCCTACGCTATCCAACACTTTCCCTACTGTTGCACTCTCTGGAGTTGGAATAGTAATTTTTACCTCTACGCTATCCGACACGTTCCCTACTGTTGCACTCTCTGGAGTGTGAATAGTAATTTTTACCCCTACGCTATCCAACACTTTCCCTACTGTTGCACTCTCTGGAGTTGGAATAGTAATTTTTACCCCTACTCTATCCAACACTTTCTCTACTGTTGGACTTTCTGGAGTTAGAATAGCAATTATAACCCCTACGCTATCCAACACTTTCCCTACTGTTGCACTCTCTGGAGTGGGAATAGTAATTTTTACCTCTACGCTATCCAACACTTTCCCTACTATTGCACTCACTGGAGTGGGAATAGTAATTTTTACTCGTACGCTATCCAACACTTTCCCTACTGTTGCAATTAGTGGAGTGGGAATAGTAATTTTAACCCTTTCGCTATCCAACACTTTCCCTACTGTTGCACTCTCTGGAGTGGGAATAGTAATTTTTACCCCTACGCTATCCAACACTTTCCCTACTGTTGCACTCACTGGAGTGGGAATGGTAATTTTTACCCCTACGCTATCCAACACTTTCCCTACTGTTGCACTCTTTGGAGTGGGAATAGTAATTTTTTTCCCTCCGCTATCCAATATTTTTCTGTATTGTTTTACTTAATGTTGTGTATAATTTATTTTACAAAAATTTAAAATATTTTAATTTTTTTAATTTGTTAAATATATTTTTTTAATTTTTAATAATATTATTTTTGTATGTGTATGTCTGTATTTATAATTTATAAAATATTTTTAACAATGTATAAGTTATTAAAATAATTATTTATGAATATTGTTAAGTAAGTATATATATTATATTTTATATGTATGTTTAATTTATTTTAACATTATATGTATCAGTTTTTATTTTTAAACATTTTAAAATAATTTTAACTATGTTTCTTTTAATTATATGTATTATTTACTTTGGGGCCCATTACGATACCCGGCGTAAATAAATCCGCCAGGCATGGAAGCGGCAAAAATCCGCCCGCACACACCGCCTGAACACCGACCACGCCATTACGATTACACAAACCGAAAACCGCCATCGGCGGAAAAATCACACAAAATACCGCCCGCCAACGTCCGAGTCGGAGTCAAACCGCCCGCCACGGACGGAAACACGCACGACAACACAAAACCGCCCGCCCACACGGCCGACACACCGCACGTGAAATTACGATCGCACCGCCATGAGCGCGGAAAAACCACAAATATACCGCCCGCCAGCGCAAACAACGCCGATGAGAATCGACACGGCAGAAGCCATGGCGCCAACGTACCTGCACAGAAACCATCCGCACACAAAACCAATAGCACACAACATGGCCAACAAGTCCACACAGCAAGGCACGCACAAATACACAAGCACAGTACACATCCCGAAAACACCCCCCGGACAAACAAAAAATACAAAGGCCAGAACCCCAGACACAACACACCTGAAAACAACAGACCATGAGGACACACCCACATAGGTGAGTACAAAAGCAGCACTCCCACAGACCACAACCCCTTGCTACATTGCAAACCAGAGAGGAGAGGAGAGGACACAGTGACACAGCAAGGACAGCAGCACACCACAGAAACGCACACATCACTACCACCACCACCACCACCACCACCAAACACCACCACCACCACCACCACACCCCGGCACCACAAACCCCCTGCACATTACACAACACACACCGCACCAGCACCACAAACACCATGGCACCACAAAGGATGCCCAAGTTCACGCCCATGGAGCTGACGGTCATGGTCGAAGAGATCATCAAGGTGTACCCACAAATCTATGGGAACATGGTCCAGCACACACCACTAGCCACCAGAAACAGAATGTGGAACCGGATCGTAGACCAGGTCAATGCAGTCGGGACCCTGCCCAGGAACAGAGTCGAGATTAACAAACGTTGGAATGACGTAAAGAGCCTGGTCAAGAAGAAGGAGGGCAAAAACAGAGAGCTGGCTGCCGTCACTGGCGGAGGGAATCCCGCGCTCTTTAAGACCTTCAAAGCGTGGGAGGAGAAGGTGCGAGTCGTAATCCATCCGGAGATCCTCGCCGGATTAGCAGGGGGAGTGGAGGCTGGTAAGTACAAACTAATGTATACCAGCACACCGCTATGTACTCACATGCGCAACTACCATGCCACAGCTCCCAGGGACAAACACCCCCATGTCCAGCACACAATATACAACACATCACACACACATGCAACAGACACTACCACACACAGCCCAAACCGAACAACTGTAAGATGCGTGGGGACATGTGTACACTAAGCCAGCCACGTAACCACCAACAGGTCCCCAAATATGCCAGAAGCGCCACAACGAGCACCCACCACACCCATGTGTCCGCCACAGCTGCACTAACCGACAAGTAACAGGTAAGTGGCAGGAACACAAAGTGCAGTGGGTGGGACGGTGGACAGCCCAAGTACAACACACACCAGGCCCCAGTCCCACAGCACAGCAAGGAGGAGCATACCCCACACCCCACAGCCACGTGTCAGCCACCGCAGTGCACAACGACAGCCGAAAGGCAGACATCACGGTCCACAGCAATCGGTGTCAGTGGGTGTCCAGCCACCCCCACGACCCACAACACCCCCCACCCCCACAGACCTGCAACATGGAGCACCCCCGCTTAGAGCCATGTGGCATCCAGTACAGTGCACGCACGAACAACTTGCAGGTGGGAAACTGGACAGGGCTGGATTACTGGAGGCATGAGGACCATAACACGACCAACACATGGGACATGTCACGTAGCAGACGAACACGCAGCACCGCCCACCGTCACGAACAAGTGAACAATGTGCACACGGACATGAACAACAGACTCACACCCCACATGACCCATCACAGACATTGCAACACCCAAGGAGCCACGTCTGCATGCACAAGCCACACTGAATATAGTCCCACACGGCAGCCACTGTGCAACTCATCACACACAACCGAAACACCATTGAAGTCCTGTCCATGTAGCCCCTACTGCCTGTCAACCACACACCCCACAACTACGCCTATGTAAGACAAACAACACTAGACGCAACAGAGCGGAACAACATAAATGCACACGAACACCACTGAACCCATCAAACTCACAGACACACCATGCACATACAACATACCATCCATCCCATCCGTCAGCCCCAGTCTCATGAAAGGCATGTCATCCGCACAGCTGCCACACATACAGCAGTCACGCTAAGACACATGCCCATGACCAACCATGTGCCAGAAGTCAATTAAGCGCACAACACACTGTGAGCAACAACACACAACATGGGCCACACCCCCCGAGCACTGCAGTGATGCACATGGCACAGGGCAGCACGCACACCAAGGAGATGGGACAACTGCAATACGTTGGCTGGCACATAACTATCACTCACTCATAACGATGCGTCCAATGCCATGTCCAGTAATCACAACAGACAGCAAATATGCAGGCCATGTCAAGCATGCACACACCTCAAACCATGCACTGTCATGCTGCCACAACACATGTCACGTTCGGCACCCATGGCTCACAGCATGTACCCCAAAAGCATATCCCCTCCCAAATGCGAATCTGGGGCATGGCCCCCATGTTGCCATATGCGTACCTAAGCGTTCCATTTGAACCCCAAATGCATATCCCCTCCCAAATGCGAATCTGGGGCATGGCCCCCATGTTGCCATATGCGTTCCTAAGCGTTCCATTTGAACCCCAAATGCATATCCCCTCCCAAATGCGAATCTGGGGCATGGCCCCCATGTTGCCATATGCGTTCCTAAGCGTTCCATTTGAACCCCAAATGCATATCCCCTCCCAAATGCGAATCTGGGGCATGGCCCCCATGTTGCCATATGCGTTCCTAAGCGTTCCATGTGAACCCCAAATGCAAAGTACAAACCAGACCCAGGATGGGCCAGGAGCCCGCATACACCAGAGTCACAATGAGTAGGGGCACAGCAACACACCCATCGGCATGGCCAATCCGTCCCATGCCACATGTGCACAGCACACAGTCCCATTGCCTAGCACACACAACTACAGATGCCACAGCCACACACTCGCCTCCGGGAAACCCATGTACGAGATTGCACGAACTGCCAATGTCAGACGACAAATACATACTTCGCCAGGTGCAACACAATAACAAATCTCATTCTCTCCACAGGTGACGAACTGCCGGATGCTGGGGATGGAGACAGCAGCCAGCACAGCCAGCCCACAAGCCCCCAACGAGGACACACGGATCTGGAGGATCTGTCCTCCTCTTCGGACACGGACCACCAAGCAGGCCCATCTGGCGTGGCAGGGCCCAGCCGCTCCCCAGGACCCCTCCTACCCACCAACCCATCATCCAGGGATGCTGAACAGTCCCAGCCCCCTGCTGCCACTGTCGTTGCGGCCACACCCACGGTCATTGTGGCCACTACCACTGCCGCAACCGCCACCATCGCCGCACCGACCACCACCGCCACCACCACCACCACGTCTTCGCTGGCACCAGCCCCAGCGCAGGTGGTGGCCCGGCCGACTGGATCCACCCTGGGAGCCACAGCGAGGACCGTGGTGTGCAATGTGGCTAGTGGGCAGGCCGGTGGCAGCAGGACTGGTAGGAGGAGCAGGGTCAGGGAAACGCCAGCCTCCCCTGGGAGCCATGCCCTGCCTCAAATGGCCAGAGTCCTTGGGGCCTATGAAGAGGCCCAAGGACAATGGGCCAGGTCTGCTACAGACACGCGGGAGGTGCTGGGAGTGCTGAGGTCCATGGACGCCCATATGGGCCAATTCGTGTCCCGTATGGACCAACTCGTGGACCTCATGGGCCAGCTGGTGGTGGCGGTGGGGTCACAGGCAAGGCCAGCAACACCACCTCCGCCACCACCTGCTAGGGCGCAGGGTCGGGCAGCAGTGTCCACTTCCCCTGCGTCCACAGCCAGTGAGCACACCTCACCCACCACCAGCAGGTCGCCACCACACACCCCCTCCCAAACGTGGAAGGGGCCGTCCGAAGAGGAAACAGATCTCCCGGGAGGACTTCGCACGCTCCAGTCACAAGTGAGGCAGCCAGCCAGCCTTCCGCCAGCCTTCCTTGACCAGCCACTGCATTGACTTGCTCTACGATCCCACTCCACACAGCCATCTGGATGGCATGTGTGTGTTGGACTATGGACATAGAACCAGTGGGTACACCCTGATCATCACGCAGCCATGACCGACAGCTCATTGTCACTGCACGCACCACTTTTGTCATCACCTTACACACAATCACATGTCACAGTTTGTAATAAATGCACCTTTTTCACTAACTGCTGTTTGTGCCCTGTGTTTTATTTGTACGGAATACAACGGCCACCTTGGGCGGAAGGGCACCTGATGCGTGGCATGGCAATGGAATCCGGAGGGCCTGTAGGGACCTAGGGGTGGGAGACAGAACAGGAGCACATTCAATGAGTGTGTCACACACCCATCACACAGTACATGTCAACAACTACAAGCAATGTACACACATCGCACAGAGCAATAGGGCACAATGCCACAGTCACCAACAGTGGCATACTACCCTGGCCATGGAGCGTTGACACACTGCACGCAGTGAACATACGGCCACCCTGACACAGCACACACACACCTGCACAGATACAGACACATCATCCGTCGTACATGGACACTCACCGTCAAGTGAAGTAGCGGGCGATGAGCTGCTGGCGCACATTCCCAGCTTCCTCCTCTCCGCTGTCCACCTCACTCGAGCTGTCCTGGTCTGCGGGCTGGGGCCCTGGTTGATCTCCGTCATCCACAATGAGGGGGATCTGCTTCCGAATGGCCAGATTGTGCAGCATGCAGCACGCCACCACTATCTGGCACACCTTCTGTGGGGAGTATGCCAGTGCACCCCCGGTGCGGTCCAGGCACCTGAACCTGGACTTGAGGAGGCCAAAGGTACGCTCGACCACACGTCTGGTCCTCCCATGTGCCTCATTGTATCGATCGTCTGCTGGGGTGCGAGGATTCCTCAATGGACTGAGCAGCCATGCCCCATTCGGATACGCAGAGTCACCTGGGTGTGAGGGACACAGAGAACCGTTGCTATTCCAACTGGACAGGGGACAGCATCGCACAACCAGCACGCTACACCACTCCACATACTCACCGACAATACAGCCACGATCCTGTTGCAGATTGGCCATCAGTCGTGGCAAGATGCTGTTGCGCATTATGTGTGCGTCATGTGCCGAGCCTGGAAACTTGGCACACACGTGGGTGATCACCATGTCCGCAAGGCACACCACTTGCACATTCAGGGAGTGCGTGTGCTTCCTGTTGCGGTACAGGTGCTCAGTGGCCTGTGGTGGAACAAGGCCAACATGTGTGCAGTCAATGGCTCCCACGACGTGTGGGATTCTGCCAAGGGCATAGAATGCACCCTTCACTGCCGCCAATTCACGAGCCCTGGGGAATCTGATGTACCTGTTCCGGTACAGCATCATGGCTGCCAGTACATCCCTCAGCACCTTGCTGAACATGGGCTGGGACATCCCTCCTCCACTGCCCACTGTGTGCTGGAATGACCCAGTGGCGAAGAAATGCATGGCGGCCATCACCTTAGCCGTGGGGGTGACAGCAGTCGGATACACCCTGCGGGGACGGAGATGGGGCTCTAACATGGCACACAGTCGATGCAGGGTTGGCCTGTCCAGCCGAAACTTCCTGATTACCTCTGTATCGTCCATGTCCGCCAGCAATTGGTATGGGCGGTCAATGTTCGGTCTCCGCCTGGGTTAAATGG